>JAQPPZ010003258.1:0-600000 GCA_028583015.1 Wollemia nobilis
TAAGTGTCTTTCGTAGATACCTTTCGTAAGTATATTCTGTAATTTTCTTCCGTAGATGCCTTTCGTAAGTATCTTCCGTAAGTGTCTTTCGTAAGTGCCTTTCATAAGTGTCTTCCGTAAGTGCCTTTCGTAAGTGCCTTTCGTAAGTGCCTTTCGTAAGTGTCTTCTGTAAGTATCTTATGTAAATAGTTTTTGTAAGTATCTTCCGTAAGTATCTTATGAAATTATTTGAAAATCCTGAAATTTCTTGAAAACCCTGAAATTATTTGGGGGAAAATGAATTTTCTTTATTCTGGGTAAAATTCGATTATAATTTTGGGAAAATTTTGAAAAAAATGCATGAATTCCCTAAATTTAGGGTAAATTCACAGAACAGTTTGCTTGAAATCTCTTATTCTACACTAAATTATTAAAAATATTTTAGAAAAATGGAAAATTCCTAATTCTTCATAGTAGATTTATAATTAAATTTTATTTTTTTTAGAATTAGGTAAAAATCTAGGAAAATTCCTCAAATTAGGCATTATTTGACAATTTGTGATTATCTGGTATACAATTAAGCTTTGTTTATAAAAATAAATTAGGGTTTTCTTTCTTGAATTAGAATTTTTTTTTTTTATGGATTGCTTTCTACTATGATTTAATTAATCTATAAGATTTTAGATTATGTGATGTACACTCTACATAATGTATTATGTATATTTTACGTTTTATTAACATATTTTGTACATTTTACGTAATGTATTCTGTACATCTTTACGTTTTATTGTTTCTAGAATGTATTTTGTATATTTTACGTTTTTGTTTTGCTTTCTGTACATCTTACGTTTTTATAAATATACCTTGTATTTTCACTTATGTGTTGTATTCTGTACATTTTTGGTATTAAGTATAAAATAATAATAAAAAAAGGGTTATATATAGAAAATAATAAGGATTCCTGCTGGCCTCTAAAACAAACTCTGTGTACTCGAATATTGCAAGATTTTTGGGTGATTAAAACTTCCTCAATCCCCAGACACCACGATGCCTAAACCTGTGTTCCAAAAGCGTAGTGAGCCATCCTTTGTTGATACACAAAGTCCGAGTGATTTTGTAATTGAATTATTTGAAAATGCTCACTGGTGGGAGGCACTTACTAAGTTTAAATGGCATGATGTAGGGGTAGCAAAATAGTTTGTTTTAAATTGTAACCCTGATACGATGGTCACCCATGTTGGAGGTTTGCAACTAGAGTTAAACCCAAGTCTGATTTTTGAAATTCTAAATTTACCTGAGGTTGGTGCATATTTCTATAAAAACTCAAAAAGCGTCACTCAGTTGGTAAATAAATTTGATGAGAAATGCACAATTTTAAGGGATAAAGAAGGATCAATCAAGGGAGTTGCAACCTCTACACTTCCCCTTTTATGGCAGGAGGCAGTTGTCCTCATCATCAAATTTTTCACTGTCGAAGGATGAATGTCCATTCTGCTAGCCTATCATATTTGGATGTTGATTAATTTGAAATATCCAGATAAAAATGATTGTGTTATTAATCTTCCCTATTTCCTATTTCAGTCATTGAAATCAACAGTTCTAAGGGTTAAACCAACAACTCCTAAGGAAAAACCTAAGTTGCACTTGATCTCTCACCATGGTCTGATTAAATTAATTATCTTGAAAAAGGCTCATGAAGTAAAGGCATCTTGGAGCTGAATTGTGGAAGAATCTAATGTACCTGAATATTCGAAGTCTTCTGAATCCAAAGATGATCAATATCCAGAAGAAGATGACTCTGGCCGCCATGATGAAGAACCTGAAAGCTCGAAGAAAAAATGTAAAGATATGAGATTTAAAATTCAACCTAGAAAGCAAAAAAAATTGTAGAACATTCTGAAGATAAACAAGAGCCAAAATTACCTGTAAATGGAACTGTTGTAGAAACCTTGTCATATCTCAAAGCAAAAATACAGTTTTTCAAATGAAATTTGACAGGAAGAGAAGATTTTACATAACAGTATAAAATTGTACAACGTGCTCTTTCTATTCAATTTTAATTAATTAAACAGCTTTTTGTGGATAAGACTGCAAGACCTGCAGACTCTGTCAACCGGTCGCCACCTGTTGAAACTTCCTCACCTAAAAGTTCTACCTCCAAGAAAAAGCCTAATAAATTAGTCAATTTTAGTAAACAGATATCTACTAATAAATTAATTGACTTTTCAAAGGTTCTTGAAGAGGATAGTTCCCAAAAAACTCATAATTTTTCTCAACAGCATCAATCTATAAAACCGAATGTGCCAACTAATAAATGAAATGCATTAAAAGGCCTTTTCTTGAATATAGGGATGCCTTTGGAAGATGATCTGATGGTACATAATGAGGAAATCTCTTCTTCACAAGCAAAGGATATAGAGCAGAAGGGAAGCGATCAGGAGGTTGAACATATTAAGACGGTTATGGTGAAGATGCTAGTTACAGCCACTATAGCAGCTGTAGACCAGAGAGCTAAGGTACAGGTACAACAGGTTAAAAAGAAAAAAAAACTATCAGGAGCAAGACCCTGATCTTCTAGAATTTCTTCTAGACTCTTATCGCAACAGGCTCAAAAATAGTAAAACAGTGACAAAGAACTTTTATTCAAACTTATATTTTATTTTATATGGTATTGAAGACAATTTTTATTTGTATATTTGTATATAAGTGGATGGACAGTTAGTATTGCAAAAAGATAAAAATATTTTCTTTGCTATTAAAATATTTATAGATTGCATTATATATGATCTGTAAAAATATCATTTCATTTTTACTTTATCATTTCTGATTATTTTTGTTCTTTGTATTTATGTTTTTTTTTTAGAAAGAAATTTTTTTGTATCTATGCAGATTGTTACAGTTTTGATTAAAATATATTTGTTAGATTATTACGATTCGATTAAAATATGTTTGTTAGATTGTTACAGTTCTGATTAAAATATATTTGTTAGATTGTTACAGTTCTGATTTTTGTTAGATTGTTATAGTTTTATTTGAAATATATGTTTATATTTAGACTATTATAGTTTTGATAAAATATATCTATCTGTGTGTGAACTTTTTTGAAAATTCTGACACAAAAATGTATGTGTTATAAATTCTAATACTCATTTAAAATTTTGATTATAATGTCATTTTTTTGAATATGTAATGCATTCATCGAATTGTTATTTCTCTTTCATTTAATTTTTTTTGTATGCATTGGGACATTCATAAACTTCAGTTTGGAGGAATAATGAGTGGTCATTTACCACATATTTTTGTATTAGAATAACTTCATTTACCTAAATAATTGATATGTTTATGAAATTTATTATTAATAGAATGTAATTTATTAGTAAAAATGATTAATTATGGTAATCTAACATTTAAATTTGATTTGTATCAAATTTGTCTGAAATCTGATAAAAATGCAGGAAAAAGCATGGATGATTGATAAATAAATCACAGAACCTATGGAATGCACCTCGAACGAGAAGAAGAACCATAGTAGTTTGGGAAACAACAGTAATTGATCTTACTAAAGCATATTACTGAGACATATTACTGAAGCACATTACTAAAGTATATTACTGAAGGTAATTACTAAAGATAGTTACTGAAGGTAACTACTTACAGTCATTACTAAAGGTAATTATTGGAGAATGTTACCAACAATTACTGTTGACCATGGATGGCACAATCAAGTGGACGACACATTACAATGGACAGAAATAGATATATTTTCAACCTACCTTGCTTCTCACATAATTATCTGCGAGAATATCTCTAATTGACAAAGTTCTTATTTATTGCAATGAGTTTATTTTGGGACATTTGAAATGTAATCGCAAAATATTGTTAAGACTTTTTGGAATAAAGGAAATAAAGTCTTAACATCTATCTTGCGAGTTAGTTAGAATAGATAGTATCTTGATAGGATTATGTGTAGATGCCACTTGGACCAATAAGAACATTTATAAGTCCAAGTCAAAATAAGAATTATATTAGGTTTTAGATTATTGTTAATTCATGTATAGTCATCAGTCCATAAGTTATACATGATAAATACGTGGAAGAAACTATATCGCTCCAAATTTTTTGCATCCCTACCTTCAGGCTATTGGATTCGTACCCGAAAGGAGGATGGGAAAAGGATGGTGCGGTACCTCGGACGAGAGGACTTTACGAAGGTTCTGCCTCTCAAGGGAGGTGTGTTTTGGTGATTTTTTTACGGATGGTGGGTTCACCAGGAAACATTTGGTGGCAGTTTCCACGCCTAGGTTTTTTGAATGTGTTTTGATGAGTTCGTTTTATCCTTAGGCATTCATCCTAGGTTTGGCCAAATGAATCTAACTTAATCTATATGAAAATGCAATTTAAATGAATACAGCAAACAAAGTAGAAAGCAAAAAACAAAGAATTTGCAGGAGGCCAATGGAGATTACCTGATCCGGAAGTCTGAAGAAGTTTCTAATGCTTGAAGCAGTCTGGATCGTCTGGAATTCGACGTAATCGCCTGCAATCTGACAGAATCATTCGAATCTGACAAATTCGTCTGAGACTGACAAAATTGTCTGAAATCTGACGAATTCGTCAGAGACCTGCAAAACAGAGAACAGATGCAAAATACAAGAATTCCTACTGTGCAAACAGAGGCAAAATATGCCAAATAATAAACTGAATACTGAACAAAGCTTAAAAACAAAAATAAAATTAATTTTTTGTACTTTAATGGCAGATTGTGAGTTTAACATGCAATCTAGACTAGATGGGTGAACTCCAGATGCAGACTAACATAAAAACTGAGTAACTGATCTAATTTATAGTAGAAAATGACAAATAAAATGTCAAGAAAATCAAACCCCAGGCACTGATTGCCTCGATGTGGACTACAGTCGAGATCATCTCGCATCAGTACGAAATCGTCTCGAATTGTACGGGATCGCCTCCGATCTTGATAGGTTCGTCGACGGTGATGGGTGCTGGCTTCGATTGAAAATTGGTGATGTACCTGCAACAAAAATACTATGGAACTAGTGTAGAAGCAACATTCAGATGTTTTGACGCAGAGGGAACTAGTTTTGTAGATGATTTCAGCTAGGGGTTGGGGAGGGAATGTCCTAGAGTTTAAATAGGCATAGGGGAGTTGTTGGGAGGTTGGAGATCATCCCAATTTGGGAGATCTCCAATGGGGGAAGGGTCCCAACGGCGCAGACACGCTTCTGCCCGAATTGGAGACCCGTTGGAATAGAGTCTATCTATGCAAATTTAGTTTTGTGACAAAATCGTCTGGACGTTCTAGTCCGAACGAAATCGTCAAATGCGGGCGATGTCGTCTGATCGGCGACGATATCGTCCAACGGTCAAAACAATCTCTAAAAATGGAACGAAAAAAGGGGAAACGGGTTTCTTTGCAGTTAACGGGCAGTTTGGGAGGTTAAATTTGAATTTAAATTTATTTACTAAGGTGAATGTAATTATTAGGGTGCTACATTTTGCCCCCTCTTTAGTGAATTTTCCAAAGAAAATGCGTTAAAGAAGAGTTCTTCTCGATCTACGAGAAAGCAAAAATTATTCCCATTTTTAGGCGACGATTCTTGGTCGAATCATACGACAGCTTACTATGGTGCCCCCTCCGTGTTTTTACCCAAATCGAATGTTTGAGGTAAAAACACGGAAAATCAAAAAATTATTGTTGAATAAAATTAAGAAAAATAGGGTAAAACCCTAATTCATTGTTACTGTTCATTTTACTATTTTTAGAGCTCTGGAGCAAAAAAAGGTTGAGACAGCGCACAGATCTGCATAGGTCCGACGCGGTCTACGGGTAAGGGTCTAAACTCAGAGAGAGAGGGAGAGGAGGGAGGCGAGACCCCCATCTCCATAGAGGCCACCATCGCCTGATAAGGGCAAGGGCGTGGACACAGGAGAGAGTAGCGAGATGGCTACTCTCCGGGCGGAGAGAGATCGTCTGCAGGCCCAGGTGCAAACACTACAGGATGCGGCCGCACAACACCAGGCTGAGGTGTCGCAGCTGCAAGACGAGAATGCACATCTTAGGGCATGGGGTGGAGGGGTGAGCACTCAGGAGCTGCTGCGGTCGGTTTCTCAGACCGCATTCTATCAAGCGCTATACTACCAGGCGATGTCGAAGGGCCAGAGGGTACAGCTGCCGGTTGCCATAGCAGATTCGATCAGGACAGGGTCGTCGAGGAGCTCATCCCGATCGACGATGAGGACTCGTAGTACCACACATACTGCGATGGGACCACCTTGTCCTCTGCAAGGCGGGGGAGGAGATGAGGCTGAGAGCTCTAGGGGCTCTCGAGACACTGCTCGGAGGACACTTGATTGAGTATGCCAAGATATTGATTGTGGCATACCAATCTATCTGATATGATGTACATATATATTTTTGAGATATATATATAGATGAGATATTTTTGGGCATATGACTTGTATTGTGTTATGTATTTTTATGATGCTTTTAGTTGATTGATTTTGATAATGCTTGTAATTATTTCATTGAAAAAGAATTTATACCTTTTGATGTCATGTTGTAATATTGATGAAATAATCTGATGTAACAAATTGGTTGTTTGTGATGCAATGATTTGATAAAAGAAAAGGGGACTTTTAACAATAATTTCCAAGGACATTATCGCTATTATAGACCATTTCATGGAGTTGCTGCTCACTCGGTCGTCAAGCTAATCCCATTTATAGAAATATTGTGAAAAGTGAAAGAGTGCTTAAGAGACTGTCTTAAGACTTTGTTGTGATGATGCAAATGATGATGATGATGATGGTTTGTTTTCAAATTTCCATAAAATATTATGCATGAAATATTTGTAAAAAATGATTTTTTCTAGGCATAAATTCCTAAGTGTGATAAAATTGTTGAATAATTCCTTAGGAATTATACCGTCATTGCAAAATTGGAGGTTGACATAATGACATGAAATAATGAAAATGTGCATTCTTTTAAAAAGCAAAATTTGTGTAATAAAATGAAGTCATATGGTTTTTATGATTTTGATAAATAGGGGAATAAAAATTGTTACAATGGTTTGCGCTAGGCATAGAATATGTAGGTATAGACTTATACCATCATCGCAAAAATCAAATAAAATAGATAGTTTTATTGCATGATTGATGTTTGATGAACAGGAAATATGAAAATGAGGACTTGCGCTAGGCATACAATTCCAATTTTGGTTTTGAAACTATACCATCGTCACGAAAGTCGACACGATATACATGATATGTTTTGAAAGAAATTTTTTATTTTTCTATTATATAGTTGTCTTTGTAGTAAACAATTGTACTTGATTTATTTCAACAAATTGCAAAAATAATATTTCAAAGTACTTTGAAGACAAAAGTTAGATTTATAAGGAATCCCTATGTGCATATGTGAATTCATTTTCGATCTTGATTTATCATAATGATAGACAAAATCTCTCAAATACAAATGTGTGTGCAATTGTATGGTTCATTGGCCAGGTTTGAGCAAGATACTATGATACAAGTGATTTGAAGAAACCAAATAAGTGTTCATTAACCATGATGTAGATGCATATAACCATATTAGACTACTATGTAGATCGGATTATCAAGAGCTAGCTAATCCATAAGCATACATAGGTCTATACAAAATAAGGTCGCTAATGTGACAGACATATCGCCACGCTAGGAGTTACCCAAGGCCAAGTAGGTTGGGCACAAACCACCTGTTATGGGGCTTACCTCACAGTTTTCGAATAATTGAGAATTCCATGGATTCAAGCTCATCAACCCTTCTTTTCTTTTCAAAGGGTAGGGAAAGGGATTTTATTGCTTTCTTGCTTTCTTTTGAACTTTGCTTATTTTTCTTTTTGTATTTCTTTTGCTTGAGAATACTTGGAACATTGCTGAAATAACATTTTTCTTTTCTCTTTTTCTTGAATTTTTTCTTTTCTTTTCCTTTTTCTTTTTCTTTGCTAGGGATACTTGCTCAGATTAGCTGTAGAGCAAGGGATTTTTATTCTGGGTAGGGGTGAGCTTGTCCTTTTGCCAATTCTCAAAGATTCTAGACCATGTGCATGATAGGATAGCAGGGGAAACTTTTCACCCAAGAAATCAGTTCTACTATGTAGAAAAACATGGAAATTACAAATATAATCATTTTATTGTGAAAAGATGTGCTTGGTTTAAGTAAATAACAAGATCAATTCTCTATGCTCAAACTTTATTTAATTGAATTTTGTGAACTTTGATATAAGAGAGATTAGTAATCATGCCAGATAAAATCAAGATATTTATTGTTGTGAGTGTGCAAGTGAGGGATTCAAAATAAATGCTAATTTATCCAAAATAAGTTGAAACATATAACTGCAATAATTGTAAGAAAAATATAGATAAATGATTTTTGAGAAGTTTTGAGAATGTTGACTCTCTCTTTATTCTGTATATTGTTTTGGTTTCGAAAGAGTCAAGCATATAGCTGTTTTTGATTTTTATCATTATTTTTGTTTGTGATCAAAAGGAACTTAACAAGTGCTTTAAATAAATGCAATAGATAGTGTTTGGAAGATTTTTGGAGATTTATAAATGTTTTTGATGTTTTTAAAATTTTTATAAATTGAAAGAAATATAAGAGAGTAATTTTGAACAAATATATGCATAGATGAAATGACCAAAGTTATGCATAGTAACGTTTGAGATGTAAAATATTCATGGGTTCTTTAAGTTCTTTACCATCTAAGGTAGATAATTTATATGCTCCTGATTCAAATTTTGTAGTAATGATGTATGGTCCGAGCCAATTGGGCTCAAATTTACCTTTAAGTTCTTTGGTTGCATTTGTATTTTTTTTATTTTCTTTTAGAACAAGGTCGCCAATCTCAAAGGATCGATGACGAACTTTCTTATTATATGCTCTTTTAAGCTTGTTTTGGTATGCACGGAGATGCTCCAAAGCATTGATGCATTTTTCATCTAGGAGTTCCAGCTGACTGAGTCTGCCGACACGATATTCATCTCCTACTTCGGTGTCTTGAAGTAGTAGAGCCAAAGAAGGAACTTCCAATTCAAATGGAAAAACTGCTTCTGCACCATATACCAAAACAAATGGTGAAGTGCCCGTGGGAGTCCGAACACTAGTGCGATAAGCCCACAAGGCTGGATATAATTGAATATGTCGGTCGCGGCCGTTTTATTGACCAATATTTTGAGAATTTTGATTAAAGTTTTGTTAGAAGCTTCTGCTTGACCATTACCCTGAGGATAATAGGGAGTGGACCAGCGGTGTTGAATCTTGTATTTTTGGCATAATTTTTTAACATCTTTATTTTTGAAATGAGTTCTATCAGAGATGAGATTGGCAGGAATTCCGAACCTGCAAATGATTTGATTAAAAATGAATTTAGAGACCTGTGAACCAGTGCAAGAAGCTAAAGGCATAGCTTCAACCCACTTCATGAAATACTCAGTGGCGGTTATGATGAACTTGTGTCCATCAGAAGACACGGGATTGATTTTACCAATAATATCCAAGCCCCATTTAGAAAAGGGCCAAGGAGACGAAATAGCCTGCAGCTTTTGTGCAGGCGCATGGACAAGGTCAGCATGTTTTTGACACTTATCGCAATGGCGCACATACTCATGTGCATCCGTTTCCATGGTAGGCCAAAAGTATCCTATCCAAAGGAGCTTCTTAGCAATGATACTACCACTAAAGTGTCCTCCACAAGATCCATCATGGGCTTCACTCAAGGCTGATTTAGATTCTTCAAAATTTAGACATCTCAATAGGATACCTTCAAAAGATCTCCTATACAAAGTATTGCCAATTATTACAAATCGACTTGCTCGTCGACATAATAACTAACGCTGGTTTCTATTAGAATTAGTAGGGAAAGTCCCATTTTGGAGGAAATCAAATATGTCTGTATACCAAGGTTCAGGATTAGTTTCATTGATTAGAAACACATCCAAAGGCTCTAAGCATGACTTATTTGAAGTGGGTTCCTGGAGTCGACGAATGATGATAGTGGCATATTCGTCGTCTAACTCCAAGGGCAAGAGGGATGCAGCTGCGGCCATAGCATCAGCTACACGGTTGCTAGTTCGAGGAATGGCTTCCAAAGTAACTTGATAAAACAAGGACATTAGTTGTAAAACATAGGCCTTATATGAGCGAATTTTATCATCTCTGGTCTGATAAACTTCATTAATTTGGTTTATAACCAATTGGGAATCCCCAAAAACTAAGAGGTTTTTGATTTTAGCGCTAAAGCAGCTCGTAATCCAAGGATTAGAGCTTCATACTCAGCAGTATTGTTGGTGCAAGCAAAGGTCAGTTTGAAGGACAGAGGAATAAGATGTTTTTGCGGAGATATTAAAATAATACCCGCACCAACCCCACTCATACATCGGGCTCCATCAAAGTATAAGGACCATTATTCAAGATGGTCTGCCTCTAATTGAAGGCATTCATCAGGAAACTCGATGATGAGAGGATGAGTATACTCTAAGGGTGCAGCAGCTAATTGATCTACTATGATTTGACCCTTAACATACTTTTTTCCTATGAAGGTGAGATCAAACTCGCTTAGAGCAAGAACCCACTTGGCTGTGCGACCCGATAAATAAGGTCGACTCATGAGATATCTTAAAGGATCATATTTGGCAATGACATACATTTTTTGTCTAAGCATGTAATGTCATAATTTTTGCGTAGCAAACATGACTGCTAGACATAACTTCTCTAACGCTGTATAGCGGGTTTCATAACTGACGAAAGTTTGGCTAATGTAATAATTAGCACGTTCTCGCTTTTCATCATCAAGTTGAGCTAGCATAGCTCCTAAGGCAAAATCTGAAGTAGAAATATATAGAAGAAATGGGAGATCAGATTTAAGCGGTGAAAGCACCGACGGGTTAAGGAGATATTGTTTGAGAAGTTCAAAAGCTTCTCTACATTCTGTGTCCCAATTGAAGGGGGCGTCCTTCTTAAGGAGCTTAAGAAAGGGACCAGTTTTGTCGCCAGCTTATCAATGAAGCGACGGATAGCTTGAAGTTTACCTTGTAAACTTCATAGTTCGAATATATTAGTGGGTGCGGGCATATCCGTGATGGCCACAATTTTGAGAGGGTCAATTTCGATACCACGTAAAGAAACTAAAACCCCTAATAGTTTGCCGGATTTAACTCCGAATATGCATTTTGTTGGATTTAATCGAATGAGATATTCTCGTAATCGATTAAAAACTTTTCTTAAATCATCTAAATGATTATTTTCAATAAGAGAGCGAGCTATAATATCATCTACATAATCATGTAAGATATCATGCATCATATCATGAAAAATGTAGATCATAGCCCGTTGATAAGTAGCATCGGCATTCTTTAAGCCAAAGGGCATCACTTTCCAGCAAAAGGTACCCCAGGGGGTAATAAAGGATGTTTTAGCCTGGTCTTCAGGAGCTATCCTGATCTGATTATAACCGGAGAATCCGTCCATTAAGGACATCATCCCACTTCCGGCAGTGAAGTCGATAATTTGATCCATATTTGGAAGAGGAAAGTCATCTTTAGGGCATGCAGCGTTAATATCTCTAAAATCGGTGCAAACCCTAACTTTGGTAACTTCTTTCTTAGGACTGGAACTACATTTGAGATCCATTCAGCATAATCAATAGCTTGTATGAAGATAACATTCAAGAGTTTTTCTAATTCCCCTTTGACTAGCAGAGCCACTTTGGGATGCATTTTTCTAAGTTTTTGTTTAACCGGTTTAGCATCCGGATGGACCACTAGATGATGCATGACTACGGAAGGGTCTAGACCTGGCATATCTTCGTATGTCCAAGCGAAGACATCTTCATACTCTTTAAGGAATGTAATGTATTGTTCTTGTTTGTCTGGGCTTAATTCTGCTCCAATATTGATTATGTGAGGATTATCCTCAGTTCCAATATTAATTTTAATGACATTTTCTACCTCCATGTGTAGATCTCTTTCAAAATTATGTGGGGTGGGTGAAACGCCCAACTCTTGTAATTCTTGTAAAGTTAATTTAGATAAGTCATCTTGAGGATTAGTGGTCTCAAGCTGAGCTATGGTTGGTATAGAACCATCAAAATAAAATTCATTGTGCAACATCTCTTCAACAGAGACATCATGGAAGATATCTCCTTCCAATTCTTCATCGGGGTCGGCAACCATTTCAGGGTATGCTATGGATAGCATGTTGCATGAAAATGACTGATTTTTAAGAGGCAAATCAACATGCCTATCCAAATAATCTTGATAGCATATGAGGTGATCATCATCCTCAAAAGTAAAGGGTTGTCCTTTACTAGTAAATAAGCCCACACCACAGCGGGCAGGCCACGGTTCTACCTCGAAAGGTTCTTTCATGCCATTTTGGAAAGGTCCTAAGCCTTTCCATTTATATCCCATTTTAAGCATCATGGGTTTAGCTTTAACATAATCATTGGTAAAATAATAGCGAGCGTATCCCTCATGATGAGTTTTGATATTCCGAGGGATTCTTCCCCAGTCATATCCTTTATAAATGAAGGCACAACTCCCGACTTGGTAAGTACTTCCCATAGGTTGTGGGAGGCCCAAAGTACGAGGAGAGGGTGGCAAATTATTTAAAAGGTTTGAATCTTGCATGAAAGCGTTCATTTTTTCTGATATTAAGGTTGTAGATAAATCTGGTAAAAGTTCATCAGAAAGGGCATAAGATGTAGAAGGTTTATTACTTATGTCTTGAGATGTGGAAGGTATGATGGATGTGTCTAAAGGTTTTGAATTTATAGGAATGATAGTTGAAGGATTAGTTGTAGATTTGAGATCCTTTTGAGATTCTAAAATTTGTTTAGAAGGTTGTTGGTCTTTATAGGAAGATGAAGTTAATGGAGGAGGAATAGATGAAGTTATGGGTTTATGTTTCACATTTTTAGATGAAAAAGAAGAACTAGAATGTGTGGATGATAGAGCAGGGCAAAATTGTACTCCAATGGGTTCTGCCAAAGCACACATATCAAAAGTTCTAGGATCACCATGAATAGTGACCAACTGATTTTTAAACTCAAATTTCACACATTGGTGTAAAGTTGACGGGCTTGCTCGCATGGCGTTAATCCAAGGGCGACCCAAAAGTATATTGTACGATGTTGGGCAATGTACAATAAACACGGTTGTTTCTAGGGTTCTAGGACCAACTTGTAATGGGAGGGTAATGACTCCACACGTTTCTTGTGTTTCGTCATTAAAAGCTTTGATAATCATATCAGTTTTCTTCATTTCATCACTTCTAAAACCAAATCGTTGGTAGAAGTCAAAGGTGCAAATGTTTAGAGAGGAGCCATTATCAATCAAGACTCGTTTGACAGCTACATCTCCAATTAGAGCAGTAATGTACAAGGGATTATCCTTGTGTAAACTGTGTTGTGGGATATCTTTATCTCGAAAGTCAATACAATCAATCTCTCGAGTGATGATAGTATTGGCCATAGCTTCAGGTTGAATGTTTTGAGGTACCATCATTTGGCTCAATGTAAGCATCAACTCATCCCTATGTGTGGGAGAGGATCTTAATAAATCTAGAAGGGAGATTCTAGCCGTGGTATTAGACAATTGCTCATTAATGCTGTAAGGGGGTTTAGGTTGAACAATAGGAGCATGATTCCCTTTATTGGGATTTTTCAGAATGAATGGAGCTGATCCATCATTCTGGTTTGGTTCTTGTTGAGAATTTTGAGCTTGTTGTCGAGTAACGACTCCGATGGTACCTACAATGTTATAGTGCCGACGTTGAAACGGTCTCGGTTGAGAATTTATGGCTTGTTCATAGGGAAGGACTACATTAGAAGAAGGTCGAGTAGTGACTCTTCTAGGAAATGGATCTTCTGGAACATTAGCATCTGTGACAGGTTGAATAGGATCTGATTCATTTTTAGAACTATTCAATTGAATAGTGTCTACTTCACTTTCACTATCTGACTCTATATCACTAGAATCAGAAGTTTGAATATTATGTAAGGGCCTGGTTGTAACCAGGGATAAGGTTGTGTCAAATGTTTGAGAATCCTGAACAGGTAATTGTCCGCTAATGGTTCCTACATATCGGGTATGAGGGGGAACATTATGATGTTCGATTTGATTGGCTACTTCTTTACCATGTCGTGGTAAAGGGTGTTGAAATATGTCCAAAGTTTGATTGGCATTTTGATTTTGATTTTGGGGAACAGTCTTTTGAGTATTATTAGGAGGGTTTTGTTTGGGTTGGAAGGCTTGCACTTCCATTTCATTATTGTCAATCAAATCTTGTATTTTATGTTTCAATCTCTTACAAGCGTTGGTAGAATGTCCGGGTCCTCTATGAAAGTCACAGTGCAAATCAGCTCTATATCCGGGTATACTTGGGTCAGGTTCCCGGATAGCTGGTAATTGGATTAAACCTCTTTCAAGCAATTGAGGTAAAATGGTTGACAAGGGTTGGTTTAATCTAGTGAATTCTCGATGAGGCTTGTCAGGGGGTTTCAATATGAATTTTTCTGTTGTCTTTGTTGTATTGACATTAGCAACATTTCTGCTGTCAGTGACTCCGTCACCGACAACCTGTTTGTTTTTATATTGATTTC
The DNA here is from genome assembly GCA_028583015.1 of Wollemia nobilis. NCBI lineage: Eukaryota > Viridiplantae > Streptophyta > Pinopsida > Araucariales > Araucariaceae > Wollemia > Wollemia nobilis. The sequence continues at coordinate 14,640 of JAQPPZ010003258.1, forward strand.
TAGATGTTTTCTCATCATCCTTCTTCCTAAGTTGGCCTCTCCTAATGAGGGCATCTTCTACTCTTCGAGCTAAGTCTATAGCTTGATTGAAGGTAGTCAAAGTAGTTGTTGCTAGCTCAAAAGAGAGTTGTTCTTGTAAATTATTGATGAAAATGTCTAGCATTTCCCTATAGGGTAGTACAAAGTGCAGTTTTCCTATCAATTGCCTCCATATAGCCAAGAAATCAGCAAAACATTCATCTTTATCTTGTTTTAAATTGTATAGGTCTTTAATAGTTACATGTCTCTCGATGTAGGCACTAAATTGATGAACAAATGATTCAATTGTTTCTTCAAAGTTTCTTAAGGAGTGAGTGGGCAATTGATAGTACCACTCTAATGCCATTCCACCTAAACTTTTGGGGAACATTTTTAGTAATAGCAAGTCGTCATGCGATATGTCGTGACATGCTATCCTAAATATGCGAAGATGTTCTATGGGATCTTCGGTTCCTTTATATATAGGCAAGACGGGCATGGGAAAATGTTTAGGGTATGGTTGAGCTACCACTATGGGATCCAATGGTTGGCTACAAATCTCTCGATAATTGTACGAGGGACGGTAGGGATCTATCTGGTCCATACGTGAAGCCAATTGTTTCACCATAGCTTCCAGATTACTAGTTTTCCCCCCATATTGATTCGGTAGGGCATTGACATGAGTTTTATGGGCATAGGATGGAGGAACATGCAGATTAGATGCCATGTTACTATTGTGTAAAACTTTAGTAGGAAAAATGTTATGGAGGAATTTTGAAGTTGGATTATGTTGTGTTCCAGATTGTTGAAAATTTGTATTTAGATTTGTTTTAGATTTCTATTTATTTAAAGCATTTTGCTCAATAGTTTGGCGGAACAAAGTAGTGAAGGGGATTTTCTTTTGTGCAGGAGTGGTTTTAGGTTGAGTAACAGGTTCCTTAGGAGGTTGGGTAACTTTGTTGTTTTGACATGGCTTGGGCTATAGTGACCATATCCATATTGGATGGTCCACCCTTATCACTCTCTTGATCAACAAAAGATAAAGGATTAGTGTGTATATCAAGCGCTCGTTCTATAGTTGCTTGAGCGTCACTAACTTCCCCTCTATCAATACGGACTGCTACATTAAGGATGTCGATATTCTGATTGAGAAATTTTTGAAAATGTTCTGCGTTGTCAAAAGTGATGCCCTCATTGGGAGATATTCTAGGGGATGAGGATTCATTCTCTTTAACATTTCCTTCTTGTTCCTTATCTTCACCTAAGTCTTCATCTGACTGACATAGATTTTCTCCTTTCGGATTTGTATCTCCAAGAAGGACATTTGGGTTTTCAGTTGTATCTTGTAACCAATATTCTCCTTCCTCTAAAGTTTCTTTACCATTCCTAAGTCTAGTCATGGTGCTAAGTTTTGATTTTAGCAAATATATATATATATTTATATATATATATGCAACAAATTAAAAGGTATATATTTATATATATACCTAATGCAATATTTGAAATGAAATGTTTAAGTTTTTACTATGTTGTTTGTTTTGATTTTTTTAGTTTTCTTTAAATTTTTGAAATAATACAATAAAGACAGCAAATGAAACAATAAAATGCACGCAATAATAATAAAACTGAAAGTAAATGAACTAATCTTCTATGAACAATTTATGAATATCATTAATAGGTTCGAGTTGTTCAGGAGTCATGAAATGTTTCAAATTGAAAGTTTTATTTTAAGAATTTGATGAAAAGGGCTATGGTGATATTGTCTATCTCAGATGTTGGTTGATAAAAGTAAAGCTCATGGCAATACTCTCGATATAGCACAGCACACAGAATTCTATTCCATATTTCCCTATCTGTAAGAACAACCTCTTGGTCTTCTACAAGGCCTAGGAATCGGTGTACAACGTCTGCGTTCTTGAGGTATTCTTCAAAGCTGAATAATTCTGAAGATACTAAAGCTCTCTTATAGGCTAGCCATCTATGGCAGGCTCTCTGAAGTTCATGATAGAAAACTAATTGGTGAGGATCCAGGATTCTATCTAAGACTAGCCTCTTGATCTGTTTAAGTTGTGTGGACCTAGATGAAATAAGCCTAAGTCTCCTGACAAGTTCATCCCACAAGGATTGATTTCTACTTGTTTCAGGGATATTAAGGACAGAATTAACTTCTATAGCTGCCAATTGGTTTTCTATGTTTATAGTAATTGCTACCCTCTTTTTAGGAGCTACCATCTAAACATGATTTTGAACCTTAAATGTTTTAAAATGCATCTAAGTTTTAGTTGTTCTAATTTTTTATTTGTTTTTGTTTTTGGTTTTCAAAAGGTTATGATGCATTCACGTCGGGTTCACCAAAATGTATCACTCCAAATTTTTTGCATCCCTACCTTCAGGCTATTGGATCCACGCCCGAAAGGAGGATGGGAAAAGGATGGTGCGATACCTCGGACGAGAGGACTTTACGAAGGTCCCGCCTCTCAAGGGAGGTGTGTTTTGGTGATTTTTTGACGAATGGTGGGTTCACCAGGAAACATTTGGTGGCAGTTTACATGCCTAGGTTTTTGGAATGTGTTTTGATGAGTTTGTTTTATCCTTAAGCATTCATCCTAGGTTTGGCCGAATGAATCTAACTTAATCTATATGAAAATGCAATTTAAATGAATACAGCAAATAGAGTAGAAAGCAAAAAACAGAGAATTTGTAGGAGGCCAATGGAGATTACCTGATCCGAAAGTTTGAAGAAGGTTCTGATGCTTGAAGCAGTCTGGATCATCTGGAATTCGACGTAATCGCCTGTAATCTAACATAATCGTCTGAATCTGACAAATTCGTCTGAGACTGACAAAATTGTCTGAAATCTGACGAATTCGTCAGAGACCTGCAAAACAGAGAACAGATGCAAAATACAAGAATTCCTCTATGTGCAAACAGAGGCAAAATATGCCAAATAATAAACTGAATACTGAACAAAGCTTAAAAATAGAAATAAAATTAAATTGTTGTACTTTAATGGCAGATTGTGAGTTTAACATGCAATCTAGACTAGATGGGTGAACTCCAGATGCAGACTAACATAAAAACTGAGTAACTGATCTAATTTACAGTAGAAAATGACAAATAAAAGGTCGAGAAAAGCAAACCCCAGGCACTGATTGCCTCAATGTGGACTATAGTCGAGATCGTCTCGCATCAGTACGAAATTGTCTCGAATTGTACGGGATCACCTCCGATCTTGACAGGTTCGTCGACGGCGATGGGTGTTGGCTCCGATTGAAAATTGGTGATGTACCTGCAACAAAAATACTATGTAACTAGTGTAGAAGCAACATTCAGATGTTTTGACGCAGAGGGAACTAGTTTTGCAGATGATTTCAGCCAGGGGTTGGGGAGGGAATGTCCTAGAGTTTAAATAGGCATAGGGGAGTTTTTGGGAGGTTGGAGATCATCCCAATTTGGGAGATATCCAACGGGGGAAGGGTCCCAATGGCGCAGACACGCTTCTGCCCGAATTGGAGACCCGTTGGAACAGAGTCTATCTATGCAAATTCAGTTTTACGACAAAATCGTCTGGATGTTCTAGTCCAGACGAAATCGTCAAATCTGGGGTGATATCGTCTAATCGACGACGATATCGTCCAACGGTCAAAACAACCTCTAAAAATGGTGCGAAAAAAGGGGAAACGGGTTTCTCGACGGTTAACGGGCGATTTGGGAGGTTAAATTTGAATTTAAATTTATTTACTAAGGTGAATGTAATTATTCCAATTTGACTGTGCCAATTTTAGGGTGTTACAGAAACTATTTAGCATTGTATTAGTTTTAGTATAAAATTACATAGAGGACCTTGAGAGAGGCTTGGTTAGTTAGTGTTGGAATAATATTGCATTACAGTTTATAGTCTATTCTAAGTTAAGTTATAATTCTGAGGAAGCATGTACAGTTGAAGCTCCAGCAATAAAACAACATTTTCTTCAAATATGGTATTTTGTATCAACTGTGTAGTTTGTTTAATCTTTGTTTTGTAAATTGTAGACTGATTACCTGCATTCATAAAATATGCATAAATATTAGTATGAAACATAAAACTTAGTTACTAATAAGGTAAATTAGGGGATAAATACTTACACTGCCACTTTATGAGGCAGGGCCCACTCCTAATAGACAGTCCTTGAGCTCTCTCGCCCCTGTATTAGATTAGGATTCGTTAGACTTACATTTCAAGTTATATAAAATAAAATAAATTGCACCAGGATCCTCATATCATAAATTAGTTCTTTACATTTAGATTAAAACATAACATAAATTAATTGCAAATAATCAGATGCATCAATAAATTACATCATTAGTAAAAGTTAGATTGCATTTATTTACCATATCTGGCATAATTCATCCCTGCATAATTTTTATATTTCTTTTTGTACACGTGTACGCATGAATTCTGGAAAGAAAATTGAGCTAGACTTAGTAGTAACTCCTACGATATAATCTATACGGGATTGCTCCTTTTTAAATCTAACTTTGATTTCCCTCAGATTGATAAAATTAAATGTAAGCTTCTACAGCCGATCAACACTCACTTTTGATTGCACTCACTCCCAACTCATTAAGGAATTAAATAGTTGTTATAGTCCTGAGTTTATATTAATACAAGAAATAAAATTAAGTAGTGAGGAATATTAGGATGCTTCTAAGAATATTTGGAAGATGGGTTATTGTCTAGTATTTTCTTCTACATGAACTTCAAGTAGTATTGCAATAACATAGGATAAATACAAATGGGATGGGCAATTATTAGAAGCAAAAAGTAGTTACATTGCTAGATTATTTTACAATAAAGAGGAAAACATCAAAGTTGAGGCTATAAATGTATATGCTCCAACTATAGTCACTGCTCATGAAATATGTTGGAAGGATCTTAGCATATTTTTGTCAAACTCAATGTTGATTCATTGTGATCTATGGATTTTTGGGGGTGATTTTAATAATGTTCTATTTGCTTTGGAAAAGAAGTGTGGTATTACAGGATGGTCTAAATCAATGGAATATTTTGGTTCATTTGTCAATTCAAATGACCTTTGGGATGTTAGTCCTTAAAATTTTCAATATACATGGGATAAATAGTTGTAAACAAAGTATACAATCTCTTAAGATATTTTATTACGAGTAGGATCAGATCATAAATCCATTCTTTGAAATTGTGATTTACCTAATGATGGTAATCCAAATCCATATTGCTTTTAGTCTATGTGTCTCCAAGGCCATTATTTTTTCTATATGGTTATATCATGGTGCATGAATCAAAATTTAAAAGATCATGTATATATAGGTTTGTTCAAAAGATGAAATATTTAAAGGAGCAAATGAAGATTTGGCATGCCAAAAGTTTTTATAACATTTTTAAAGAAAAGAAAGAAATTGAATCTAAAATCAAAAGTTTACAAGAGATAGTAGGAATAAATGGAATGGATCAGGATTCTTATGTGAAATAAAATAAATTACTTTCTGATTATCATAATGCTTTGAAAAAGGATTCATAATGGTTCCAAAAATCTAAAGAGAAATAACTCAAGGAAGGAGATAGAAATACAAAAAAGCAATTATGTTATAGGGAAAGAAATGTTGATTTTCATCACATCAAAAATATTTTAACTCCAAATAGAAATATTGAGGATGAAAAATATATAAGGAAGGAAGCAATTAATTATGTTTAAAAATATTTTATCAGATACTAGGAAATATAAAGAGGTGTGAGATAAGATTTTACAAAATATTCCATCAAATATCACACAAGGATAAAATGAAAGATTGATGAAGAAGGTATCTATGGAGGAGCTCCATGAAGTAGTTTTCTCTTTCCATACTAACAAGGTACATATCCTTGTTGGATTTCTACAATTTTCTTTCAAAAATATTGGGATTTATTGAAGAGTGATATGTTAGTTGTGGTTGAAGAGGCTTGGAAAAGGAAGGCTATAATAAGTGAGATCAATGCCACTTTTATTATGTTGGTTCCCAAGAAATGCAAGACAAAATATATTGATAATTTTCATCCAATTAGCCTTTGTAATATGATTTAGAAGGTCATTTCAAAAACTATGGAAAATAGGTTGAAGGGCATTCTAACTTGTGTTATCTTAGAGAAACACGGTAGTTTTGTTTATGGCAAATAAATTCTTAATGGTATACACAAGAGGCCATACATTCTCTTGATTCTATGTAAAAACCATGTATGCTTATGAAATTAGATATGAACAAAGCAGATGATAGAGTTTCTTGGAATTTTCTATATGTAGTTCTCAAAAATTTTGATTTTGATTATAGTTTATGTGAATGGATTAAATTTTGTTATAGCACTAGGAAATATTCTATTTTAACCAATGGTTCTCGTGTTGGTTACTTTAAGTCATCATTTGGACTTCATCAAGGTGATCCATTATCTCCTTATCTATTCATTATTTTTGTAGAAACATTAGGGAGAGCTTTCTCAAAGGTAAAAATAGAAGGAAAAATCAAAGGTATTCAAAATACAAAAAATGGTCCCTCCAAATATCATCTCTAATTTTTTGGTGGTAATTTTCTTTTGGATCATTCCTTCATTAGCAAGGCCTTGGATTTTAAATCAATATTATCATGTTATAAAAATTCTACTAGATAGTTGGTTACTACTACAAAATCTAGGATTTTTTTTAATTAATACTGCCTTAGATTTACAACAAATTATTGTGAATATTTTAAGTTTTAGACTCAAAAATTTCCATCAACCTACTTGGGTATTCCTTTGTCTTTTAAAGGAAATAAAAAGGAGCTTTGGATCTATTTTTGGACATAAATAAAACTTGTTTGGAAGGTTGGAAAGGTAATTTTTTAACCATGACAAAGTATATGACTCATAAAGACTACATTGCATTCCATCCCTATTTATATGATTTCACTTTCAAGATTGTCAATAGTATAACATTAAAAACTAATAAAAATCAAAGAGACTTTCTATGTTAAGGTTGTGAGGAAGATTTTAGATTTCCTCTTTGTAAGTGGGATAGGGTTTGCAAAGGAAATAATATTGGAGGAGTAGGCTTGCAAAATTGCAGACTTATAAATTTGGAATTAGGAGCAAAGCTTGGGTGGAGATTATTCAAAGATCAAGGAAAGAAAAAAAAAATATTACTTCAAAAATATATAGGTTCTCTTGATGCAATAAAATTATATAGGAGAAACACCCTACCCAATGGATTGTCAACATTGAACTTCATATCAGATAGTTTACAATTGAGAAAGAAACATATTAGATGGTTAATCAATGAGAGGATTTATGCAAATGTTTGGTTGGATGCTTGGTTGAAGCCTTATCCTCTTATCTCTGACTCAAAATGGTAATCATTGGCTCAAGCATGCCTAGAATGTAAAGGTACAAAGGTCAAATATTATATTAATATGAGCAACAACTCTAGATCATGGATTTATTTTAGTAACTTGGTAAACAAATTATAGATGAACTTCAAAATATTTTTCAAGAGTTTCATTTATCAATTTTTACATGAAAGGATGTATTGGTTTGGAATTTATCAAAGTATGGTGGATACTCGATCATGTCTAGATATGAGGATTAAGAGCAATCAAAATTTTCTTCTCTCAAATAGTCTTCTTGGAAGAATGTTTGGTCATTAAAGGCTCTCTCTAAGGCCTCAACATTCCTTTGGTTAGAAATTCAAAGAAATATTCTTACAGGTTAGATTCTACAAAGAAGAGGATATTATGGACCTTTCAAATTTGCCTTCTGTGAGAAGGATTTAGAAACATCAGACCATTTCCTTATTCATTTTCCCTTTGCTCACATTGTTTGGGGTTACTTTTTTTAAAATATGAAATTATATTGGGTAGCTCTAACATTGAAAGAGTTGATGAAATATTGGAATAATTGTTTTAAAGCTAAATTATTATGTGTTCTATGGAGGATTGGCCATACCATTATTTTTTGGAATTTATGACTTGAAATAAATAATAGAATTTTTAAAATAAATCTCAAAATCATGCCCAAGTTTAGAACCGTATTATTGCCTCTCTTGCAGAATATCTACAAATATGGTGCTCATCATGGGAAGTCTCAAGCAAAGAAAAAGAGGTGTTAATAACTTGGGTACCGGATTTGAACGTATAGGAAAAATTCATTTGCGATAATAGAATTAAAACAAAGGATCTATTCAATCTAGGGTAAAATAGAAATATCCAAAATTAGGTTTATCAAAATTAATTTTGATGGTGCTTCTAAAGAAAATCTAAGAAAAATGGTGGAGGTGGTGTTCTTAGAAATACTAAAGGTAAAATTCTCCTCATTTACTCAGAATCATATGGAAATTCAACAAACAACTATGCAAAGGCAAGGGCACTTATTACAAGGATTAAAATTACAATAGAAAAATGATGGAAATATATTTTAATTGAGGAGGATTCACAAATTATCATCAATGTTATTAACAAAAATGGATGTGGAGACTAGATAAAAATAATATTATTATTGATGTTCATCACCTATTACTAAAGGCAATCTCTTGGAAGTGTGATCATATTTATAGAGAAGGAAATTGGGTAGTAGATAATTTAGCCAATTACAATGTTGATATTCATCCTCGTGAAATTCAAATTTTAGAAGGCAACTAATTAAATGAGATTTTATCTCTTAATAAAAATGATGTCAAGGAGAGGTCCGAGGTATAGACCAATTGGTTCATCCAAACCCCATAATGGGGGCTAAGGTCCAAGTTTCAAATCTCGAGCCTCGTTGGACTGAATGCTTGTCCCTTTCCTGGTGCTTTTAGTGGCATAAAAGGTTTAAAATGATTGTGGCATGGTGGTTATAGGGGTGGACTACATGAATATCTGTGTGGCGACTTCTAGGGTGGACAGCGCAGAATACTGTGATGGCCATAAAATTTGGATAGCCTACCCGTATTCATGGCAGCTACCAATTCCACCATGTAAAATAAAAAAAACAATGATGTCAAGGAGCTGATTATGGAAACATAGCACTTCAAGGAAATTGAAGAATATATTTAATAGACAAAAAAATCATAAAGGCATGTTGGGTATGGTTTAATTGACTTAACATCAAATTTGAATATTTTGATATTTTGATAGGAGTGGCCCCCAATAGCAGCCACATAACTTATTGAAAAAATGTTATAGCCTCACATCTATTCTCAAATATTGCTTGCATTATACTCTATTTTCTAAGAAATAAAATCATTATCTTATTTGTTTATTTTCTTGTGTTTTGGTTTGTTACACTTTGTTGTTTTTTATTGCACTCTTTCATGATCTTCTTGAACTTGAAATTTTGAATTTTGGATCAATCAAAATTATAATTTTTGAATCATTTTCATAGTGAGACTTATCATTTATAGGTTTCTCTTGCTCTAAAGGATCCAAAGTGCAAGGAATGACCTTAAAAGCATATTTTTCTTTACGTTTCCTTAGAAACCCTAAAGTGTAAGGGCATTCCTCCATATTAATTACCTCCTTTTGTTGTCATAAAAAACCCAATTTACTATGGATATCCTCCATCCTCATTTCTTTATTATTTTCTTTTGAAACTCTAAAGTGTAAGGGCTAACCTCTACACTACTTTCATTTATATTACAAGGAGATGATTATATATTACTTGAGGAAATGAAGACAATTTACCTAGAATAAAGTTGACCCCTTCTACCTTTTTTCTTTTAAAATTACCCTCTACATTTTTCTTTGCACCTTTAATTCCATCTAAATTTGAACTTACACATTGTACTTCCTCATCCCTTGTATCCTTATTTTTTTCTTCTAATGGTTGATCTATGTGAACTATGATGGCCTTTGTCAACTAATGTTGTAAATAGGCTTTCTTTACCTCTTTTTTGGAGTGGAATATCCTTGATCTAATCTAGTTTCTATTATAGTTATTAGTATGATCTCTTTGCTTCATCTTGAATTATATATATATATATATATATATATATATATTAGTTTTTATGTTGTGTTAAAGGAATATTACTAAGCCTCAAGCGACGAAGGGAGTGAAATAATTTTTTACAATGGCTCAGGTGACGATGGGAGTGAAAAATTACAATGTTACAGATATCCATAGATAGATTTTTAGGGTTTATTTTTTGTGGTGGCTAAAACAAAAGAGGGAGTGAAAGAATTTTTCATGGTGGCTCAAGCGAAGGTGGGAGTGAAAAATTACAGTGTTGCAGAGATCCACAAATAGATTTTTAGGGTTTATTTTTTATGGTGGCTCAAGTGGCAAAGGGAGTGAGAATTTTTTGCAGTGGCTCAGACAACAATGGGAGTGAAAATTTATAATGTTGTAGAGATCCACAGATGGATTTTTAGGGTTTATTTTTTCACAGTGGCTCAAACAATGAAGGGAGTGAAATAATTGTAGAGATCCACAAATGGGTTTTTAGGGTTTAATTTTCACAATAGGAATTTCTCAGGATGGTGGGTGTTTCTCCTCGAATAGGATAGTCAAATAAATAAATTTGAGCAAGAATTCCTACAATGAGATTCAAATAATTTGAATTAAGTAATGGTAGGAGGGATTAGGAAGGGCTCGACGATGGGCATAAGGATGAGGTTAGTAATGGTCTATAAGTGATGGTAGGATGGGGAGAAAATATTGATTTGTAGGATTCGGGCAATCAGGTAGCTACTAGCGGGTAGGAGAATGGTGAGCAAGTGGCCATTCCTAGGGAGGTGAGTTTACCTTGAAATTCAAGCTCTGAGGACCCAATGATTGAGGTAACTATTCTCAATGGTGAGTCTCCCAGCTTAGTGGTTCATGAGACTTCATTCATGAGTAATACTTGTGGGTCCCCAAGTTTTGATACCTTCCTCAAGCCAGGTAAGTTGTCCTTTATTGATATTACAACTAAGTGTTTTGGGTCTTGAAACTCTTGTTCTATTTTTGACCTTTCTCCTATTGGAGATAATTTGATCATTTTAGATGATATTATGGTGGTCACCATGGAGGATGGCCCTTGGAACCTTGTCAAAAAATTCCATGGTGGCAAACCTGATATTGATGCCATAATGAGATGAGTGATGGTCAAATGGAAACTGAAAGGTTATTTAGACATTGTTATAATTTCTAACGCATTCTTATTGATTAAACTCAATTGCAATGAGGGCTTAAAGTGGATTCTTGGAGGGGTTCTTTGGTTATTTGGAAGAAAAGGATTATTTATGTGCAAGTGGGGGTCATATTTTAATCCATGAACCCAGAAGATCAATTTGGCTCCTTTATGGGTATGTCCTCCTGATTTGCCCTTCCATATATGGAATGAAGACATCCTAAGGGATATAGCTAAGGTGATTTGTGAGTTAGTGTTAATAGACTCAGCCACTAGAGAAAAATCCAAAATGATTTTTTCTTGAATGTGCGTAATGGTAGATGTAAAGGTGGAGTTTCTAGGCCATATCAATCTTATTTCCAAACACAGTGTATAGACTCAAATGATAGTCTATGAAAATAGGCTTCTTAAGTATTATTTTTGTAGGAGGTTGGACCACTCGACTAGTTTGTGTTCAGCTAAAAATGAGGTTTCCAAGGGAAACTTGGTTAGAAAGTAGGGAAATTTTAGGTCTCAGGTCATTCTTAATTGGGGTTGTCTAAGGCCTCATGCCCCAACCAGTTTGCTTCAAATAACTTAGGACCCAAAAAAATTGAGAATGATTCCAAGGTGATGAAAGTTAGTAACCTAGAGTAGACTACTATCAGTCATTCCAGTATTTATTTTAGCCTCCCACAGATGGATAGAGCATAGTTGGTTGCTAAAACAGGTATCCTATTAAATTTTCTTCATAATTCCTTTGAATGCTTAAATCCTAAATATGTATACCGTAAGGAGGAGAAATAAAATCAATATGAGCCAAAGGCACTTGTCTCACCTTAGAATATGGTGAAAAGATCTAGATCTTATCCCAAACCAAATATGGCCAAGTAGCCTGAGTGGGGAGAAGATTCATCAGGGGCGAAATATTCTCGTCCAAAAACAAGAATTTTTTGAAAGGGATTGGTTAATATTGGACTGCCTAGGAAGGTGGGTAAGCCCTCTAACAAAAATGTAAGAAATATGGAGGTAGAAGCAGATATTACGGATGGCTTGTGAAGCCAGTTGAAATTTGAGAAAGAGTCAAAATTGAAGCAACTTAAATTGGATTCATTTTGTCACTCGCCCCATTCTTCTGAGGGGGAAAATCATTTCAAATATCGTAAATGAGACTCATCACATGGAATTTTAGAGGCTTGAATGGGATTGCTAAACAAAGAGCTCTAGCCTCTCTAAGGAAAGGTTTTAATTAGTATATTATTCTTGTACAAGAAACAAAAATGGATAGTTACAATGTTGAATTAGTTAAAAAGAAAATTTGGAGAGAATAAAATTTTGTTTCTAGCTCAAAAAATGGAGCTTTAGAAGGTTTGTTATGTATGTGGAACCTAGAATCTGTCGAAGGATCGAATCTGCTAGTTTCTGATAGATTTATAAATATTTTATTTTCTTTCAAAGTCTCAAGGGTCAAGTGGGTTACTTCAAATATTTATGCCCCTAACTCTCCCCATAATAGGTTGGTATTCTAGGACTCCTTGCAAGTTATGAGAGATATTTTTAACAAGGAATCATGGATTTTTGTAGGAGACTTTAATACCCCTTTATACCCATCTGATAAGAAAAGAGGGACTCCAGTCTGCAAAAGCATGAAAGACTACCTCTTTTGTGAATTTATAAGAGCTTATGTATTTGGAGCTGAAGGGATATAGGTATATGTGGAGCAATCGACAATTGGGATGAAAAATATTTAGCTCAAGCTAGACAAAATCCTCATTTCTAAGAAAGGGCTACCTTTTTTTGGAGATGCATATTTGCAGTCTCTTCCTAAATTGGCCTTCGATCATAATCCTTTAGTGTTGGAGAAAGTTCGGAATTATCTATTTTTTCCTAGGCCCTTCAAATTTGAGGTCATGTGGCTCCCTCACCCAGACCTAGAAGGTAATATCAAGGAATGGTGGGCTAAGGGCTTTTCAGGACACCCTATTGCTCAAGTTGCATTGAAGCTGAGGTATATTAAGGTAAAGTTGAAGGAATGGAATAATTTTTTTTAAGTAATATTTTTTTAAGGAAAAATGAACTCATTGAGTAACTCAAAGAAGTGGAAGCCATTTCATATATTTCGGAGGTAGTATAGGTGGTGAGATCCAAAGAAATAAGTTTGCTTATCGATTTGCATAATTTCTTGGCTGAAGAAGAGATTATATGGCTTCAAAAATCAAGGAATTTATGGCTCAAAGAAGGAGATCGAAACACAAAAAAATTTCATACATTCTACATTGAGGCATAGGAGTCACAACAGGATCAAGAAATAAAAAATGTGGATGGTGAGGTTACTAAGGAAATTAATGAAATTAGGGAAATTATTATGGAGTTTTTCAAAGACTTGTTATGCTCTTCGATTCCTAGAAAATTGCAAGCGAGAAATCATCTTCTCTATAACATCCCAGTGCTGATCTCTGAAGATATGAACAAAGATCCTATGTGATCCCTTCAATGATGATGATATCAAAAAGACAGTATTCTCAATGGGAGGTCTTAAGAATCTAGGTCTAGATGGTTTCTCGCCTATATTTTTTTAGAGGTTTTGGAATATTCTAGGTCATGATATTTGTAATGCAATTAAAGAGGTCCAAGGATGTAATTTTATCTCGATCGATGTAAATTCCACCTTTTTGGTTTTACTGCCTAAATCATCGGGTTTCAAAGGATTTACATATTTTAGGCTGATTAGCCTGTGTAATACGATTTTCAAAATTTTGACTAAATCCATGACCAATAGACTTAAAATTTTGCTCCCTTTGATCATTGATGCTCTGTAGAATGGTTTCATGCCCCAGTGGCAAATTTTTGATGGTTTTATTGTTGTTCATGAGATCATCCACTCTACTGATAAAAGTGGGAGGCCCAGGACTCTACTCAAGTTGGACATGAATAAGGCATATGACAAAGTGGCTTGGGATTTTCTTCTTAGGGTCCTTGACAGGTTTGGCTTTGCTCAGTGCTGGTTTAGACTGATTAAATATTGTATATATTCAACCATGTTTTCAGTAATTATTATTGGATCTTCGGTGAGCTACTTTCATAGCAATAGAGGTCTACATCAGGGAGATAATTTATTGCCCTACCTTTTTATTCTTATGGTTGAGGTGTTGGGCATGTCCATTAAAGATAATCATGTTATTCAAGGTTTGAAGCCAACCCAATCAACAGATCTCATATCCCATCACCAATTCATTTATGACACTCTTCTTTCCTTCGTGGCATAAATCCCTCAGGCTAAAGTGGTTAAATCAATTTTGGTGGAATTTGAGAATGCAAAAGGTCAAAAAATGAATTTAAAAAAAAAATTACTTTTTTTCTTTCACATCCTGGTTGATAGGTAGAGGAAGATAACAGATATTCTGATGTGCAGTATTGGTTCCCTTCCCTCATTTTACCTTGGGATGTCACTCTTCAAAGGTGCATTGAAACCATCATTGTGGGGTTTCATAGTTTAAAGAGTTCAAATAAAATTAGCAGGGTGTAAAGGTATCCTTTTAAGTCAAACGAGGAATATTTTACAGGTCAAAGCCACTTTACAAAGCATCCCAATGTACTTCCTCTCCTTGTTCAAGATTTTGAGGAAAGTTATCGATAAGTTAGAGAAAATCCAACGATCCTTCTTGTGGTTAGGGGTTGAAGATAAGAAGAGATTCCACTTGGTGGCATGAGATCAAGTTTGTAGTAGGAGAGAAGAAGGATGCTTACATTTGATAAGGCTAAGAACGTTGAATAGAGCCTTAATTACAAAATAATCTTGGAAATTATTTCAGGATGACAATATCAGCGGGGTTAAGATTATGAAGGGTAAGTATCTTGGTGGTGGCAACAATTTCCTGAAATCCCAAGCTCTCCCGATGGGGTCTACTTTTTGGTCTAGCATAGTTGGTAGTCGGGTGGATGTGTGTAAAGACCTTCACTGGGTGGGGAGGATGGTTATTAAATTGTTTTTTTAGGAGATTCTTGGGCCTTGCCACCCCCTCTTGAAGATTTTTTGACCTTCATCTGTTTTAAGCCAATCACAGATAGGTTCTTTGGTCCTAAAGTTTTTGACTTTTTAGAATTATTCAATGGTCATATTCGATGGAAGTCCTTTGACTTCCCAAATATTTATTAGGAGAAGAAACTTGCTTTTATAAATTAAAAAAAAAAACTCCATAAAATGGTTTGTAACCCCAGGTACTAGTCTTCACGATAGGCTAGTTTGGGATCATGAGAAAGATGGTCAGTATTTAGTTAAGTCTACTTATTGCTGCTTGGACTATGATTTAGATCCCTGGTTCCTAACGAATCAAGTCTATATTAAAGGCTTAACACCTAAATTCAATGTATTCTTTTGGTTGGTAATTTAGGGAAAGTGTCTTAACTTGATAATCCTAAAAAACAAAGAATGATTTTCCCTCATAGGTGCTTCCTATGCAACACGGCTTTTGAATCACCTTTCCACTTATTTTCCCATTGTTACTATACCCTTGAAGTCTTCCATCAATTATTTTTGGAGTTGGTTTTTGCTTGGGTTATTCCCAACTCATTGGATGACCTGGTTGTTCAATGGGTCTCCCCCTTCTCCTCTCCCCACCTACGCTAGTTTTGTAAATTTGGGTTACCCCATATTTGGTGGTAGGTGTGGAAGGAAAGGAATTCTTGTGTCTTTAAAAATATTTGCCATCCTAAGTCATCAGTCTCCTCGAGGGCCATTGTAGATACAGTGCAAAATGTGAAAGCTTTAAAATTGGATTCAATAACTTATGAAAGGGAGATCATTTTGGAGAGATCATTGGGTTTTTTTACTTAGTCTTAGATTACAGTGAGTCGGGTGAGTTAGGACAGGGTTAGCATGATTTGGAAACTCTCTCCATTGGGTTGGCTAAAATTCAACTTTGACAAAGCTTCTAAAGGGAACCCAGGTCTGGTAGGTGCAGGGGGTTTATTTAGAAACTTGGAGGGAAAAATCCTTCTTGACTTTGGTAAAAATTTGGGTCACCAAACCAGCCATTCCATTGAAGCTCAAGCATTATTTTAGGGTGTTTCCTAACTGAACTGGGTGAATTAAAAGAAACTAATCATAGAAGGAGATTCACTCAATGTAATCAACATGATTAATGGCAACCAAAATCCCTCCTAGACTGTTGCAAATTTTATAATTGAAGCTAGGAGAATGATTCAAAATTTAGAAGAATTCCAATTCAAGCACCGGTTCAGGGAAGGTAACAAAGCTATGGAATTCCTAGCTATTAAGGTATTATGCAACAATATCTTCACATTTGGACTTCTTGGCTAATCAAGGTCTTTTTGAATGTTTTGGTCAGACCTACATTCCCAATTTTTTGTCTTTTTTATCCATGCGGGCCTTCATACCCAGCTTTTATCTCTATTTGGCTTATGTGTCTGGGTTTGTTCGGCTAGTATATGTTGGTTTGGGTATGGGTAGTTTTGTCCAAGGGTTGGTTGGCTTTAATGTTTGAAGTATCCTTAGTATCTTATTGGTTGGAGATTAGCTTATTTTTATTATAAGGTTTGAAGGTCCTTTCAAAACTCCTTTCGTCCAACTAATAAAAAAAATTCTTGAAGTTTATCTCATAACCCCTTGTTTTTCTCTTTTTCTATCACTTTTACTTTGTAATCTCTTGTCATATGTCTAATATCATAATATTTAGAACATCATAACGCAATATTTTCATAATCCATTTTTTAATCTCATTATCTTGAATCATATTTATTCTAATCAATTATGGTAAATACTTTGAAACATGCATAACAACACACATTTGGGTAGATGGGTTGATGGTCTATAGGCTATATCTAGTACGATTAGTTTTTTTATTTTATCATTATAGTAATTATAGGTTTTTACCTTTATTATCCTTTGCTTCGCTCTTGTAAAGGTTTGGGATTCCTTTCAAAACAACTTCTTTTATCTTATAAAAAAAACACATACACACACACATTTAAGTAGATATAACATGGTTTTTCTTCTTAGGAGTTGATCCCTCCTAAATGAAATCCCTTAGGGTATTGAAAATATTCTTCAAAAAATCCTTATTGATAAACTAAAATGGAAGTCCAAAAAGCCTAATCCATACTAGAAGCTTCTTAATTATTTGTGTCTTGATAATAAAAATCTCATTCATGGTCTTAAATATAGAGCATTTCTACCCCTAAACCATAGGTTGCTACATATTGTTTTAACCTTAACTTATGAACTTGAAAATATGATGATAAAAATATCTTTAGGAATAAAAATCATGAATTTATTTGAATTCAATCCCCACTTCCACTTGATCAAATTTTGAATCTTTGAAAATCATGACTAGTATCCATAAAACTTATATATTGACCTTTTGCTTTTAAGAACTACTATATCATGCTTGATCATCTTATATTTGATAATCGCTTATAGTTTAACATCTACTCCTTGGATTGGACTTACCATATATTTTCTCTTCTTCTTATCTCTAGCTCAGGCATCTATACTTCTAGCTAGGGAATCATTACTTTCCATTAGGGGTTTCAAATATAACTTTCCTTCCATGTTACCTAGATTTTCGTAATATGAATCTTTTTTTAATTCCTCAAATATCTGGAGAAATAAAAGACAAGGGATCCTTACTCACACTTGCTTCCTATTTGCAATCTCCCTACTCTTTTCAAAGATCTAAAACAATAAAATGCAAGGCTCGCTCTCAAATCACACTTGCTTTCAGTATAATTTTGATATTTATTGAAAAACTACACTTACTATATACATTTTTTTAATTGGTTTTATGGTATTGAAATGATTCCAACCCATATTATAGTAAAATTATAATATATTAGTTATTATTTATATATCACTTGGTTATATTTGAACCTAAATAGCTTCTTTAAAAGCAATGGAATTTAACTAGTTGATCTAGGACA
Organism: Wollemia nobilis; assembly: GCA_028583015.1. Classification (NCBI taxonomy): domain Eukaryota; kingdom Viridiplantae; phylum Streptophyta; class Pinopsida; order Araucariales; family Araucariaceae; genus Wollemia; species Wollemia nobilis. Next base: position 32,681 of record JAQPPZ010003258.1, read on the forward strand.
TTTGATTTGACTACATATATTTTTAAATTGGTTATATATGGTTTCTGTTGAGGGCATTTCCATAAAAATACCAAAATATTACATTTTTTGTTAGGTCAATTGAACCATATCCAATTTTCCCTTTTATCAAAGATAATTTTTCATTTTTTTCTATAAAATATATTCTTTATATTCCTTGTTAGTAATGGAAATGAGATGGAATGTATTGATATGAGAAAATGAGTTACAGATATATGCTTAAGAGCCTATATGAGAACAAAACAACAAACAATAAACTACTAGTCCACTAATATAGTGCAATACATGACAAATCATGTAATAAATCCTAACATTCCCCCTTATTACATGATTTGGAATAAGGTCTAGGCTCGTGCTTCTTTGCTCTTGGCTCTTCAACTATGAATAATGATACTAGAGCAGTGGTGTATACGTCTAAGTTTGTTGCCTCAGGTTCAACCACTTCCTTGGGTCTGTTGCCTTTGGATCAGCCTTATCTTAGTGCATCAGGGTCATCCTAGGTGCCTTAGGGTCAGCATCTTCCTCGGGTTTGTTGCCTCTATAAGTCATCCTCTAGGTATGTTGCCTCTTCTAGGTCACTGACAAGGTTCACCATGAATATCATCTCCCCTCATGGTGAATATTCCTCTAGAAGGTTTCAATATCTACTAAAAATGCACCTTAATAATAAAAGAAATGTGAGCCATATGTGAGTGTTGGTTTCTATCGAAAATGCACTCAAAATACAAAATAATGTGAGCCATAGATAGAATCCAAGTTATGGAGAATGAGAAAGAAGATAGAAGAGAATCTTTTGAAGTGTCTATGTTTGTAGTCTTTAGAAGTTGATCCAAAAAAGTAGTCATATAGAGTCTAGGGTGTCAATATTTTTTAGTCCCTAGATTGGTAGATGTTCTTATGGTGACCTCCTCATCCTACCAGAATGCATGGATAACTAATCGTTGCATCCGCTATGTGCTATAAAGAAGGTGACTGGGTACTAGGTTCACCTACATATACCTTGGAGTGTTGGGTACAGCTGAGAGTGCACTCCATGAGAAAAATATTAAGGCCCAAAAAATACATATAGGACTACTTCAAAAGAGAAATTGGACACCTGTCTGTCTCAAAAAAAAAAAGTTGATGACTATAAATTCCCCTATGTTCGGGTGTCAATGGGACCATCTTGTGGAAAAACAACATCAAGAATCTAGAATAATCCTAGAATTAGAGAATATTCCCCTATAATATTCTTGGCATCACACTTTGGTGGCATCGCTCTATGGTGGAATCAAATTAGAATTACAATGTGAAATTTGGGTAGCATTTCAAATTTCCCTCAAAGGGGAAATTACATTGGCAACCAAATATTGACAAATATCTCTTGTTCGTACCAAAATTCTCTTCATATGGCAAAAAATGTCTCCTATATACCTTTTAAAAGGTTCTAATACTATAGATCAGAGCACCATGGACCGCGTAAATAGGTATCTGATGTCATAGGCATGCAAATATTGACCAACAATGAACTAGACCAGATGAAACAACGTTGGCTAACAAGAATAGATATGTAGGTCGATGGGAACAAAAATCATTTCCAAAAGTTGAATTTGGCTTTGGATCTAGCTTTGGAGGTGTGATTTTTGTAGATGGAGCCACTAGTGGAGGTCTCTTAAGGGGCGATCTGCAACACTGCCAATCAATGCAAAACATTATGTGTGAGGAGATATACATGATGATGATCAAGCTAAATAGCTCATTCAATAGATAGCAATAGGACCACTAGGAAATATTCATGAACATTCTCCAAAGAGCTATGCAATACGCATTGTATTCATGCACAGGGAGCTCCATCATTGTCTTTTGAAGGCTACAGAGGGTAGGGAGCACCAAAAGTACATTGCGTGGTGGAGGATTTGTGGATTTGGATGAGAATAGGCTACCTGGACAATTTTGAATCACATTAAAAAACAAAACTTTAGATGTCAGACACATACTAGTATATTGAAGGTAGCACCCATGCCCATCATGAAAGCTTAGTTACTTGGCAGTGCTAGGTAGTCACCGATGAACCACATACTCATTTGGCTACTAAAAAAATAGGTGTGGGGCATGTTCCACTCTTTCTATGTCTATCATAGATTCGAACTATAGTTGAGTCTATTTTGTTCCAAATCATAGGAAAAAAATATGGTGGTGATTACGTTCACACTATTTGATGTCCATATTTTCCTCAAAGTGATATGTTTCTGTAGATTAAAAATACAACGCCAAACAGAAATAAAACCACAATAATGGAATACAGGAAAGTTGCACAAAACAAACAATTTTTATTAATCAGTGGAGTTTAAAAACTCCTTTTGAGTACAACAGGGCTCGTAACCCTTTTTGTGATACACAAATTACAGCTTTGTGCTAGGGTTCTCCGAAACCCTAGCTGGCATAAAGTGGTGGCATTTTCGAAGACGTATCCTTAATCCCAACAAAGTGAGTGGGTTTTGTTGTATCCTTTGGCTCGGACCACTCCAGCTTAAATAGTCGCTATCAACACACCAGATCTGCCATTAAAATCCTTCACACATTAACACTATCAAGGAGTTAGAAATTAATAAGAGGGCTCCACTGTGTGAGCCCTCAGAAACAATTTAAAACCCTAGAAAAATAGAATGTAGGAGTTCAACAACAGATTAATAAAATAAAAGAAGTTACTTGCTTTAAACTAATTTATACCTGTTCTCCGTTAACGCGGCTAGACCAGAGCGGCATCCGGAAGTAATGTGGTCGTCAAATCGGGTCGTAGAAGGCACCCTGGTGCACTCGCTGAACGCCCGCGTGCTTTTGGATCAAGGTTTCAGACGCCGGTCTGAGTCTGTGGCTGTGGGTAAACGCCTGTGGGCACTTGTGACAAGAATGGGGAATTCTACAGAGTACTGCAGAAGAGATGGCAGCGAAGTTGGCGACGGATGTTATGATGGATGCGATGAAAAGGGGCGGCGATGGATGGCTGAAGAGATAGATGAAATAGAAGAGATAGGTCCAAAAGATAGCCAAGATAAAAGTAGTAAAAGACATAGGGTTTGAGCCATCAAGGTGACTCAATTTATAATCTACTCTTAGGGCACACTTTAGGGTTTTAACGACACTTTGAACATGTGGCTAAGATTAAAGTGGATCCAAGGGTAGAGAATAAATCTAGGTTGTGAAACGGATTAAGATGGATGGACGGATGAGATTAAATGAAGGATGGACAGCTCAGATTAAATTACTTAAAGTATCTTTATATATATATTAAAATATATTAAAATATTAAAATATATATATAAATATTAATTTAAATAAATTTGGGAATGAAAAATGGCGGGAAAGGTGAAATTGGGCCAAATAATGGCGGGAAAAGGTGAAATTGGGCCAAATAATGGTGGGAAGGTGTGGATTTGGGCCAAATAATGGCGGGAAGGTGGATGACTGACATGTGGCTGACAGGAAGGTATAGATGACTTACAAGTGGCTGGATTTTGGTGTCTACAGCTTTCCTCAATCATCTCCTTAATATCATTTTCATTAAGAGATACAATCTCACAATCTCATTCAGTCAATTGTCTTCTAGAATTTGAATTTCATCAAGATGAAGATCAACACCGCAATTCATTATGGCAAAGGCTTTGGGTAGGAACTTGAAGAAGGTTAATAAATATGGGCTTATAAGTGGACTTACGTCTAGTAATAATATGGACAACATCGCCCATCAATAGTTTGTAGATGATACAACCCTTTTTGGAAGGACAAGGATAAAGGAGACCAGAACTTTGAATAACTTATATAAGGAATACAAAAGAGCATCAGGGTAAAAATTTAATAGGACAAAATCAGAAATTTACTTCCTAAATACTCTAGCTAAAATCAAAGTAAGAATTTTCAGGTCACTTCAAATGGAGGAGGAAAATGTTGCACCAAATTATCTAGGGATGCCCTTATTTGAGGGAAGAATGAGGATATAATTATGAAATCCAGTTATAAGTAAATTTCATAATAAACTACCGATATGGAAAGGTATATTGTTATCATTAGCAAGAAGAGTGCAACTAATTAATTTAGTATTACAGGCTATTCCAACATATTATATGTCATTGTATACTATGCCAAAGTTAATAGAAAAAAATTTAATCTATATTATGTGATCCTTCTTGTGGTCAGTTTTACATGATAAAAGAAAATTTCCTTTGGAAATGGAGTTATGTGTGTGATGATAAAACTAGGGGAGGTCTCGATTTAAGATTTCTTACACATGCAAAATTAGCTCTTAAGAAAAAAGTAATCTAGATATTGTACAAAGAGAGTCAAAGATAATGGGCAAGAATTCTTCTAAGTATGTTGAGATCAATGACCCAAGCTTAATATTTACTACATTCTCTCTACAAAATGGTTTTACATTTTGAAATGTTTTAAAAAATCTATTGATATAATGATTAAATATTTAATATGAGTAGTGGGAATTAGAGAAAAAAATTATATTTGGATGGATACTTGGTGTGATAAAAAACCACTAAATATAGATCCAATTTTGAAACCTTGGATGAGATTACTTTAAGACAAATATGGTGATAGAGTTTCAAACATTTTGTACAAGTATTAGGAAGGAAGATACAAATGAAAAGAAGTTTTTTTACAAGTATACAAGACATTGATGCTAAGAGGCAATTGAGTATGAAGATAACAATTGTGATTATTTAGAGGAGAGCTAAGGATAAATTTATTTGGGAGTTGAATAGCTCAGGAGAATACACAACAAGAAGTGGATATAATGTAAAGCACCAATAAAATAGGAATATCAAAAGAATATGGAGATATATTTGATATAGACCTAATGGCTTTTGAAACCTTAATGTTAATATAAAGCTCATAAGATAAATTCCATAGGATCAAATATAATATATCCACAATATAGTAAGATCAAGATAATGATGTAAGTAGAATAATATGAGCAAATTAATATGTAAATCAAGGCTTATAATATATCAAATAACATTCATTAATAAGCAACAATATGAATGTAATAGCCTAAATCAAACATGTACAAAGCATGTAACACTACTTACAATATTAATTGCTCAAATATATGCAATCTTTATTACTCATATTTCTCTTACAAATATAGCAATTGACTCTTTACACTTGATAATTGTATGATGTGAATAATTCATATGATGCTTCTCCATGGAGTAATATATATCCATAAGAGAATTACTCTTTGGATACTTGATTTTTTCTTTCATTATTCCAAGTCTCATGACTCTTGGCTTCTCTACTTGACACTTGCATACACATGACCCTATCTTGTATGCACACCTATACATGACTCTTCACTTAGCACACTCTAATCTAAAGACATTTGTTCATACTTACATATAATACACTTGTCCACATAAACTTACATTACACTTGCACACTTACTCACATGACACTTATGCATTTCTTGCACATACACACTTACATAACACTTGTGCATTTCTTACATATTATTACATTATATAAAATATTACTCATACTCTAAACTAAGACTCAACCCTAGTCTAATATTTACAATGTGTACCATGAAGGTGCCATGGGGGTACATTAGCATGTACCAAATAATGTAATATACTCCAACAAGCCCAAGCACACCTAAAGTCAAAATATTTGTTTAGCTAGTAGGTCATAGAAGAATTTTATCTTGGGACAACCTTATTAAAAGGGTTTTCATGGCCCCTATTAATGTGTTCTTTGTAAAAATGGGGAGGAGAGTATAGACCATCTCTTGGGATATTTCTCAATATTCTAGAAACTATGGCAATGGATTCTTAATATATTTGGTAAATGCATGGTGATAAATAATAGAATTGAAGAATGGTTAAGGCAATGAGAAAGAACTTTTAAAAGTGAGTCTTTATAGACAATTTGGGATATATCAAAAGATACAATACTTTGGACTGTATGGCTAGAAATGAATAGAAGAATATTATAAGGAAAGGAAAACAAAGTAGAGGCAATGAAAAGGAAGATATTTTTAGTCATAGAGGAGTCTAATCCAACCCTATCAACTCACTCAGTCCCTAATCTAGAAGCAGAGAGCCTTGATAGATGGAGTCAAGTCATCAAATGGAATTATGATGTTGGGTATAGGAGAAAAAAAAAAGACAAATAATATAAAGTGAAAACCACCAGATGTGGATTTGGTCAAATTGAATTTTGATCAAGTATCTAAAGGAAATCCATTACCAAGAGGAGGAGGAGGAATAATTAGAAATAACAGATGAGAGATTTTGTCTCATTACACTTTCAATAGTGGATTTAAGACAAATAATGAATCTAAATCTTGGGTGGTTTTAGAAGGGTTTAAAATATGCAAAAAAATGAAATGGAATAGAGAATGTATGTAAGGTTATTAACTCATAGTAATAAATACAATTTTTATAAAAGCAAAGGTTCCATGGAACATACAAGAGATAATTGTGGAAATTCAAGATCTTGCTAAAGAGTTTGAAGAAATCAGATTTAAACATACATTAATGGAAGGAAACAAATATGCATATAACTAGCCAAAAAAATGGTTTTAATTAAGGATAGTTAAGTTAAATTCTCTTTTCCATGATTAGAGCAAGTAGTAAGTTTAACTGAATCTAACAAGAAAATGTTAACTTTTTTATTCAAATAATGATTAAGATTTATTTTAATGTTTTCCATTGGTAATATCTAATTTATTTTATAACATTAATATGTTTTTTCAATGATTTTACATATGTTTTAAAACATGATATATCAAAATATACTAAGTGGGATTTGAACCTTGGACCTAACATTGTTTTCATATAAACTATTTATTATAATTTTTGTGGTTGCACTTGTGTTTCAGGAAGGAAACTAGCAATTCATATTTGGTAAAGCGAGACAATGATAGTGTAATGTTTTCATACAAAATGGATACCGCGGTTGGTTGGATGGTTCAAATTAAATTTTTATGGGCCCTCAAAAGGTAATCTTGGGCTAGTGGGAGCTGGAGGGGTAAACAAATAAGTCATTTTATTGAAGCAAGGGAAACTTATGTAGGAATTTCTTTGGCTATAAATTGCAATCTAGATAAGCTCATAGTTGAAGGAGACACAAAATATTATGAAAATTTTAAAGGGAGGACAACCAACTTCCTAGACTAATGACTTAATGATGGTGGAAGCTCGAGCACTTTTGGATAGGCTCGAGAATGTGTCTATCAATCATATTTATAGAGAAGCCAATAGGGTAGCATATGGTCTTTCTAACGAAGGAGTTATGGCAGATGCCAAAAATAAATGGGAGAATGATATCCCAGTGTACATAAATAATTTAGTTGACAATTATAATGCCACAAGAATTGACAATGGGGATCAGTAGGAAGAGGTTGCCAGGAAAGCATAGAGTATATGATATTTATATATGTAAGGTGTATGTTGGTTTTTTAGTTTTGGATGTGGTTAGTGAAGTGTGTTTGTTGCTACACAATTGGTATAGGCTTTATGCCCATTGGAAATCCTTCTTGGTGAAATGGAAAGTGATTGGCCATATCTATTGATGTAAAAGGTTAGCATTCCTTTCAAAAATACACTTTTCCAACTTAACAAAAAATGATAGTGCAATGTTTTAGAAATATTACTCTACTAAGATGCAATTCATACATGGTAGAGGTGAAGTTTTGGTATTGTTAATATTGCTATAGGAAAATTTCAAGAAGGATGTTTAATTCTTGAATATTTGTATTCACATAGAAAATTGAAAATATCTAGAAAATGAAAATCAAGAATCTAGATATTTTATATAAATTGATATAGATTTCTAGCTATAACATCTCAATTGAGACGAGAAGTGAAACTATTTGTAAAATCTTAAGATCTAAAGAAGAGAGTTGTAATTTTTCAAGGGTGGGGGGCCCGAGTACAACCCCTTGTTATCCAGCACAAAACAAAAACACCACAATTTTTTACAGAATGTGCTACCCAATTTCCTTCTATATATATATGCTCATATTTCAAATAAATTGCCTCCAATAATATATGATGGACATCAACAATAATATAATATTTTATCTAATCACTACATCCATTTTTGTTGCTAGCTTTAATGATAATTTGTGAATCCCCCTCAATTGAAATATATTTCCATTTATTTTCAATTACAATTTTAATCCCTATAAGAAATGCCCTAGCCTCTCCATAGTTTTTAGTTAAAGTTCCATATAATTATGAGAAAGTGAGGATAATTTTGCCTTCATTATTTCAAAAAATACCACCTCCATTGATTTTTACAAATTTTCTTTAGAAGCACCATCAAAATTAATCTTGATAAACCAATTTTTTGGATATTTTATTTTAACATAGATCGAAGTAGATTCTTTATTTTAATGCCATTGTTATAGATGACTCTTCCATGTATATTCAGATATTATAACCAAGTTGCTAACACTTATTTTCTACATTTTGAGACTTCCCATGATGAGCACCATATCTATAGACATTTTGCAAGAGGTAATAATATGGTTCCAAACTTGGGCATGAATTTGAGATTTAAAAAAAAAAAAACTATTATTTCTTTCAAGCCATAAACTTCAAAAAATAATGGCATGATACATAATGCTTTGGATTTGAAATAATTAATTCAATGTTTTGAATATTTCAATGTTGATAGAGCTACCCAATATATCCTCATTTTTAAAAAAACATAACCTCAAATGGTATGATCAAAGGGAATATGAAGAAGTTCATGATCGATTTTTATAAATCCTTATCATACAAGGCACTTATGAAAGGTCCATGATATCCTCTTCTTTGTAGACTCTCTCCAATAAGGATCTTACTTTGAATTACTAACTAAAATATTGTTGAGGCCTTCGGGACAACCTCTAGTGGCCATTCTTTCAAGGAAGATTTTTGGGAGTAGGAAATTTTGATCGCTCTTAATTTTCATATCTCAATTTGATTGATCATCCACCATATTTTGATGGGTTTCAAACTAACTAATCCTTTTGTGTAAAAATAGTCATTAAAATTATTGAATCATCTTTTGAATCTCATTTGCAATTTGTTTGAGTCTCTTCTTCAACCATGTTACTAATTGAAATGCATGATCTGGAATTGTTGCTCACACTAATATAATATTTGACCCTTGGATATTTACAAGCTAGGCATGCCCAAGCCAATGGTTTCCACTTTGAATCATAAATAAGAGAGTTAGGCTTCAACCAAGCATCAAACCAAAAAATTTTATAGTTCCTCTTATTAATTGAGCATTTAATATATTTCTTGATCAATTGCAAACTATCTTGTATGAAGTTCTATATTAGTAATCCTTTGTATAGGCCTCTTTTCCTAAATAATTTTATTGCATCAAGAGAATCTATATATTTTAAGTAAAAATTTTGTCTAACTCTTTCCTTGATCTTTGAATAATCTCCATCCAATTTTTACCCCTAAGACCAAACTTCTTTGCAGTTTCACAAGCCTACCTCTCAAATATTATTTCCTTTACAAACCCTATCCCACTTACAAAGAGGAAATATAAATTTGTCCTTACATCCTTTCCAAAAAAAGTCTCTTTGAATATTATCAATTTTAATTTTATACCTACCAAAAATTTTGAAAATTGCATCCTATAAATAGGTATAGGTTGCAATGTAGTCTTTGTGAATTGTAGCCTTACCACCATGGTTAAAAACTTACAATATAATCTTTGTGAATTGTAGCCTTACCACCATGGTTATAAAATTACTTTCCAACTTTCTAGACAAGTTTTCATTCTATCCAAATAAGAGATGCAAAGTTCCTTTTTATTTATTTTACAAGAAAAAGGAATACCTAAGTAGGTTGATAAAAAAAAATCAATTTTAAACCCTAAAATATTCATAATAAGTCATCAAAAATCTAGGGTTGTGTTAAAGATAAGTCTTGGATTTTGTAGTATTCATTGATTGTCTAGTAGCCTTTTCATAGCATGATAATATTAATTTAAGCTCCATGGCCTCATTGACTAAGGAATGACCCAAAAGAAAAGCATCATTAAAAAATTGGAGATCTGATTCGAAAGGACTATTTTTGCAACCTTGATACATTTGATTTTTTGTTCCATTTTTTCCTTTTAAAATTATCTCCCTAATGCTTTTGCAAGAATAATAAATAAGGAAATAGTGGATTCACCTTGGTAGAGTCTACAAGTTGACTTAAAGTAACTAGCAGGAGAATCATCAATCAAAATATAATATTTCAAAGTGTTATAACAACATCTAATTCTTTCACATCAACGATAGTCAAAACCAAATTTTTTGAGAATATCATGTAGAAAATATACCCAACCCTATCGTATGCTTTGTTCATATCTAATTTTATAGCATACTTGGTTTTTCATAGAATGAAAATAATGGATGGCCTTCTATGAAATGATTACACCATCAAGAATTTGTTTACCATGAACAAAACCATCTTGTTCCTCTAAGATAAATGCTTTTCAACTTGTTTGCCATAATTTTTGAAATGATCTTATAAATCATACCACAAAGATTTATTGGACAAAAATTATCAAAATATTATCTCACCTTTCTTAGTAACCAACGTAATAAAAGAATTATTTACCTCACATATTGTAGCCTTCCTTTTTTGGGCCTCTTTAATAGCAACCAAAATATCACTCTTTAATAAATACCAAAACATTTGAAAGAAAAATGGAATAAATACATTGGGGCCAGGTGCATTATTAGGAAGGAAAGAGAAAATCACTTCATGTATCTCCTCCATATATGTCTTATTCATACAAAGTTTATCCTTGTATGATACTGATGAAATATTTTATAAAAGCTTACATTGTGCCTCCTTATCTTTCTTAGTAACTGACAAAATATTTTTGAAAAACTTAATTGCTTCCTTTCTAAACTTTTCTTCTTCCATAATATTTCTTTCATTTGGAGTTATACGGGATTGAAATGGGTCCCATTTGTATTACATCATCACCACATAGTGGTACTACAACAAAGATTGGTTATTATCCATGTATTGCTTGGCAAGATTTGAACCTTGGTCTCTTCCTTGAATGTTGATGAATCTAACTAGTCAAACTAATGTCATTTGATAAAAAAATTAGGGTAAAGCATAACTTTTTGAAAGGGACCCTAGTCCCCTTGTACTATGGTTTAAACTTGGGTCTCCTGGATGAGAGAAAATTTCCTTTGTTGTAGTATGAAAAATTTGGTATTTCTATCTCCTTCCTTGAACCATTTCCGCCTAGGTTTTTGAATCAATATCACTCCTTTTTCAATGCATTATGATAATTACAAGGTAATTATTTTTCTTGCACATTTTAATCCTAGTCCATTCCATTTATTTCTACTATCTCTTGTAAATTTTTGAGCTTAGATTCAATCTTATTTTCTTTAAAAATATTACCAAAATATTTGACATTCCAAATCTTCATTTGTACCTTCAAATATGTCATTTTGAACAAACCTATACATACATGATCCTTCAAAAATTGTTTCATCCCACCATAACATAACCTTTAGAAAAAATCAGGGTCTTGGTCAAGTAAATGATCCAAAAATGAAGAGCACCAAAGTGCAACAAAAAACACAACAAAATTTATAGCGGTGCAAGACAATCTATACTTGAAGGACCAAAAATGCTCAGAATTTGTTGAAATTTTAGGAGTGAATTCTACACAAAAAATGGAGCTATAAATAAAAGTTATGAGCTCTGAATGTTGTCTGTAGATTTCAAAAAATAGGGACAACAAGCATATTTTTCACAAAATGAATGGAATAGAATATTGTTTTTATTCCAAATGAACTCAGAAGTATTACAAAAATTTTTCCATAATATTCTACAACTATAATACTCTATTTTACATTTACAAGAGAGAAAAATATGTTACAACACTTCATTTCACATTCTAGGAAGTCCAACAATCATGGTGACTCTTCAAGGCCTATAGAAACATTTGGGCTTCTTCAAATTTATGGGATAAATTTTGGTTTTCTCTTTATTAGTCATCATCATCTCCAACATACTCCCCCTTGATGCTAAATGGTGAGACAAGTTTGTTTCTCAATCTCAAAAATTATTCTTTATTGACACCTTTGGTAAACAGGTCTGCAATTGCAAGTTATTGTTTGGTGTTGTAATATTTCAAATCTACAACCTTCTTTTCCACCATGTCTCTTATGAAATGAACCTTTAAATTAATATGTGTAGTTTTACTCTGATGGGCTGGAATTTTTGCAATCTTGATTGCACTTGTGTTGTCACAAAAAATTGTTGTTAGGATTTTTTTGAACTTCACCAATCTCTTCAAGTAACTTTCTTAACCAAAGTGCTTATGTAATTTTTGTAATAACTACAACATATTTTGCCTATGTAGAAGATAAATCAATAATACTTTTCTTATTTGAGCTTCGTGTTATCACTCCTAAACCAAGTGAAAAACAATTTCCAAAAGTTGATTTTCTATCATCCAAGCAACTTCCCCAATATGGGTCATTGTATCCAACAAGCTTCATTTTGTTGTTATCATCATAATGTATACCAAAATTTAAGGTTCTTTTGACATACCTCAAGATTCTCTTGGTTTCTCTCATGTGGTTTTGTGAAGTTTCATTCATGTACCTTGATACAAGTGAAACCGCAAATGCAATATTAGGTCTTTTTGTAGTAAGGAACATTAAACTCCCAAAAATGCTTCTAAAAAAAATTCATTAGATTTCTTTTCTCCATAATCTCTACACAACACTTCTCCATGTGCCATAGGTGTCCAAACTAGTTTGCAACTTTCCATGTCATATTTCCTCAACATATCTTTTGCATATTTTAATTGACAAATGAAAATTTTGCCATCCCCTTGATGTACTTCCACTCCAAGAAATTATTGCATTAGTCCTAAATATTTCATATCAAATTTCTTCATCATAGAATACTTAAAATCATTCATTATATTTGAACTACTTCCCATGTAGATCAAATCATCAAAATTTAGGCACACAAGAAGAATATCATCACCTTCATTCTTGAAATAGTGTGTAGGATCATTCTTACTTTTCTTGAAACCATAATCTTTGAAGTACCCATCAATTCTTGAGTACCATGCTCTAGGTGCTTGCTTCAGTCCATATAGTGCTTCTTCAATTTGCAAATATGGTTTTCCTTTCTTGAAGAACACAAGCTTATACTGCGAGAGGGGGTGAACAATATAAGACCACTTTTTACTTTTCTTTCCCAATCAATATTATGCAATGTAAAGATAACAATATCAATAATAGTAATCAAATAAATGCACAAGTCACCACACAATAGAGACACCAATTTAACGTGGTTCACCCAATGTGGGTGTAGACACCAAAATAGCACCAATCTGATTATGTGACTACAAGCATTGATCGAATTGGCATATATACCCCCTAGGGCAGCCTCCAGAAGTTGAAAAGTGGTCCTAACCACTCTCAAATTATTTTTGGAAGGTCAAAGGTCAGTTTTGCACCTTTTAAGCACTTTGCTCCCTATTCGTCCCACCCTGGTACGATTAGAATCCTATTCGTCCCACCCCATGATGATTAGCAGCAATCGCTCTAGGGTGGGATGATTAGTAGGTTTGACTGGAAAAAATTCAAACCTTGATAAATGGCAGCCCAAATCTACCACCTAGCCTCGCCTTCAAGGCATGGGATTGCGAGGGAACGTTTCAAATCAAGAGGCCTCAATCAAGGAGGCCCCAATCAAGGAGGAATCTTCTCTCCCCCAAAAAGGCATGATGAGTGAAGTGGTGCCCTCGCATGTGCATTCAAGGAGACCCTTAGGTATATAAAAATGTGAGCCTCCTCACCCCAAAACAAAAATAGATTTGGAGCATTTAGAGCAATGAAGTGTTGCAAAACTATACCCTCATTCCTCTTTGTGCTTCCTACATCCCTAATCTCTCTCTTATGGAAGAGAGGTTAACAGGTGAACACTAGGAATGCAATCTAGATCCAAAAACCCAAGCAATAAATTGTAATCCCACCCTAAACTCATCGACACAACCCCCTAGGAAATTTTGGACCCATCCCACTTGGATTGGTGTCAAAATTAGGCCCTAAACGATGGGCATCCCACCCCTGGGTGCCCCCCAAACTACTGCAGTCCTAATCGCCCCACCCTAGAGTGATTAGAAATATGTGCATGGTTTTATTACTATTATTTTTGCATTCTTTTATATCTAATTTACTTATGTTTTGTCTAAATTTCATTGCTTTTTGACATGATTTGACCTGGTTTCTGTCATTTTATGCGTCTACTAACCTATACAGAGTGTCTTCATATACAAGATAATCTAGGTATATTCTACAAAATATGACCTTCTGGGTCATCTCAAAATGTTGTTTTTATTCTAACCACAAGTTTTCAAGAGTTTTTGAGGCCTCTAGGCAGGACGTTTGCAAGGTCACTTTTTGTAGGTTTTGCAACAGTCCCCAACGTCCCACCCCAGAGATATTAGAAATATATACATTATTTCCTTACTATTACTTTTGTAATATGTCCTAGATGATATCCTAATGCCTCTGTTAAAATTTTAACTCATTCTGACATGATTTGACGATCGTTTTATTATTTCATGTATTAACTAGCTCGTAGGGCACCCCTATCACATACAGGAGAATATGGGTAGGATGTGCAAATTCCAAGCATCTGGGTACTCTTAGAATCACATATAATGTCTAACCCATGATTTTTATGTGATTTGTATAAGCATATGTGGGACATTGGAGCACTCACTTTGGAGAGGCCCTCGACGGGAAAACGAGCATAACGGGGCCGTTTGATGCCTCTTCGATGCAAAATTAGGTGATATCAATTCTAGAAGTTGTCCTTTACATTTATATATCATTATATAATCTATTTATCAATATTATCATTGATATCCCACAAGCGCCCGCTGGAGGCCTTGGGGTTGCATGTTTCTTTAGATATGCATATGCTATTAACGATTTGTTGTCTTTCTGTGTGCAGGATTTCACCACCAGGAATACTATAGGGGCAGCAAGGAATGATGAACACACGAACACAATTGGTGGAAAATTTTAGCCCATCCACTTCGAATGTGGGCATGCGGAAGATGTTGGAAGCATACCATTCGATCTTGGAAGCGCGGCTTCTTTTGGGCATCCATTAATGTAACAAATTGTATCAAATATTCTAATCCCTAGAGGGGGAAGCATTGTAATTGGATTAAAAGCAATATCAATAAAGGAGGCCCTGCTTTGTTTGCTCACATCTCATTTTTGTGTCATTTCCTTCATGCATTGCTCATCGCATTCATAGGACTTAGCATCTATATCCATTTTTGTTTGCATCATATTAGTACGCCATTTTTCTGCATTGCTTTCAGTGGTGATCATTGTGGTACGTTGTCCCCTGCTGTTAGGATCAAGTTTTTGATCCAAATTTAATGGTTTTTCTTTGCAGGTGTTACTCATTCAGGCACTATACTGCTACTCGTGCCACCCCGATATGAATACGTATTCATCCCACCCTGTGGCGAATGCAAACCTTCTATTCATCCCACTCTAGGACGATTAGAGATTTATGCATTTTTTGAGCAAAAACTCAAAGGCATATGGTTTAGACAGAGAGGAGGTAGGCCTTCTGAACATCCTCTGTGTTTTTCTACTTTTTGTTTCTGCAATTTTCTATTTTCTTTGCTTTATTTTTAGACACTTGCATAGAAAGGTTAAGTAGTTTGTTTTCCTTTCTTGCAATAAGAAAAATAAATAAAAATATAGAGTAAATTAAATGGAAGGAACTTGATTAGGAATGCATTTTTCTTTGGTTTGCTTGCATGATACTTGCACAAATGGCAAGTCCTCATTATAGGTTTTAGTTCTAGTTAGGTTTTGTGATTTCCTTTTTGCTACTAATGGTCTCTAAAAGATAAAATGTACTTTAAAGCATTGCATTAGTGAAAATCATCTTTTGTTGTATGTTTTCTTTCTTTACACAATTAAAAGGAACCACACACACCACCTAATAAAATTAACATCAAGGAGTTGGTCTTAATACCCCAACACTTGATCAAGACCAACGGTGGGTTTCATCACCACCTTGGCTTGGATTTTACATACATATACCCTGATCGCAACTGTTGCTAGACGTAAATCCTAACGAAAGCTGACCAAGTGTAGCGGGGGTGATTCCCCATGCATGAGGATAAGTCTTATAAGGTATGTGTCAAAAATAGATTGATCCCCCTTCCATACCATTTATGTTCCACTTACTTTTTTGCTCTCACGTACCAACAGTTTTCCTCACGTAAGGGCGAGTATATTGAGAGGTTCGGTATAACGGCCTGGCAATGGTATATTAAAGGGGCGACCAATTTGGAGATACAAGTGATGAGGCCCAAAAATGCCTCATTATTGCACAATGTTTGACTACCATATGATAAGTTAATTTTCAAATAGTTGACTAAAATATACTATTGTTAAGTGTTTACATGATTTTATGTTAGGAATACTATATCTCTGTTTTTGACTATTTTTAGCATTTTGTGACTGATTTTGCTTGATTAAGTAGCAAGTAAGAACATGCATTTCAATTAACAAAATATGGTATGCTGATATCCATTAACTTCTCAATGGTTTTTGAATTTTTCTTGCCCTTCAACTTGTTTCAAATCCACATTGAAGCCAAAAGTTTAGGACTGTCATAAATCTGAAAATCTGAAAAAACAGCCATATAAAAATCAGCAAGTTGTTACTTTATAGGAACACCTTGAAGTTGTCAAGAAAAGCATGAGGATATGGATGGAATGAGTTCATAAGGACTACATAAGACATCTAACCTATTTAGAATCATTCCCACATGGTCTAAATAGGCAGCAACAGGGTATAACAGAGCAGGGACAATTGTGCAGAGCACTGTTGCACTATTTTAGCATTGTTACTTGGTGAATGAAGTGTATAAATTTAGTAGCAACTTGATGTAATCCTTCATTTTGATATTTAAATAATTTTTCCATGTTCTAATTTGTTTGAATTTGCAAGAAATACCAATATTTTACAACTGTGCAGCAGAATTGGAAAATGCAGTAATTTACCATGTAAATTCCAGCAAGCTACAAATGAATGGCAAGGCATGGAATTCACACATGGAGAGGAATGAAGGCTATTGCAATATGATCCTAAGGGCTAATCCACCTGAGAAAAGTAGCTAAAATCACTTTAAGAGCACACAATTGGTCATTTTGAAGATCTTCGGAATGAGCGAACATCTTCGAAATGAGAAATACAGTCTCTTCAAAATGAGCCACTTATCTTCGGAATGAGAACAGAAAAGTGTTTTTTGACTTTTTGACTATTTTTGATGGTGGAAAAATGGAAAGAAGATTGAAAAGGTTAAAGGAAAATATCTCCCATCTGACTTTGTCGTCCTTGTCGTCCAAAGCCACCATTCATGGAAAAAATCAATTTTGATCCTCTTCTAGAATAAACATAGAAATAACTGCAGCATAATAGGAAATTATTTGCAAGATAGAAAGGGCATATTCTAAATTGAAGAAAGATATGTGAGATATTTATATAATTCTCCCATGTACTTCCACCACTGAAGATGCTTTCTAAGGGCAAATGACTACTACTGCAACACAAACTATCCAGATTTGCATTTATTTTAGATCTAGAATTATTGGCAAATCACTGTAAAGCAGCACATAGGCTGATTTGAGCATGGGATATGTTGTAAATATTTATATAACATAGCTCCCTCCTTGGTTGAGGCAGTTAGGAATTATAATAGAGGAGAGTTTTCAGTGACAATTAGGACTGTACATCAATTTTCTATAACAGTTTTGAGCATGTTCTGTCATCAATAAAAGTGCGGTTATTTTATCATTTTTTGTTTTGAGTGTTAATTAGTTAATGAGTGTTTTTCACCTCCTTCTATATTATGAAGTATGGACCCACTTTTAGATCTAGAAGGAGGGATTTTAAGGCAGGTTTTAATCTATAATTTTGTTGCAGCATAATTAATAGATTGCTTGCCAGATTTCATTTTCTTGTTTTTATTTTGTATTATGTGATTTATGTTTTCTATTATGTTTGTGTACAACATTTGTGTGTATGTCAGCTGACAAATTATATTAAGCATTTTTCCTTTGCTTTCCATGTTTTCCCTACTTTTTATTTTAGTAAATTTCCATTTTCAGCATATTTCATTTTGCTGTCAATTCCTGTAGCAGAAGCTTGACGACCTTTTGTGGTAGGATATTGATAGGTGTTTTAGCATAAGTTTCATTTACAAGCATAATTTCAATTATGCAAGAGTAACTAGGTTTCAATTCTGTAAATGTAACTTAGGATTTCATTTCAGCAACATTTAAATTTAGCAATTTAAATTTTGTTATTTTAATTCTGTAATTGTAGTTAGATTTCAATTCTTGCAACTTAGAATTAGTTTTTAGTTCCTGCAAGTTTCCATTCTGTAGATTAGGTTTAGTGTGATACCAAAAGGCTAAACCAAATCTATCTCACCTAATAAATGCTTAAAATTTGAATTCTTGAATTGTACTCTGCCTTAGCCTTCTATCGTAGATAGCCTTGGATACCACCCCGAATTGATAAGATCATTAAGATTAAATGATGAGACTCAACGACACTCATCAACAAGAGCCCTCATTATGCATGTATAACAAATTTTTCTTTACAAGATTTACGTAACAAAAATCAAACACACTGAACTAGATCTAGGACACATCTTTTTTTTTAAGCAAAAAACCCCTTGTAGGGCCGCCTTAGTCTGAGAGACCATGAACAGGGGGTTCTACACCATCAAAGTCACCCGAGAGTCGCACCCGACCCTGCCCGCACCAACATTATCAATTATATTTTTGATACCCAATTCAACTTTTTGGTAGGGTGGATATTTGAACCTGGGACCTCCCTTGGAGGATTGCCCTCTCCTCTCCAACTCACCTACAACACCTGGGTAAAAACTAATTTATAGTGGAAAACACCCCTTTCGAGGTGCCACTTTCAATAGGTTGGGCATAGGAGGAATGGAGCCTTGTTGACCTCTACCAGCACATAGGACATTCCTAACTATACCATATATCTACAAGATGGAGACAAGGGGAATGGAACTTGGGTCAGCCTCTACCAGCACCCAAGGCATTTACCACTACACCACA
Organism: Wollemia nobilis; assembly: GCA_028583015.1. NCBI lineage: Eukaryota > Viridiplantae > Streptophyta > Pinopsida > Araucariales > Araucariaceae > Wollemia > Wollemia nobilis. The sequence goes on from JAQPPZ010003258.1 coordinate 51,875, forward strand.
ACAAGCATATTATCTAGGAAACACATTTAATCTATAAACAAGATAATCATTTCTTTGTTTGTACGGTCCCCTATTGTTTGGTATAGCATAAAAATTGTAAAGGAGATAAAAATATACATATATTTTTAGAAAAACCACCACCATTGTGTATACCCATATCCAAGCCCAATCACGGGTAGAAGCTATAGAAATTATGCAAGGGGGCACAAGTCACCTCTGTTATAGCCCCAAGGACTTGGTTATACCACCTTGGCAGCCTGACCCACAACATAGTCGACACTATACCACTACAGAACAGGACTATAGAGGCACCCCTTTGAGGGGCACTCTCGTTCAACACAGACCCTCTCAAGAGGAGTACACACATGGGAAGGCTCCCTTAGACACTCATTATAAGTGGCCACTGTGCGATGAAACGCTAGAGTAGCATAGGGTTCATAAGGAGGGCCCACATGATTATATCATTCCTCCTCTACCCCTCATTACTATTAGAACTAATAGGCCAAATCCAGAGTGCAAGTCTCTTCAGATAGGGTGAGCCAACTTCGCCTATCCCTTTCACATGTATGAGAGGAAGCACAAGGAAAAATGATATATTCCTCAAGAGAAATACATCATGCGGGAGCAATGCGCCTCTACACCTGTTGATTATCAAGATCACCCATTGAGGCTAGAGCCTCGGGTGAATGTTGCTAACCTTGACAGAGGAAAGCGACCCATAGAGATCTCGGATCACCTTGACCAAGATAGATATGTAGGGGAGGCATCTAGGCCTCCTAGACCTAGGATGGTGGAACAAATTGACTTGGCATTTTCCAAACATGTCATTCGCCAAGCGCAAATCATACAGCTTAGGCAAGATTAGCAACAGTTAGAACAACTGTATCATCTTAACAAAGAGTGCATTCAACGCCAGATATATGAGTTGTTCCAGAACACTGTGCATGAGAGGATTCTAACCCCTCACACGCATAGGATAGAAATTTATGAGAGGCACAACCCCTTAGTACAAGATAGGTCTCCACGACCTTATCAAGCATTACCTCCAAGACCTCCTAGACCTGAGCGGGAAGCCACTCCTAGAACCAATGATGGGCGCCTTCCTTGGGCACTTTTCCATGTTTATAGGTCATGCCTAGAAACTCCTAAAGAGGCCTATGAGGAATTTGAGCAAGAAGAAGAGAAGGCTGAAATGCCCTACCAAGGTAGGGGGGCGCTATCCGGCTACCCCTCCATAGGCCTCAAGTTCCTCGTAATTCACAATGAGAACAAACCAAATAAGAGGAAATCAAATCCTCTAATGCATACAAAGCACTACTAGAGCGCTTAGAGTCTATGGAGACTAAGACTTTAGGGCCCCAAAAGCCCACCTTACGCCAACTCCATAGTCACCCTGTGCATCCTTCAGTTTTGGCACCCCCATACCCCGACCACTTCAAAGTGCCTCAATTGGCAATTTTTAGAGGGGATGAGGATGCCCAAGAGCATGTAACAAGGTTCCTAAGTCAATGCTTTGGCATTCAGGACAATGATGCATTGCTTCTAAGAACATTTATAACCACATTCATAGGCCCTGCCTCGGATTGATTTACCCAATTGCAAAAGCATAGCATCAATAATCTAGACCAGCTAGTGGGCGCATTCCTTGAACATTTTGCCTCCAAAACCAAGAAGAAGGCATCCTTAAGCGACCTAGCTGGCCTTAAGAAGTATGATGATGAGACCATGGCTACTTATGGGAATTGGTGGAGGACATTGCTTTCAAAGCTACCTTACCTCCCTCCCATGGCCGACATGACTCAAATGTTTTCAAAGAGTTGCTTAAGGTCTATCTCCATGCTATTGTAGCTGTAGCAATATGCCACCCTCGAAGAAGCCCTGGTGCAAGCCAGGATAATTAAGGAGATCAAAATACAAGACGGCGAGATTGCCAAGCCGTACAAGAAAGAGTGGCCCAAAAATGCTAAAACTGGGCCCACGTAACCAAAACCCACCGTGGTCAATTAGGTTGCCATAACTATACCAAATCCTACACAAACGACACAGCCCCCAAAGGCTAATTATCAGGCAGTTCCTCTTGATAACTATGAAAATGAAAATCATAAACAAGAGCAAAATTAGTAGCATCGCCCTAGGCAATAATTCACATAATTCATGGAGTCTAGAGACTCCTTGTTTGACCGCTTGTTCATGGAAAACCTGATAAACTTATCGGAAATTCGACCCATAGACCCCAACACACCAAAACCCAAGGGCTATAGGGAAGACTTATATTGTAGATTTCATCGACAAAAAGGACATGAAATCTCCACTTGTTAGAAATTCAAACACTTAGTGCAACACCTGATAGACAACAAAACACTCATGGTAGATAGTCCCAAAGTGTTGAGCAACCAACATATGGAGGTCTTCAAAGACCCCATGCTTACCCATGATGCGCAGGCAAAAACTTTACAAGTGAACGAGGTAACACAAAACTGCCCCATGCAAGGATACGTAGGGATGATAAGCATCGTGACATGGAACAAAAGATACCCAAACATGGCTACACCCGTTGTAGCTACAAGATATGTTATGTCAACGTCACAACCTCCACAACACCCTACGCAACCTCCCCCACCTAGACCAGTGGCCATGATTTGGACTAAACTTACTCAAATTTTAAGGACCACATTGGCTAGGCTCTCCATTTATGAGCTCATCCAAAAATCACCACCCCATCGAGAGGCTCTGATGGAGATACTCAAAGCCATTGAGCTACAACCCCATGAATCCAATTCTTTCAACAATTTCGTGGGACATGTGAGACAATGCACAGAACTAGTCATAACCTTCAGGGAAGACGAACTAAAATTGGTGACTGGTGATATGGTGGATCTACCCCTGCACGTCATTGTGTGGGTCAACGGGATTCCATTCAAGAGGGTTTTATTGGACACTGGAGCATCCAATAACATAATCATGACAGTGGCATTAAAACACCTTAAGCTACCAGCATCCCACATTGTGGCGTCCACTTACACTCTTCGAGCATTCAATGACGTGTTATGCTCGATGATTGGCACAATTGTCCTACCCATCCAAGTAGGACAAAATACCATTCCTACATTGTGTCACATCCTTGAGGATGAGATGGCCTACAATATCTTGCTAGGCCATCCTTGGATCAGGGACATGAAGTGTGTCCCTTCGATAGCCCATCAATGCCTCAAATACACATATGAAGGGCAAGTACATGTAGTCCTAGCGGACTTAGAACCCTTTAAGTTTTGCAATGCGGTGTAGTTGATGCCACAATCGACCCTCCCATCGACACATTTGGACTTTCAATTGAATCCATCCACACAAGGTCCGATTCTACCTGCATCCTCACTGTCGAGTCCCTCAACTCACCAATGTGGCCCATCTTCATCATATGTTCCTTCACCAACAATGCCACCTATGGTTTCCACAACGAAGGACAATAGGAAGAAGCCCCTAGAGGATGTACCACCATTAGTCTCAACCATCTCTACCGAAGAGGTGCCCAGCCGAATGGAAGTCGAGACACCTAGTTCACCAAACATGGAGTGGACTCAGGGAGAACTCCCATTCTCTCCCCCTCAACTATCGACGATTACCATTGATATGGCCAATACGGGCCTAGGGGAGTACCTAGTGTGGAACGTTGTGGAAACACCCATGCTCAAATCCATGCAAGACATGGGGATACCTCGCCTCCCCATCGGCACTATCGTCCCTTTAGGCTACCCGCCAAATCAGACCAATTTTGTATATGGGGGCCTCGAGAACGGCATTGAACCCTACCTACAATAGGAAGAAGACGAAGAGCCATTTGTTGAGAATGTTGACTATCTGTCCAACCTAGAATTTGCCTTTAAATACCTAGACCAATGTAATTGGCATGGATATGGATTGGGCAGATATGAACAAGGAACGTGCATTCCTTGTCAACCGAGATACTAGATACAATATGATAAATTAGGAGTAGGGTTCAACCACCCTTTTCCCCTCGACATCTTGGTAGAAACCATGCAAGGCCTAGGTCTAGGCAATAGGGATGGTTTGGCACAAGATCCATATGCCAATCCCAACACAACATACACATTGGGGGATTATCTCCCATTGTTAACAACAAACCTTGTTGACCTCAACAACCCCTTCCCTTTGATCGAGGAAGGGGAAAGTTTAAGAAGTAACCTCCAAGAGGGATATGAACAAGATCAAGGGGGTCTTTTGAAGATGAGTCAGATTATGAGGTAGCACCTTGGGACCCTTTTGAGTTCGATAGCAATCACTCATAGGTGACACCCATTGATGACTATCAGGAGAACTTCGTGGCAATGTTCCCCTTTAATGTTCTAATCGGGCAATTGCTACCTCCAGAGAATCCAGCCCTCCTGTAGAGAGTAGAACAACCCAGAAGGGACCAAATCAACTTGCTCGAACAAAATGAGCCTCCCATGCCGGCCATAAGGCCAAGTGATCCACCAGAGGAAGAAGATCCAAATATCTTCTTCAACATCGACTACCTACATGCTAGATTTTCTATTTTCATAGAGAGTGAGGATAGTGATCAAGAAATGCCTAGTGGGAGGCTATACCAGCTAGAGGGGCACATAGTTGTCGGATCCAATGAAGGCCTATGGATCTTTGATAGCGACTATGAGGATGAGACTGAGATGGCATATCTCAACAATATGAGGCAACAAGAATACCCCATAGACATCGATGATATGTTTGAACATCTAAATATGGGACCAAGGCATAGGTGGCATTTAAACCAAGTACAGTTAAACCAAGTGCTTCATCCACCACTTCGGGCATATAGGGAGCACCTCCCACCTAGAGACCCTATAGGGCCATCAGTGCCAAGGGCAGACCCTATCCTTCTATCTGCACATAGGGCCAATCCTTTTGTGCCAATACCCACAGAGCTAGATTCGGGGTACAAGGATCACCAAGGATGTCTGAATCAACACCCACGCGGTAATGGAGACCAAATTCATTCCATCAACATGATCTCCATTGATTTAACCGCCCCCATCCACAATCCATCCGATCCAACATGACCATTGTATCTAGACCTAGATGCCATAGACTGGGATCGCGTTGACTCACCACCATCCCCATCAGAGTACTGGCCTTGCGGTGAGATGTTCCATTTCACCCCAGGATAGACTCAGGATATCTTCCATGCTGAAGAGGAACCCAAAGTTCCCAACGTAGATCTAAATTCAGCAAATGATATCCACCTGATCCCAACTCCACACCAGTTGGAGGACGGATCCCACATGTCAGTCGAAGAGATGATTGACGTAGACATCGGTTTTGATCCAATGAATCCGCAAATCATCAAGCTAGGGGTAAGTCTATCCCCCGAAGAGCAAGCCGATTACATTGCCCTTCTCAAAGAGAAGAAGGAGGTTTTTGCATGGTCCTACAAAGACATGTCGAGGCTAGACCCATAGCTAGTCATGCATAATCTAACACTTGATCCGATAGTCAAGCCAATCAAGCAAAAGCTACGTAAGATGCACCCAACAGTGGCCTTAATGGTCAAAGATGAGCTACAAAAGCTATTGGATGCACAGTTTGTCATCTACATAGATTACCCACCATGGTTGTCCAACATGGTACCCATCAAAAAGCCTGACGGGAGGATTCGCATATGCACCGATTTTTGAGATTTAAACAAAGCGAGTCCCAAGGACGATTTCCCCTTGCCTAGCATCGATGCATTGGTAGACGCTACAATAGGCCATGAAATGCTTTCCCTCATGGATGGTTTCTCGGGATACAACCAGATTCGTATCAATCTCGATGATCAACTAAAAATGGCGTTCACGATGCCTTGGGGGACATTTTGTTATAAGGTCATGCCCTTTGGCCTTAAAAATGTTGGCGCCACCTACCAACGCGCTATGACATACATCTTCCATGATCACATGCATAAAAACTTTGGAAGATTATATGGATGATTTGTTGGCCAAATCTCTTTTGCACCAAAATCATCTCGATGACTTACGCAAGATCCTTGATCGCCTCATCGAACACAAGGTTAGGCTAAACCCCAAGAAGTGTGTATTTGGCGTCACATCTAGAAAACTCTTGGGTTTCATAGTCTCAAAATGAGGCATCGAGGTAGATCCAAATAAAGTCAAGGCAATCCTTGAAATGCTTCCCCCAACCACCATCAGGCAGCTCAGAAGCTTGCAGGGTAAGGTCGCGTCGATCAAGCGCTTCATAGCGTAGTTATCTGACAAGTGTCGACCCATGAATAAATTATTACACAAGGGGGTAGCATTTCATTGGGATGACGAGTGCCAGTCAGCCTTCGATGACATCAAACAATACTTGGCTTCACCGCCAGTATTGGCACCACCTAGACCAAGAGTGTCATTCTATTTATACATCTCAGCTACTGAGGTGGCACTGGGTGCCATGCTAGCCCAGAAAAATGAATTACATAAAGAATAGGCTAATTATTATCTTAGCCACACCCTGGTCAGTTATGAACTTAACTATGCATACGTTGAGAAGCTATGCTTGGCGGTGGTATTTGCCACCAAAAAGCTATGCCATTACATGCTGAGCAATACGACGTATGTTGTGTCTAAGGAGAATCCATTGCGGTACATGATGAGTCGTACTTATCACAGTAGTCGCACGGCGAAATGGATCATGTTGTTGATAGAGTTTGACATCGAATTCATTGGACAAAAGTCCATCAAAGGTCAAGTCATCATCGATCAACTAGCAGAGGCTCCTCTCGAAGATGATCAGCCTCTGACCATAGAGCGCTCCGATGATGGGGTCTTCCATGTCTCAAAATCGCCAGATTCTGATGAGCCTGAGTCACAGGCCGACATAACCTTATTTTTTGATGGTTCTAAATGTGAGCAAGGGGGTGGCATGAGAATCATGTTTTTCACACCGCAAGGGGCTCCAATGCCTTTATCATTTAAACTTGATTTCTCGTGCACCAATAACAATGTTGAATATGAAGCCTTGCTCATAGGTCTTCAGACAACCATCACCATGAACATCAAATGCTTGAATATCTTTGGTGATTCATTGTTAATTGTCAACCAAGTGAAAGGGGTATTCCAATGCAAATGCCCAGTTCTGTAGGCCTACAAAGCCCTTGTGGATAAATTCCTGGAAAATCTTGAATGGTACGACATCGAGGCACTCCCTCGATCATCGAATCATTTTGTGGACACTATGGCCTCCTTGGGGTCACTAATCCCGTAAGACATTTCTGGTGAGATGACAACCATTCAAGTCAAAATGTTATCGCAATCCATGATGGAGCGTGCAAGCTCTGACATAACGCCAGGAATCCACCTAATCCAGATTGAACCATCTCAGGATAGGTTCTCTCGAATCCATGATAGTCTGAATCATGCCAACTGGGGGTCTTTGTTCTCTCCAACCCCTCTTAATAGCAACACAACGCTATTTTTACAAGTTCTTTCCCGCTCAACTTTTTCTAGGGATGAACTTCAAGAGGGATCGATCATTCATACCATCGAGGTTTCTGATCAGCAGGATTGGTACACACCCATAAGAGACTATCTCAAGTTAGGTAGCCTCCCACTTGGATTGTCGCACGTCGCAAAAAGATCATTCAAATAGAAAGCGGAAAAACATGTCTTGCTAGGAGACATTTTATACCGTCGAAGCTACGAAGGAATCCTCCTCCATTTCTTGGACCAGCAGGAGTCCACTTGGGCGATCACCCAAGTGCATGATGGTACATGCGGTGGCCACTTCAGTGGTATGGCCATCGCAAAGTGCATTCTTCGCATGGGCTATTATTGGCCATCTTTAGAGCGAGATTGTTGTGCATATGTGCGGAAGTGCATGAAGTGTCAACACCATGCTAACTTGACACACGTACCTTCTCAAGCCTTGCAACTCGATCCAATCGGCTTGGCCATTTTTGTAGTGGGGCTTAGATCTCATCGAAAAGATCTCCCCTATGTCGTCAGGTCATCACACGTTTATCATAACGGCCATAGAGTACTTCACTAAGTGGGTGGAAGCAATTTCGCTTACCTCTACGATTGGGCCCCGCATTGCGGAGTTCATTTTACATAACATCATATGTCATTTTGGTATTCCATCCAAGATCATCTCGGATAATGGGACGTCATTTAAGAACAAAGATGTGCGTGCTTTGACAACAAAGTACAAAATTTAGCACAATTTTTTGACACCTTATTATCCGTAGGCAAATGGGCAAGCAGAGGCATCAAACAAAATGCTAGTTGCCATCCTTAAAAATATGGTCATAGATAGTCATAAGGATTGGCACATCCAAATACCACTTGCCCTATGGGCTTATCGCACTAGCATTCGGACGCCCACTGGGGCAACTCCATTTTTGCTAGTGTATGGCTCCGAGGCAGTCATGCCTCTCGAGTTGGAAATACCCTCCCTACGCATATCAATGCAAGAGTTCATCGATGATGACACTGCATGGTAGGCCCAGTTAGACCAGCTTACATTACTCGATGAATGATGCGTCAATGCTCTCGAGCATTTACGTATCTATCAAGAGCGACTTAAGAAAGCATACAACATGAAAGTTCACCTGAGGGACTTTCAGGTCGGTGACCTAGTCTTAAAAGAGAACCAACAAAATTCTAACTTGCCGCCCCATTTAAGGGACAAGTTCATGGCAAATTGGTTAGGTCCTTATGTAATCGATAGTAAAATAGGACCTGGAACATACCGGCTCGCCTCTCTTGAAGGAATCAAGGAACTAGAACCCTTGAACATCAGTCATTTGAGGCCATTCAACATTTAGAGAGCCATGGCCCACTCCAAAAGCCCCAAGGGTTCTCGCCATCGCTTGGTCAACCAAAACACCCCAAAGGTATCCATAATCCCTTTGGTCAAACCAAAAGCTCCAAGGGTTCCCGCAATCGCTTGGTCAACCAAAAATGCCCCAAATGTATCCATAATCCCTTTGGTCAAACCAAAAGCTCCAAGGGTTCCCACAATCTCTTGGTCACCCAAAACACCCCAAAGGTATCCATAATCCCTTTGGTCAAACCAAAAGCTCCAAGGGTTCCCACAATCGCTTGGTCAACCAAAAATGCCCCAAAGGTATCCATAATCTCTTTGGTCAAACCAAAAGCTCCAAGGGTTCCCACAACCACTTGGTCACCCAAAATGCCCCAAAGGTATCCATAATCCCTTTGGTCAAACCAAAAGCTCCAAGGGTTCCCACAATCGCTTGGTCAACCCAAAATGCCCCAAAGGTATCTATAATCCCTTTGGTCAAACCAAAAGCTCCAAGGGTTCCCACAATCGCTTGGTCAACCAAAAATGCCCCAAAGGTATCTATAATCCCTTTGGTCAAACCAAAAGCTCCAAGGGTTCTCGCAACCACTTGGTCACCCAAAATTCCCCAAAGGTATCTATAATCCCTTTGGTCAAAACCTCCAAGGATCCATAAGAATCACTTGGTCCACACCCATTCAAGTTAAACCGTCCATAACGAATATTCAAAAACAACAGATAATCAAAAATAACAAAAAAAATTGCATCTCACTTTCATGCATAATCTTAAAAATCAAAACACAAAAAAAAAGAGCTGCATTAGGCATCGCATACATACATTGCATATTTGTTGGTCATACATGTCAAACGCACCATAGACTGTAATTACTCGGCAATTCCATCATTTTCCACATTCAGTCCATTTTGTAAATGATCCAACAAGAATAACGCCATTCACATTTTTGCCATATCATAGTCAGTTGTCTTCTAATGTCTTTAGGGTTTTCGTCATTCAACTGTCTTTAGATTTCTAGTCAAATGTTGTACAAAGTCGGACCGATTTTTACAAGGTAGAGTTTTACTTGGATCACGCCTTGTTACATAGCATCCCAACACAAGCTTAAAACACATAAAAATTCCCAAGTTGTGTGAACGAAAGACGAAACCTACAAAGTGGTCTAGGGTACCTTGAGCAAAAATTTTATCCTGCTCATCCCCCTATGCGAATGGTTCAAGAATTCTGAGAATTGACAAAAGGACAAGCTCTTCCCCATCCAATTCCCCAAAATAAATAGTGGTTTTCACCACTATCAAAAATCCCAAACACCCTTGATCCCCAAATTCATAAGGATTCATACTACACGTCCCTGAGAAGGATGGGTAGTCATCCCCAAGGCCTAAAGGATCAATACCATTCCAAAGAAAAATCCCAAAAGTTCACCATCAAAATTCCCAAACACCTTTGATCCCCAAAGTCGTAAGGATTCATACTACACGCCCCTGAGAAGGATGGGTAGTCATCCCCAAGGCCTAAAGGATCAATACCATTCCAAAGCAAAATCCCAAAAGTTCACCATCAAAATTCCCAAACACCTTTGATCCCCAAAGTCGTAAGGATTCGTACTACACGCCCCTGAGAAGGATGGGTAGTCATCCCCAAGGCCTAAAGGATCAATGCCATTCACAAGCCAAAAATCCCACAAGCTCAACTTTGAAATCAAAATTCAAAATCTAAATCCTCAAAAAGCAACAATAAAAAATAACAATGGTTATCACCACTACTCAAACCCCTTGCTCAAGAGAAGAAAAAAAAACTCAAAATAAATAGTGATTTTCATCACTATATGTGAGAGCAAGTATCCCAACAAATTGAACAACCGAAAGATGCCTGAGCTTGAATCCCTGGAATTCTTAGCATTTGAAAAACCATTTAGGTGATCCTCATTACGGGTTTGGTGGATAGCCTACCTGGAAATGGCGGTATCCTAAACGCATGACGATATGTCTATCACATTAGCTTTGCATGTGTGTAGACCAATGTTTGCATGTGGATGAGCTAGCTTATGGTATCCTAGATTGCGTCGTAGATTAATCCTACTAAATACAACAAAGGAGTTAGTGGAGCTAATTAGGTGATCCTCAAGTACAGGTTTGGTGGACAGCCTACCTGGCACTGGCGGTATCCTTACGAATACCACATAAACGAACTCAATCGCACACACAGGGATGTGAAATAACTTGGTCAAACTCAAGTCTGATTCGTACCTTGTTCGAAAGTCTTGTAAGATAATGTACAGTCTTGACTAGTTAGTTAAAGCATCCGAGTCTTAGAAAAACCTTAACTACATTCTAAAACAATTGTTGTATATTTCATTACTTACATCACCATCAAAAAATACAAAACAAAAATTACAAATGCAAAGTTATTCCATAAAGCAATCACATAGTACAGAAAGCCAGTAAATCTTGTACAGTCTATGGTGCCACCGCCTATATACCAACAAATCATTCCATCCATTCCATATGCATACATCTATATCATATAGTTAAAATCATCCACAGTCATAATAGCATATGCATACATCAACATAAATAAATGTGCATAAAGAACAATAAACCATGACAAGTATATAATCAAACCAAAAAGAGTCATGTATATATATCAAGTCAAAATGCCCTTAGGCTACAATAAGAAGGTCCTTTGACCTCACAAAAAACAAAAACTCAAAATCCCCAAAGCCTAGGGAGTCGGCCACCATGATCATGCAAGATCGGTGCGACTGGAACTACCCCCAGTAGTATGGGTCCTATGGGACCTCTCAAGGTGGCTGCTGCTAGCCCTCGCACCCTACCCACCAACACTACCCTCACCTAGCCACCTATGATGAGATGATGCAGACTGCTCAGTCTCACTACCTCTCGTATGGCATGACGAACCACCTCCATCAAGCACAGGAAACTGTCCACCGAGGCGGACAACCTCTGTCTCTAACTCTACCCGGTACCGACCCCACTCCATATCTCATTGGTGATACACAGCCAATGCACTATCTCATTGTGCCAACTGAGTCCACAGGAGATCCCTCTCCTGCGTTACCTCCACCAAAGCATCTCTATGCTCCTCCTCCCATCTCCGTAGGAGACCCTCCAATCGTGCTATCTCAGCATGAAGCCCAGCCTCCACATCCCCTGAGATAGCCTAAGGCATGGGCACCTCCGGGATGGCCTGTTGCTCTGGCACCCACTACTCCGGGACATCCTATACATCCGGCTGCTCCGGAACCCCCAAATCGTCTCCATCATCGATGGAGTCATCGACCTCCACCATGTCAACATCATCAAGCGGAGCCCCCCAACCCTCCATCGGTGCCTCGTCACCCCCACCTCCTGCTATTGTAGTATCCATACCTCCTAGAGGCCCCTCACCTCGCCATCATCGCATAATCCACCACCGGTCATACTCTACAGTCACCCCGACATCGTCCACGTCGGGTACATCAATAACTACATCGGACCCCTCACCCAACGGCTCAACGGTAGGCCAGACTAGAGTCTTCTCGTCACCATGATGTCGATAGATCAAGGGATCACCAGGAAATCCCTGGCGCACCCCAAACTGCCATATCACCCGAACATATGGGAAGTACTCCTACTCTATCCCATGCCACCCAATCAACCATCTACCCCTGCGCACACATCGGAGCCACTCTCTAGCCTCAGGCTAGGTTGGACAGTCCCGATACGATCGCCATAACACCTGCCCTAGCACTAGATGAGAGAAGGCATCAGTATAGTGACCTACGTCACCTGCCCACCATCGACTCTGTCCATGCTCCTCCGACCTCCACCATAAATTGGCATATCCAATCTCTCGATCCACCATCTCACCTCGGGTGGTCCAAGGCAAACCTTGCGACCGCTCCACAGCTATGTGCTGCCACCCCCAACACTACAAGAGATAGTTGCACCCGATCCCCTTTCGCTTTCGACAGTGGACCTCGTACAACTCGTGCCAATAACGTCTGACCCCATCTCATAATAAGTGGAGCTGATGTAGGACACTCCACCAATGTGAAAACCAACTCAAGTAGGTTCCAAGGGAACCTTGCACCTGAGGAGTCAAGAAGTAGCATATTGGAGATGAGGGTCATGAGCAAAGCATGCCTCACCCCTAATACGCCCTTCTCCAGCCACCACCACACCAGAATACCGCCTATCTAGCAGTTAGCCTCTGCCCTCTCCACAACCCTCTCCACCCCCCTCTCCACCGCTGGACCAAAACACCATGTCAATACTATCGTCCATTGGTCACGATGGGTCATCCGGATAGGCAGTCCATCTATCAAAATCCATAGAATCCGATACACATCCTCCAGAGTAATAGTCATCTCCCCTGTTGGGAGATGAAAAGTGTTGGTGCGGGGATCCCATAGATTGATCAGGGCAATCAAATATGCCCGATCCCCCACCATAGGCTCCAGATGCATCACGTGCTTGAGCCCAAGGGCATCAAGCCACTCCCAATCCACAACTGTCAGGGCATCCCGGGCATCAGAGAAAATAGTCGACTAGCGGTACCGACTCTTCACAACCTGAAACAACAAAATAAAATAAAAAAAATATATTAAGTACATACTTAATATAAACAAAAACATTAAAATAAAACTATAGAATCAACAAAAAACATATTACGGTTTCAACCTTAATGTGAACGCAAAACAAAACAAAAAACATATTAGGGTTTCAACCTTAATATGGAAAAAACAAAACAAAAAAAAAACATATTAGGGTTTCAACCTTAATATGGAAAAAACAAATTAATATGAACAAACAACAAAATAAAACAAAAAAAGATATTAAGTACATACTTAATATAAACAAAAACAATAAAATAAAATTGTACAGCAATGACAGCATACATTAAAATAAATGTACAATCAACAAAAAACAACAAAAATCATATTAGGGTTTCAACCTTAATGTGAACGCAAAACAAAACAAAATAAAAATATATTAGGGTTTCAACCTTAATATGAAAACAAAACAAAATAAAAAAATATTAGGGTTTCAACCTTAATATGGAAAAAAAAAAATGAAATAAAACATATTAGGGTTTCAACCATAATATGAACAAAAACAACAAAATAAAAATGAAAACATTTTGGGTTTTAAACCTAAATACAAACACAAACAAAGTACAGATAACAATTGTGTACTAGGGTTTTGACCTTAATATACGAAAATTAACAACAAAAAAACAAAGCAAATAAAGTTCCTATATTAGGTTTTCAACTTGATATACGAATAAAATCAAACCAACACACACAAAAAAATTAGGTTTTTAAAACCTTAAAAACAAAATAAAGCGAACAAACATTTTATATGTGAGTTTTAAACTTCATATAAAACACGCACGAATAACAAGCAGAGAGAAGGAACATCATACCGGTCTCGCCTCGGCTCCTCCACTCGAAGATCCGGTTCTCGCACTCATGATGTCCACAAAATTTCAGCAGCGCTCCGCTACGCACACTCGCACTCCTCCTCACTGCTCCAAATCGCCAAGAAAAAAATATTGCAAATGAGCCCAAAACCTAGTTTTGGTCCTTATATAGGTTGTTAGGCCTGTAATCGTTCCACCCTGGGATGAGCACTCTAGTTAGCGCTCGTCCCACCCTGGGATGATTACAAAATTGGTATTCGTCCCACCCTGGGACGATTACAGAGCAAGAAATAAAGCAACAAAAACTGCATCCAAAAAATGCACCAAAAATAGCAATAAATCTGTCGAACAAAGGTGCCTTTGCACCCGACATTCATGGCATGAAAAACCATCGTCGGGGTCACAAATACTCACTATCCTACTCCCTAAGAAGGCTAGCATAGCCGGACCGCTCCACGGGAAGGAGGATTTTTGATAATTTCTACCCCAATAGGCGTCAAAAAAAAAGGGTCAAAACCCACCAAAAATAGGTCCGATGGTTGGAAAACTGCAATAAGCGTTCAACAAAAACAACTGAAGGCACCCTTACAAACATCATCTTGGGTCAAGTGACTCGTCGCTTTTCTCATTTTTGGTCATTCCCTCATCGATTCGTCGCTTGAGGGGGTAGTCACACTTAGTCACCAATCAACAAATACACACCCAATCAAGGAAATGGCATGCATTCAAAGAATCATTGACAAAGACAATCACGCTCCTGCTTGGGGCAGCAAACAAGCAATAATCATAGGCTAAACAAACACTTGGCATTCTGGAAGCATGAAGAAAAGGTTCCTCGGACAAAAGGTTGTGCCCTTTGCCTATTCATGACTGAACAATGTCCAAGATCAAGTACACCTCACCGAAAAAGGTTACACTTGAGTTAAGCTCCTTAGCTCGTCAGAAGCAAGGATTCAAGAATGCGTGCCCTTTCCATACTTGGGGCATCAAAATTTGGTTAGGTTACTGAGAAACCCTAATCATTAAGTGCTTTGGTCATCTATTTTTGCTCAGCACTATGCCACACACAGTGCATCCCAAAAAGGGGCATCTGTAGACACCAAAACAACACCAATCCGATTATGTGACTACAAGAACTGACCGAATTGGCATACATACCCCCTAGGGCAGCCTCTAGAGGTTAAACAGTGGTCCTAACCACTCCCAAATCAGTTTTGGAAGGTCAGAGGTCAGTTTTGCACCTTTTAAGCACTTTGCTCCCTATTCGTCCCACCCTGGGACGATTAGAATCCTATTCGTCCCACCCCGGGATGATTAGCAGCAATCGCTCCAAGGGTGGGACGATTAGCAGGTTTGACTGGAAAAAATTCAAACCTTGACAAATGGCAGCCCAAATCCACCACCTAACTCCGCCTTCAAGGCATGGGATTGCGAGGGAACGTTTCAAATCATGGAGGCCTCAATCAAGGAGGCCCTAATCAGGGAGGAATCTTCTCTCCCCCAAAAAGGCATAATGAGCCAAGTGGTGCCCTCCCAAAGACAACCCAAAGACCACCAAAAGAATGAGCCTCCTCACCCCAAAAAAAATATTAGAGCTGGAGCATTTGGAGCAACGAAGTGCTACATACCCCCATTCCTCTTTGTGCTTCCTACATCCCTAATCTCTCTCTTCTGGAAGAGAGGTTATCGGGTGAACACTAGGAACGCAATCTAGATCCAAAAACCCAAGCAATCGGCCACAATCCCACCCCAAACTCATCGACACAACCCCCTAGGAAGTTTTGGACCCATCCCACTTGGATTGGTGTCAAAACTAGGCCCTAAACGGTGGGCATCCCACCCCGGGCGCCCCCCAAACTGTTGTAGTCCTAATCGCCCCCCCGAAGTGATTAGAAATTTGTGCATGGTTTTGTTACTGTTCTTTTTGCATTATTTTATATCTAATGTACTTATGTTGTTGTCCAAATTTCATTGCTTTCTGACATGATTTGACCTCGGTTTCTGTCATTTTATGCGTCTACTAACCTAAGGGAGCGCCTTCGGATACAGGATAACCTGGGTAGAATCTTCCAAATCTGACCTTCTGGGTCATCTCAAAATGTTGTTTTTAGTCTAACCACAAGTTTGCAGGAGTTTTGGAGGCCTCTGGGCAGGACATTTGGAAGGTCACTTTTTGCAGGTTTTGCAACAGTCCCCAATGTCCCACCCCAGAGTGATTAGAAATATGTGCATGATTTCCTTACTATTCCTTTTGCAATATGTCCCAGATGATATCCTAATGCCTCTATTAAAATTTTAACTCATTCTGACATGATTTGACGATCGTTTTATTATTTTATGTATTAACTAGCTCGTAGGGCGCCCCTATCACATACAGGAGAATCTGGGTAGGATGTGCAAATTTCGAGCATCTGGGTAGTCTTAGAATCACATATAATGCCTAACCCATGAGTTTTAGGTGATTTGGATAAGCATAGGTGGGACATTGGAGTGCTCACTTTGGAGAGGCCCCCGATGGGCAAACGAGCATAACGGGGTCGTCCGACGTCGCTTCGATGCAAAATTAGGTGATACCAATTCTAGAAGTTGTCCTTTACATTTATATATCATTCTGTAATCAATTTATCAATCTTATCACTGATATCCCACAAGCACCCGCTGGAGGCCTTGGGGATTGCATGTTTTTCTAGATACGCATATGCTATTAATGATTTGTTGTCTTTCTATGCGTAGGATCTCACCACCAGGAATACTAGAGGGGCAGCAAGGAATGACGAACACATGGACACAAGCGGTGGCAACTTTTAGCCCGCCCACTTCGAATGTGGGCACGCGAAAGACACTGGAAGCGTACCGTTCGATCTTGGAAGCGCGGCTTCTTTCGGGCATCCATTAATGTAACAAATTGTATCAAATGTTCTAAGCCCTAGAGGGGGGACGTATTGTAATCATATTAAAAGCAATATCAATAAAGGAGGCCCCGCTTTGTTTGCTCACATCTCATTTTTGCATCATTTCCTTCATGCATTGCTCATCGCATTCGTAGGACTTAGCATCTATATCTATTTTTGTTTGCATCATATCGGTACGCCATTTTTTTGCATGCTTTCAGTAGGCTACTCCATGGATAAAATATTTTACTAAAATTTTCTCAATCAATCTCTTAGGAATCCTTTCCCTATTAAAATGTTTATGGACCTCTGTCCAAAGGAGACACTAATCCCCTAATAAAGTTTGTGGATATTTATCCACAGGAAAACTCCTTTCTCATTAGCTCTGATTGGTGATATTCTAGAAGAACTGTTACCCCCACTTCTTTGGCTAATGGATCTCTATCCACTGAAGACTCCTGTCCTCACTGCTTTAGCTAATGGATCTCTACCCACTGGATATTGTCATCCTCTATACTATGTCACCTTTAAAGCTCTATCTCAAATCTGCACTAAACACAATCCTTCGACTTAGCACATATCTACTCAATCTCTGTATCTGGTCTGGCATAAACCTGTCCTCAAATCTACACCAAAATATGTCATATAATCTACACTAAACACAGTCCTTCGGTCTAGCACAAATATGTCCTTAATATATGTTCTCTGATCTACATTAAACATAGTCCTTCAGTCTAGCACAAATATGTCCTTAATATCTATTCTCAGATCTACATTAAACATAGTCCTTCGGTCTAGCACAAATAGGTCCTCAATCTTTGTGTTCAAGCCTTAACACAAAGCTTGACTTAATCTCAAATCAAATCTACTAGATCTGCCCCAAATCTTTGTTAGCGTACTATATCTTGTCTCTATTCATTCTGTAGCTCACTGTTACAACTGATGTAACAATCCTGTTATTCTGTTCTGCCGGAGTGCTATTCTCGGCACTGTTGTAACCTATTTAAACCTGCTGTTGAGAATAATATATAGTTCATTGCATTTTACATGGCATCAGAGCCAGTGGCGTGAAGGGAGAAGGCGGAAGCGGAAGCAGAGAAGCTCGGACAGCAGGCGGAGAAATTTTTTTTAATTTGCCAGGCGGAGAAATTTTTCGTCACTCTGGAATTGGCAGCCGGAGAAATTTTTTTTTCGGGTTTGCTGGGCAGAGGACTCGTTTGGTGAAGAATTAAAAAAAAAAAAAAAAAAAAAACGGCTTCTGCGCGACCGGAGAGAGTCGTGAAGCACAGCCCCCTCCTGCATCCGGTCTGTAACATGCGCAGATCTGATTGCGTGGTGACGCTGACCAAGGAGGACAACACACACCTCGCTGCGTCGCGGAGGCTGGGACGTACTGTCCCGCACGCCCGTATTGTCCCGCGCATGTTCGGCCGGCTGGGACGTACTGTCCCGCACGTGGACCACGCGCAGGGGAGGAGGAGCCCCCCCCGCCCCCACCACCCGCGCGGGAATTTAAAAATTCCCCCGCACGGGAATTTGGGGCAGGTATAACCCCCCCCCCGCGGCGCATAGCACGAATCGTGCAGCCGGGCTGGGATTGAAAAAAAAAAAGACCCCCCCTCTCACCCCCGGCGCACAGCGCGAATCGCGCAGCCGGGAGTTTGAAAGAAAAAAAGACCGCCCCTCCCCCCGGCGCAGCGCTGCGAATCGCGCAGCCGGGAAAGAAAGAAAGAAAAAAAAAAAAAAAAAGACAGGAGGTCCCCCCCCCGGTCGTGTTCAACAGTGGACGGTTTTTTTTTTGAAAGACGCAGCGCGGTCGTGTCGAAAAAAAAAAAAAAAGCACAGAGCGCCGAGTCGCGAAGCAGCAAAAGTCGGACGGAGCAGGATACCGGAGGCCGCTGCAGAGGAGGAGGAGGAGGTAGCAGGCGTTGAAAGAGGAGGGTTCAACTGATCCTTCCGGATCAGCCCGCTGGCTCACGTGGTCGTGAGCCGTGCGGTAAGGCTCAGGGAGCCTGCAGGTCGGGGGTTCAAAACCCGCCGACTCCCCCCTAAGGTATATTTTTTTTTCAAAGTTGTTTTTTAATTATTATTTTTTTAATTAAAATTTTTAATTTTAATTTTTTTAATATAGTTTTAAAGCTTTATAAATTAAAATTTAATTTTAATTTATTTTTTCTAAAGTTTTAAAACTATAGAAATTAAAATTATTTATTTTAATTTTAAATAAATAATAATTATTAAAATGCTTTGTTAAAGAAAGCCTTTTAAGGGGGGATATTTTTTCAAAAAATCAAAGGGGGATAGTGAGTAATTTTTCGAAAAGGCAATTTGGCGAATTGTAAAAAGGTGCATTTTCGGCTGTGACCGACACCTTGTGGGTTATTCTTGTGGGCGCTTTTTTATGTTGTATGTTGCATATTTCATTTTTGCACTATAACATTAAAAACTTAAAAAAAAAATCAAATACACTCCCTAAGTCCCCGAAATAATTAAAACCCATCTGTGCAATTTATTGCACTCGCAGCATGCTCGGTATTTGCGATACCTCTGGCCAGCACTTACAGGTAAAGCTGTCGTGATTTGGCTACTGTATCCGCCGCCTAATATAGCTGCTACAACGACGTCTGAGCTTGTTCTCTATAAATCGTCGGGGAGGAATAAGTACGCCATTTTTTGCATTTTTTTACTCCATCCACTACCCTTTATCGCACTTGTGTTTAGGCGTAAATCCTGACGAAGTATTCTTCATAGTGTTTAGGGGAAGTTACGCCCCATGCACATGAGAAGAATCTTCTATGGTAGGTGCCATCAACAAGGCGATTCCCTTTCAGTACCGCTTATGTTCCACGTATCGTTTTATCTCTAAAACTCACCTCTAGTATCCCTCACGCAAGGGCGGGTGATTTTTGTTGATCTTTCTAAATACCTATAGTTTCCCTCACGTAAGGGGTATTTTGTACGGTATATTGGCCTAGCAAAAGGTATATCGAAATGGGGACCAATTGGTGATATAAGGAACCTTCACTATGGCCGCTGTTGCAAAGTTGATGATTGATCCGCATCAGTTATTGAAAGGTCCAAATTATACACCATGGAAACATAATATGAAGGCTATTCTCCAAATGGAAGATTTGTGGGATATTGTTACTGGAGTAGCAACTAGGCCTTCACCAACAACAGGATCCACAAGTCCTTCGACAGATCAGATAGCTTTTGACAAGAAAGACAATCGAGCAAAGGTGCTCATTTTGTTTGTTATTTCAGATGAAGTGCAACCTCATATAGTCGACAAAGCAAGTGGTAAAGAGGCATGGGATGCCCTTAGAACCATCTATGATGGGAAGAATGAATCCACCATTCTTCATCTTCAACAACAACTTCATAACCTGAGTTTGAGACAGGGTGAAACAGTTGAACTCTTTCTGTGCAGAGTGTCTGAGTTGAAAGAGAAATTGAGTTCTTTGGGTGATACTGTGGACGAAAAGCTTCTCATTTCACTTGTGATGAGAGCTTTACCTTCTTCATTTGATATGTTGATAACCTCCATCCAGGTTTCTCAACGACAAATTACCTACATCGAGTTGGTCAATCTGCTTCAACAACAGGAGGCACGCCAACTTCACAAGGATGATTCTTCCAATACAGCCCTATACACCAACAGGCAGGGTTCTAGGAAGAAAGGTAATGGGCAAAAAGGAGGAAAATTTTAGAAAGGAGGAAATTATCAATAGGATACGAAAGGAAAAGGCAAACAACCTCAACAGAAGAAGAGGTGGTGCAATATCTGTGAGAAATACAACCATGACACCAACAGGTGTTGGCATAAGAACAAGCAGAAAGGCCAAAACAAACCACAAAATATGAACAAGCAACCCCAGGTGAATGTTGCTGTTGAAGAATCTGACTCAGATTCTGAATGGGCACACAAGGTGCTCATGACTACCACAGATTCCACAAAAAGGGATCCTATTTGGTATGTCGATTCTGGAGCTAGTAAACATATGACTGGCGACAGATCGTGGTTTGAACCATTTGTGGCCAAGGAGGGCAAACCTGTCACCATTGCTGATGATAAAACCTACAGGGTTCAAGGAGAGGGTACAGTTTTAGTCACTCTTCCTGATGGCAAGTGTCAGATTGACAAAGTCCTCTATGTTTCGGGATTGGCTAACAATTTGTTGTCAGTGACACAAATCCTGGACAAAAATATGGTTGTCAACTTTCGTGTTGAGAATGGAAAGAAGTGTTGTACCATTACCAGGAAGGGTAAGCAGATTGCAACAGCTTCATATAAGCATGGCTTATTTGCACTAGATGCTATCTCTACTCCACATGTTGCCATGACTGTCTCTACCAAGGAGGAAACTTCCCTATGGCACAAGAGATATGGGCATCTTAGTTCTGGCTACTTACTTGAGCTCAACAAGTATGAGATGGTAAAGGGTCTTCCTTCCCTATCTGCCACATTGCCAATGTGCTCTAACTGCTTGGCAGGAAAGTAGCATAGAGTACCATTTGAGAAGAGCTCAACAAGAGCACGAAAACCTCTGGAGTTAATTCATATCGATCTGTGCGGTCCTTTCACACCCAACAGCTGTGGAGGGAAGAGGTACTTTCAGTTATTCGTAGATGACTACTCATGAAAGATGTGGGTTTTCTTTCTCCAACTGAAATCTAAAGCTTTCGCATTCTTCCAGCAGTTCAAGAAATCCGTTGAGGAGTTAGGGGCTTCTATTAAAACTCTTTGCTCAGATCGAGGGGGAGAGTTTAGCTCTAATGAATTTTTTGCATTCCTAGATAAGCATGGGATCAAGATACAGTTAACAATTGCCTATACTCCTCAGCAAAATGGAGTTGCTAAGAGAAGGAACCGTTCTATCATGGAAATGGTTCATTGTATGCTCACAGGAGCTACTCTTGGGCAACAATATTGGGCGAAGCCGTCACCACCGTAGTGTATCTCATTGAATAGGGCACCCATAAAGGCCCTAAAAGGAATGACTCCACAGGAAGCATGGAGTGGTCGAAAACCCTCCATATCTCATCTACGTATTTTCGGGTGTCAAGCTTTCATGCACATACCGAAAGAGAAAAGGAAGAATCTAGATGAGAAAACACTGAGATGTATTTTTCTTGGTTATTATGAGCACTCTAAAGGATATCGGTTGATAGATCCTTTGACCAAGAAAATTCATATCAGCAGAGATGTTGTCTTTGATGAAGCTTTCACATCACAGAGCACATCTAAAGTACACCAAGATATTGTGGAAACTAAGGAAGAGAAGATTCCTTCGTCAACAGAGACAAGAGGTCCTTCTACATCTTCTTCAACTCCACCAAAGAAGAATCCTAAATGGTGTACAAATACAATTAGAGACGCAAATTTATCCACTCCTCCCAATTTGAATTTGGATAGACCTCGTACACGCAGTATGGCTCAAAAGGAAAGAGAAGCCAGAGAAACTGGTGAGGTTGATGATCTTTGTCAATATTTTGAGGAACTTTCTATGACTCCAAGTACAGAAGTAGAGGATATGGATATTGATGATGACAGGGTGTTCATGTCTACCATAGATGATCTTGAACTTGCATCAGTGCAAGATGCTCTCAGTGAGCCTTAGTGGAAGGCCGCTATGGATACAGAGTATGAGTCTCTGATGAAAAATAAAACTTGGAAGCTTGTTGATCTGTCGCATGGAAAGAAACCTATTGGCTGCAAATGGGTATATAAATTCAAGTACAAGGCAGATGGAACAATTGATAAGCATAAGGCCCGTCTTGTTGCAAAGGGCTATGCTCAAAAGGAAGGCATTGACTACGAGGAAACTTTTGCACCTACTCCTCGGATGACCACAATTCGGGTTATGTGTGCTATGGCAGCACAATATGGGTGGAAAGTTCACCAGATGGATGTCAAAAGTGCCTTTCTAAATGGTGATCTCCAAGAAGAAGTCTATATGACTCAGCCTGAAGGATTTGAAGTGGAAGGCCAAGAGCAAAAAGTTTGCAAATTGGTCAAATCCTTGTA
This sequence comes from Wollemia nobilis, assembly GCA_028583015.1. Classification (NCBI taxonomy): domain Eukaryota; kingdom Viridiplantae; phylum Streptophyta; class Pinopsida; order Araucariales; family Araucariaceae; genus Wollemia; species Wollemia nobilis. The sequence continues at coordinate 75,033 of JAQPPZ010003258.1, forward strand.
TGGTTTGAAACAAGCTCCTCGAGCTTGGTATATAAAAATGGACAATCACCTTATGCAGCATGGATTTAAGAGATGTCCATCAGATGCAAACCTCTATTTCAAGAAACAGGGTTCTGAGATAGTGTTGCTTGTACTCTATGTGTATGATCTTCTCATTACAGGGAGTTCAAAAAATATGATCTCTACTGTCAAAAGAAACTTGTGCAAATCTTTTGAGATGACAGATCTCGGACTTCTCCATTACTGTCTTGGTCTGGAATTCAGCCAGAAGGAGCACTCCATCAAAGTGTCTCAAAAAAAATATGCCAAGACATTTCTGGATAAATATCGCATGATCGATTGCAAGCCAATGGCAACTCCAATGGAGAATGGACTTCAGTTATCGCGATATGATGACTCACCTCAGGTAGATGGTACTCTCTATCGACAGTTGATTGGGAGTCTCATATATCTGACCAATACTAGGCCAGATCTTGTTTTTGCTGTCAACTATCTTTCGAGGTTCATGCAGGAGCCTAAGACCACTCATTGGAAAGCAGCAAAACGTGTTCTTCACTATGTTCGTGGTACTATGGAATATGGCCTAGAATACAAGAGGAACAACAAATTCTTCGTGCAAGGATACACGGACTCCGACTATGTCGGATCATTTGATGATTGCAAGTCAACTTTTGGATACATTTTTCATCTGGGATCCGGTCCTGTCTCTTGGCACAGCAAGAAGCAATAGGTGGTTGCTATTTCATCAACAGAGGTAGAGTATCGCACCGCACATGAAGCTGTGTGCGAAGTGATATGGTTACGTCGCATTCTGACAAGTATGGGCCATCCATCAAAATCTCCAATACACTTGTTTTGCGACAATCAGGGTGTTCTAAACCTTTTCAAGAATCCAGTCCATCGTGAAAGAACAAAGCACATTGACACACAATGTCATTTCATTCGAGACGAAGTTCCAAAGCACCGAATTCAGCTTCAGCACATTCCCACCGATGCTCAAGTTGCAGACATTTTCACTAAGGCACTTGGACATGTCAAATTTGAATTGTTTCGCAGCTCACTTTGTATTGCAAAATAATGTAACGGGGGATGTTAGTAGTCTATTATAGCTATTAGTTATTACATTACCCAAATAATGTAATAAGGGGGGATGTTAGCGTACTATTTACTTCTTGTCTCTATTCATTCTGTAGCTCACTGTTACAACTGATGTAACAATCTTGTTATTCTGTTCTGCCGGAGTGCTATTCCCGGCACTGTTGTAACCTATTTAAACCTACTATTGAGAATAATATATAGTTCATTGCATTTTACAATCTTAACCCAAGGTTTGAACAAATCAATGAATCAACTCTTCTCCCAAGTCTACTCAAAGACTTATCTCAAATCTACCTTGTAAGCTTCCATAAAATCTCACACTAATCTGTCCACAAGTCCTCTCTAGAACTTGTCCAATATGCTCTCAATTCTTCACTAAGACTTACCTCAAATCTGCTCAACAAGTCCTCAATAGAACTTGTCCCAATATGCTTAATAAGTCCTCACTATAACTTATCCAAAATATACTCTCAATCTGTATTGTAAGCTTTCACAAAAGCTCACACAAATCTGTCCACAAGTCTTCTTTAGACTTACCTCAAATCTACTCAACAAGTCCACATTAGAACTTGTTGAGTCTCATAGAAACATAAAGAGAATTTTTAGAGACTCAATATGCTTCTCACTCATCACAATGCTCAATTATTTTCAATCACTCTTTTAGAAACATACAGAGAATTGTTAGAGACTCAATATGCTTCACATTCACCTCAATACTCAATCACTTTCAATCACTCTTTTAGAAACATACAGAGAATTGTTAGAGACTCAATATGCTTCACATTCACCTCAATGCTCAATCACTTTCAATCACCTTCTCAACTCAATTTAGAATATAGAATAATTTGTTTCATAGAACTTGACTTATCACTTTACACATCCACTTGACTAGGCTCAACCAACTCTACTCAACCAATAACTCAATGAAATAATCCTTGCTCACAAACCCTAGTCCAAGCATATGATCACTCACTCAAAATGTTTCCAACAATGCTTATTAACCAATCTCACATAACAATGATACTCATGATATTTCCAAACCCTAGTTCAATTTCTTCACTCAATTACTCACTTCAACAACAATGCTTATAAAACAATCTTCACATAACAATGATACTCATGTTCTTTGCAAACCCTAGTTCAAGTTCTTCACTCAATTACTCACTTCAACAACAATGCTTATAAAACAAGGTGCATAGCATTCACTTCTCAATAGCTCAATAACTCAATAAGGAAACCTAATCAAGTCATTTTCACTCCAAATTTGTTTTCCAAAAAACCAACCAATCAACTCAACCAAGGAAGAATGTACCCATACCTTTTATTTGATGTAGAAGTAGAACAAACAAATCTACCACAATCATAAACACTTCTTTGCCAAGTACAAAGAGTTTGATGACAAGAATTATCACTTTAACACTTTTCACAATTTACCTTAATCACAAATATAAATTAAATCTCAAATACACCTTATTGCTCCATCTCAATAATAACATTCAACATCATAAATTTCATCAAAATTCCCTATAAAAATATAACTCAACTTCTACTTATAACTCCCTACTCAATATTGCATTTAATTTTAATAACTCTCTTTATAACTTAATGCAATAAATCAATTTCCATTTTCCTAAGGTAAAAACAATAATTACCCTAGCTTTTCCCAAATTAACCTTTCACCACTTAGGTGAAATTCAGAAATTACTTACACCTTATACCTCCAACAACCTTAGCATGTGCAATAATAAAAATCAAAATAAAACCTTTATTACCCGCTCTACAATCGGTGGGATTCAAACTTGCACCAAATGCTTCAGCAGCACCTTGGTCATGGCTTCCACATTGTGTGAGCCACATTCTCACCTTGCTATTCTAAATCACAATGTGTGCTTTATCCTATTCACTCTCCCCTAGAGCCTTTGGCTCTTCTTCCAACACGGTGCTTGCTCCACACGCACTTTGGAGGTGCCTTTCATTCGATTTCGCACGAGCTCTTTCTCATCGAATATCATGGATAATTTTTGAATGCCAAACATAAGGTTTGGCTTAAGGTATAAATACCTTTGTCGTTTATTTCATGCACATCTACGGAGATGAATTTGTTGGGGGTCGAAGCTAATGTTTTGGCTTCAAATATTTAATTTATAATTTATTTAAATTCTTTAGAATTTAAATATTATAAATTAAATATTTAGATATTTTGGCTTTATTAAGGATTAAAGCCTCCTTAGGTTTTAATAAAAACCTTTTACTTTGCCCATTATGGTTTTTAATAAAACCTTTTATTTTTCCCACTATGGTTTTTAATAAAAACCTTTTATTTTGTCCAACCATGGTTTTAATAAAAACCTTTTATTTTGTCTAACCATGGTTTTAATAAAAACCTTTTATTATGCTTATATAAAATTAAAAATAAATATTATGAAGCTCTTTTGCCATCAACATTTTTCATTGCTCCTTTTGACCTTTTGACATCAACGGTATCTCATTCCTTAACATCAATGACAACTTCATGGACTCAAAATGTCCAACAATATCCTCCTTTTTCATTGATGGCAACCCAAATTCTTTTTACCAAATACTTGACCTTTTTCTTGTTCTGTTCTCCCTGGGACATTGGTCCCCCTGTCTCAATGCTCTCTCCTTAAACCAAATCTCTCCCCCTTACTCAAATCTCTCCCCCTTTGACATCAATGGCAAAGGGTCACCTTTGGGGCTCGGGGCTAAGAATGAGTCTCTTAGCTTAGCCCCTCCCCCACCTCCTCTTGAGGTGGTTAATTCTAGGGTGGGAGTAATTCTACTCCCAGTAAGCATTTGTTTTTACCTTTATCTTCTTTCCTTCTCAACTAATCCTTCTGATTTCTTTGATTGTTCCTATTTCTATCCTTATCCATGTCCATATTCCTATTCTTGTTCATATCCATATTCCTCTTCCCTTCTTCTCTTCCCTGTTCCTCTCTCTTCTCTTCCCTTCCTCTTCCCTGTTCCTATTCCTGTTCTTGTTCCTATTCATATTTATGTTCCTGTTCTTGTTCTTGTTCCTATTCTTGTTCCTATTCTTGTTCCCGTTCTTGTCAATATCCATATTCTTGTTCCTGTTCTTATTTCTATTTTTGTTCATGTTCTTGTTCCTGTTCCTATTCTTGTTCCTGTTCTTGTTTCCCGTTCTTGTCAATATCCATATTCTTGTTCCTGTTCCTATTCCTATTCCTGTTCATGCTTGATTATGGAATGTCTACTCTACACCACTTTTTTGTATGTCCATCATTATTGCATTTATAACACTTAATGCTATTATTCCTTGGAGGTGCAAATGTCTTGGAATTTCTCTTGGTGAATCCATATCATTTTCCTGTCATGAATCCTGCAATTCATTACATTGTGACCAAACTGATTACATGAGTAGCAATACCCATGGAAAAGTTGTTTGTTTCTAAAATTCCCATATTCTTGTCTTTCATGTGTCCTACATTGTGAAGCCATGTGCCCAAATCTGTGACATGAGAAACATCGTCCATTGAAACTTCCTTGTCTTGACCTCATTGGTCTCTTAGTATCTCTTAACCTATTTTGATTGTTGTTCCATTTTTTCTTCTTTGTGCATTGTTCCTTTCCTTGTTGAACTTTTTGTTGTCCAACTCATCCTCAGAAGTCTCACTTTCTCTTACACTGTCTTCTTCTAAATTTTCTTCTTCTAAAGTTTCTTCTTCTGAAATTTCTTCTTCTTCAAAACTTGAGGTTGAATCTTCTTCTTGTTTCTTTTGATCTTGTTCAAAACCAAGACCTATTTTATTTGTTGACCTTCTTTGTACCTTGATCATTTTATCCATAATCTTTGAACTCTTTCCAAAAATGTGTAGCTTATCCTTGGATTTTTCTAAATCTTCCCTTAGAAGAGCTACTTCTTGTTCTAACCTCTCGCATTCTAAGACCTTTTCTTCTAACTTATTCTTGAACTTCTTTGTCTTAGTCATTGACTTGTTTAGATCCTCTATAAGCTTTCTTCTCTCTTCATCGTATTCTTGAAATTGAAACTCAAGTTTAGATTTTTTCTTTCTTACCTTCTTTAATGTGTCAAGAGCATAAATAAGTTCTACCTTAAGATCAACTCCATATTTTTTTTATTCTTCCTCTATTTGTTTACCTTTGTCTACATCTTCATTTTATTTTGACTTGTCTTCTATAGGATCACCTTCTTCTTCTTCTAGTGCTATTAGAAGATTCTCTTCTGGTCCTTCTAGAGCATCCTCATATTCATCATCACTAAAATTGAAACCATTCCTTGTACAACTATCTTCAAGATGTCCAAAATTACCACATCTAAAACACTTGAGAATTATTGGTGACCTTTTCTTGACTTCTTCTTTTTCTTCAATAAAAAATAGGACTTCATCTTTATCATTATTTGAAAAACTATTATCACTATCACTTGAGTAATTCCTTTCCTTGTCTGCATAGTAGCTCCTCTTTTGTCTTTGAAAGAAATTCTTTCCTAATCTACTTTGTTCATCCTTGCCTTTCTTTTGGTACCTGTATTTTTCTAATTCCCTATTCCTGTGATCCTATTTTTCTTTATCATTGTTATTTTTAGCTTCTTGACAATCAGTTGCATAGTGACTATACTTTCCACAATTAAAATATCTAACATATTTTGCATCTTTAAATCTTCTTGATACTTTATTCCTTCTGCCATAATTTGCTTCTTCATCACTGGATGACTCATTGCTCGATTCTAACTTCTTACCCTTTGTCTTCTTAACTACTTTGAAGGTTGATTCCTTCTGAAGATTAGGTTCCTCTTTTTTTCTCAACTCAAATATTATAAGAATACCAAGTAGCATATCTCTTGTCAAATAATCATCATCTTTTGATTCTTCTATAGTAGAAATATTTTCACTAAATATTTTTGGAAGAGATATTAAGACCTTATCACAAACATCCGATTCTTCAACCTTAAGTCCAATTCCTTGCATGGCATTAACAACCTCATCTACCCGAAGTATATAAGTACTAATGTTTTCCTCATCCTTCATTCTTAATTCTTCAAATTGTCCTTTGAGATTTCGTATCTTTGCATTTTTGACACCTTTATCTCCTTCATATATACTTTGCAACTTATCCCAAATTCCTTTTGCATATTTATAATGCATAACTTTTATGGACTCTATTCTATGCAAACCTCTCAAAATTGCATTCATTAATTTTAAGTTGTAATATTGTAGAAGCTTACCTTCCTTATCTGTAGGTGGATCAACTGGTGGTATGTATACATTTTCAATTGCTTCCCAAATTTCATTGCCAAGTGCCATCAGGTGAATCTTCATTCTCATACTCTAATATATATAATCACTTTCATCTAATATTGGTGTTGAATTATCTGAGGACACATTCTTAGACTCCATTATATTTTTGAAAGCTTTTCCTTCAAGCTGTTAAACTATTTCGTAGGAACCCGCTCTGATACCAATTGAAGAACACAAGCTTATACTGAGAGGGGGGTGAACAATATAAGATCACTTTTTACTTTTCTTTCCCAATCAATATTATGCAATGTAAATATAGCAATATCAACAACAATAATCAAAGCAATGCACAAATCACCACACACAATAGAGACACCAATTTAACGTGGTTCACCCAATGTGGGCTACTCCATAGAGAAAATATTTCATTAAAATTTTCTCAATCAATATCTTGGAAATCCTGTCCCTATTACAATGTTTATGGACCTCTATCCAAAGGAGACACCAATCCCCTAATCAATTTTATGGATCTCTATCCATAGGAGTACTCCTTTCTCCTTAGCTCTGATTGGTGATCTTCTAGAAGAACTGTTGCCCCCACTACTCTCGCTAATGGATCTCTATCCATTAAATACTCCTATCCTCACTGCCTTGGCTAATGGATATCTATCCACTGGAGACTATCATCCTCTATACTCTATCACCTTCAAATATCTGTCTCAAATCTGCACTAAACACAATAATTCGATTTAGCACAAATTTGCTCAATATTTCTCTCTGGTCTGGCACAAACCTGTCCTTAAATCTGCACCAAACTCTATCCTCTAATCTACACTAAACATAGTCCTTCGATCTAGCACAAATATATTCTCAATCTCTATCCTTTGATCTGCACTAAACACAGTCCTTTTATCTAGCATAAATATATCCTCAATATTTATCTTCAAGCCTTAACACAAAGCTTGACTTAATCTCAAATCAACTCTACTAGATCTACCCCAAACCTTAACCCAAGTTTTGAACAAATCAATCAATCAACTTTGCTCCCAAGTCTAATCAAAGCCTTATCTCAAATCTGCCTTGTAAGATTCCATAAAAGCTCACACTAATTTGTCCACAAGTCCTCTCTAGAACTTGTCCAATATGCTCTCAAGTCTTCACTAAGACTTACCTCAAATTTTCTCAACAAGTCCTCAATAGAACTTGTCTCAATATGCTTAATAAGTCCTCACTATAACTTATCCAAAATATGCTCTCAATCTATATTGTAAGCTTTCACAAAATCTCACACAAATTTGTCCACAAGTCTTCTCAAGACTTACCTCAAATCTACTCAACAAGTCCACACTAGAACTTGTCGAGTCTCATAGAAACATAAAGAGAATTGTTAGAGACTCAATATGCTTCTCACTCATCACAATGCTCAATTATTTTCAATCACTCTTTTAGAAACATATAGAGAATTGTTAGAGACTCAATATGCTTCACATTCACCTCAATACTCAATCACTTTCAATCACTCTTTTAGAAACATACAGAGAATTGTTAGAGATTCAATATGCTTCACATTCACCTCAATGCTCAATCACTTTCAATCACTCTTCCCCTTTTTTTCCTTTCTCCCCACCTTCTCAACTCAATTCATAATATAGAATAATTTATTTCATAGAACTTGAATTATCACTTTACACATCCACTTGATTGGGCTCAACCAATCACTCAATGAAATAATCCTTGCTTACAAACCCTAGTCCAAGCATATGATCACTCACTCAAAATATTTCCAATAATGCTTATCAACCAATCTCACATAACAATGATACTCATGTTCTTTCCAAACCCTAGTTCAATTTCTTCACTCAATTACTCACTTCAATAACAATGCTTATAAAACAATCTTCACATAACAATGATACTCATGTTATTTGCAAACCCTAGTTCAAGTTCTTCACTCAATTACTCACTTCAACAATAATGCTTATAAAACAAGGTACATAGCATTCACTTCTCAATAACTCATAAACTCAATAAGGAAACCTAATCAAGTCCTTTTCACTCCAAAGTTGTTTTCCCGAAAACCAACCAATCAACTCAACCAAGGAAGAATGTACCCATACCTTTTATTTGATGTAGAATTAGAACACACAAATCTACCACAATAATAAATACTTCTTTGCCAAGTACAAAGAGCTAGATGACAAGAATTATCACTCTAACACTTTTCACAATTTACCTTAATCACAATGATAAATTAAATGTCAAATACACCTTTTTTGCTCCATATCAATAATAACATTCAACATCATAAATTTCATCAAAATCCCCTATAAAAACATAAATCAACTTCTACTTATAACTGTAGGTCCCGTAAGAGAGAGAGCAAAAATATATTGAATCATTAACCTTATCAATACAATAGTCTATGTTTAAATAATAGACTAATAACCAATAGTGTAGAGAATCTCGCTAACTACCCTCTAACAATAGAATAGGGAGGGAGTTGCGTGATGCTAACCACTAACCTAGGTAGAGAGTTCTAACCATAACACTAACCTAAATATCCGACATAGGATATTTAGGTACTTACCTAGTTTAACCATGAGGCAAAATATCTCATGGTAATTACATAGAAAAGTAAATGTAATAACCCCACGTAGTGTAATGCAATACACTACCTTATTTTACCCTAACATCCCCCCTTTATTACATTACTTTGATATACAAAGTTTGCTCCGAAACAGCTTGAAATTTGACACGTCCAAGTGCCTTTGTAAAAATTTCAGCAACCTGTTCATCGGTGGAAATGTGTTGGAGCTTGATTCCGTGCTTAGGAACTTCATCACGAATGAAATGACAATCTGTATCAATATGCTTAGTTCGTTCATGATGCACTGGATTCTTGACCAAGTTCAAAACACCTGAGTTGTCACAAAACATGTGAATGGGAAGTTTCTTTGGTAGGCCCATGGTAGCCAAGATGCGACTTAGCCATATCGCTTCACACACAGCTCCACGTGCAGCGCGATATTCTGCCTCAGTTGAAGATAAAGCAACCACCTGTTGCTTTTTACTATGCCATGAGACAGGACCAGATCCAAGATGAAAAACATAGCCTAATGTTGATTTTTTGTCATCTATGGATCCAACATAATCAGAGTCAGTGTAACTCTGTAAGAAGAATGAGTTATTCTTCTTATACTCTAGACCATAATCGGCACTACCCTGAATGTAGTGTAGGACTCTCTTAGCTGCTTTCCAATGGGAGACCTTTGGTTCTTGCATGAACCGTGAGAGATAGTTTACAACATAAGTAATATCCGGTCTAGTATTAGTCAGATAGATGAGGCTTCCAATCATCTGTCTATAAAGTGTTCCATCTACCTGTGGTGAGTCTTCATATCGTGATAACTGTAGCCCTGATTCCATCGGTGTTGCTTTGGGTTTACAATCAGTCATACGATATTTTTCTACTAAAGTCTTGGCATACTTTGTCTGAGTCACCCTAAGATGATTCTCTTTCTGTTCTATCTCAAGGCCAAGACAGTAGTGGAGAAGTCCTAGATCTGTCATATCAAATGACTCTTTCAAGTCATCTTTCACGACGTTAATCAAGTTCTCTGAATTTCCAGTGATGATCAGATCATCTACATATAACACAAGAATCACTATCTCAGAACCTGTGTTCTTGATATAGAGATTTGCATCGGGATGGACTTCTCTTAAATCCATGCTTGCAGTAGGTGACTATCCATTTTTATGTACCATGCTCTTGGGGCTTGTTTTAGCCCATATAATGATTTGACCAATTTGCAAACATGTTGCTCATGGCCTACCTCTGTAAATCCAGGAGGTTGAGTCATGTACACCTCTTCTTTTAAGTCACCATTAAGAAAGGTGCTCTTTACATCCATCTGATGTAATTTCCATCCGAACTATGCTGCCATAGCACAAAGCACTCGAATGGTGGTCATCCTTGTTGTAGGAGCAAAGGTTTCCTCATAGTCAAGCCCTTCCTTTTGAGCATAGCCCTTCGCCACAAGATGGGCTTTATGCTTATCTATAGTGCCATCTACCTTATATTTTACTTTGTAAACCCATTTGCAGCCTATGGGTTTCTTTCCTTTAGGCAAATCCACTAGCTTCCATGTTTTATTCTTTATGAGGGAGTTATATTCTGCATCCATAGCTGCCTTCCACTGAGGCAGTCTAAGTGCTTCATCAACTTGTAGAAGGTTCATTCTCATCACATGCTGACAAGTAAACACTCTCCTCATCTATTTCCATCTCATCTTCCCTTGGCAACTCTCTATCAACAAAAAGATCTTGAAAATCTGCACAAAGATCATCAACTCGAGTGGATGCTTCATTCTTTTCTTTCTGTGTCATGCTTCTTGTCTTTGGATGATTGAGAGTAAGATCAGGTGGGGAAGTGAGTTTAGAGTCTTTCATTGTGCTTGTATACCATTTGGGTGGCTTTTTCTGTTGTGAAGAAGGAAGTTGATGTTCCTCCTCATCATCTAGGTATACTGATGTAGTGTTGGGTGTGAAAGCTTCATCAAACACTACATCTCTACTGACATGTATCTTCTTGGTAAATGGGTCTATCAACCGATAGCCTTTTGAAAATTCATCATATCCAAGAAATACACAAGGTAGTGACTTCTCATCTAATTTCTTTCTTTTCTCCTTGGGTATATGCATAAATGCCTTACACCCAAATACCCGTAGATGAGTTATGGAGGGTTTCCTACCACTCCATGATTCCTGAGGAGTCATACCTTCAAGAGCCCTTGTGGGAGCCCTATTCAGAAGATATACTATAGTTTGAACAGCTTCAGCCTAGTAAGTTTGCTCAAGGTTGGCCCCCTTAAGCATACATCGAACCATTTCCATAATGGACCGATTTCTTCTCTCAGCAACCCCATTGGATTGAGGAGTATAGGTTGTTGTTAACTGTCTCTTTATCCCATGTGTCTATAAAAATGAGGAAAATTCTTTTGATGTGTATTCCCCCCTCGATCTGAACGGAGGGTCTTAATAAAGCATCCTGATTCCTTCTCAACAAGCTTTTTGAACTGTTGAAAATAGGAAAATGCTTCAGACTTCAACTGCAAGAAGAAGACCCACATTTTTCATGAGTGATCATCGACAAACAATTGAAAATACCTTTTTCCTCCACAACTTGTAGACATGGGACCACACAAATCTATGTGAACCAACTCCAAAGGTACCTTAGCTCGAAAAGAGCTAGGTTCAAAAGGTACTCTATGTTGCTTTCCTGACAAGCAATCAGAGCACACTGGCAAAGTAGATGAAAGAGTAGGCAGTCCTTTCACCATTTGATATTTACTCAACTCTAGTAAATATCCTGAACTCAAATGCCCAAATATCTTATGCCATAGAGAAGTGGCCTCCTTTGTGGTTACTGCCAATGCAGTATGGGTAGAGGTAATTGCATCTAAGACAAACAAACCATGTTTGTATGAACCTGTTGCTATCTGTTTTCCCTTCTGAGTGATAAAGCAACGTTTCTTTTCTTTGTCCACTTTGAAATTGACATTCATGTTATTGTCCAGGATTTGTGGAACTGACAAGAGATTATTTTTCAATCCTGGTACATAAAGAACTTTTTGAATATTACATTCTCCATCCGGAAGGGAGACAGAAACACTTCCTTCTCCCTGAACTCGATAGGTCCGATCATCAGCAATGGTGACCGGTCTACCTTCTCGAGCCTCAAATGTTGCAAACCAAGATTTATCGCCAGTCATATGTTTACTAGCGCCTGAGTCTATGTACCACATAGAGTCCTTGTGGGAGGTATATGTATGTGTCATGAGCACTTTGTGTGCTCTCTCAGAATCTGAACTAGAATCTTCAACTGCAATGTGTCCCTTTTGTTGTTTGTTCTTGTTCTTAGGTTTGCCTTGGCCCTTTTTGTTTCCTTGTTCATTGGGCGTTTTGTTCTTAAACCAACATCTTTTGGTTTCATGAGTGTCTTTGTCGCAAATCTTACAATACTGCTTCTTCTTCGGAATCTCTTTGGCTTTACCCTTTTCTTGATTAGAAGAAGAACCTTTCTGTTGATTCCACTTTTTCTTACCACCTTGTCTTTTTGAGAAAAGAGCATTGTTGGATGCCTCATCTCTTTGGAGTTGATTAGCTTCTTCTGTTTGAAGCATGTTTACCAACTCGACAAAAGTTACTAGTCCCGTAGAAACTTGTAGTGAAGTGATCAACATTCGGTAGGAGTCAGGAAGAGCTCTCAAAATGATAGAGTTCAAGACTTGGTCTTCCACTTTCTCTCCTAAGGATAGCAGTTTTGTTTTCAATTCTGTGACTCTGCAGAGGAATAGCTCTATTGTTTCTCCTGATTTCATATGTAGAGTATGAAGTCTGTGTTTGGAGGTTAAGAATCGTTGATTGATTCTTTCCCTCATAGATGGTATTTAAGGCATCCCATGCTGCCTTACCAGTCGTAGCTTCACTGATATGAGGTTGGATATCATCAGTAATAGCGAGCAAGATCATTAAGGATAGTTTTTTATCCTTTTTATCAAATTCTCTTTGATCTCGCTCCAGGTGATTGAGGTCTAGTGACACTTCCATCCACTATTGACCACAAATCCTCTACAGTTAAGATAGCTTTCATCTTAGTCTTCCAAGCTGAATAATTTGAACCTTTGAGCAGTTGGCTCTCAGTGAGATACTTGTGTATCATGGCCATGGTTTAGGTTTCAAATTTGATAGGACTAAGATGGTTGTATCTTTGCACTATACCCTCAAAAGAGTATATGGAAGTTGTTTTCAATTCACCTCTATAAGATATTTAATGGCACCTGCCTTAACACCCTGAACAAGGGATGAGAAGTTTGAGGAATTTAAGCCAAACAAGATAGAGCAAATGAAAAAGGGATTGGTTGACAGACTTGTGATTGTTCTCTCTAGGATATTTAATGGCACCTGCCTTAACACCCTTCAAGAAGGATGAGAAGTTTGGAGGAAATTAAGCCAAACAAAGAGAGTTTAATCAAGGTGTGTTTTGAATTTTGACCTTTGGAGGGGGGTAAGTAAAATTGACTGTTGTTCAACCTGTGCAAAGTGTAGCACGTTTTGAGTGAAATATGGGTTTCTGAAAATGCTTCTGCCAATGTTGTTTTGTGAATGATTTAAGTGCACATAGGAAACATGAGTGTTAGTGCAAATAATCAAAACATGAAAGCAACCCACATTATTATCACTATAGGTGTCGGGTTCAACCGAAAATGCACCTAGTAAAAAGTCAATTTTTAGAGAAAGGTGTCGAGTACAATCGAAATTGCACCTTTCTTACTATTTTGTAGAATCCCCCCTTGTTCTTTACAATTTTGCAAATAATAGAAGCAAAAAAAATGACTTCTATCCCCCCTTAATGTGTTACAAAATTGAAAAAAATTTCGAGCACTCCTTTCAAGACAAGTCGACACACGACCCGCGTTTGAAAGGCTTCCAGAACTAGTCGACACACGACCCAGTTTTTGTCTTCAACAATGTCACATGTAGGAGCAAGAAAAATGGTATTGTATCTCAAGTTTTGTCAACAAAAATAATGTTGCTATTTTATGTTTTTATGTCCCCTTTGTTGAAGGAGAGAACAAAAGCAATTTTGTTGTTGTTTTTGAAAAATTTGAGATGACCTTTGTTGCTCCCTAATTCACTTCACGGTATGTGTTTTGCAATAGAATAATAATTTATGTTTTTATTAAAAATATGAGAAAACTATAGGACTTGGAGGAGGTATTGCAAAAAAAAAATTGTTTGAAGAAGGCCTTTAGATTTTGCAACAAAAATTGTTCCTATGTCTATTTATCTCCAAGTTGGAGAAAACACAAATTTTCTATAGAACTTTTAGTGCAAAATAATTTGGTTTAATTTTAAATATTTCTAAGTTCAATAAGGTAAAATATATGTTTTAAGATTAAATTATTTATAATCAAGAAAATTGGGGAAAAAAATCAATTAAAAATGCTTAAAATTGACATTTTTCTGACCAATTAATACTAAATTATAAAGAAATATCTAAAAAAAATATTTAAAACTTAAAAAACATTAGAAAAATTAAAAAATATATTTAAAAAACCAAATATTTTAAAAAACCTTTGTATGGAGGCATCGTGTTTCGATCTGGTGACCTCGTGGCCGCTATGCGGCCGCCTTAGCCAAGCGAGCCACCGTGCTCTTCGAAACAACAACCTGTACGCTGCTTCTTATCTCCACCGAGTTCTTGAAATTTTTTTTTTAAAGCTCGAGACTTTTATCCCACATGCATCCCGCAGTGGGATGCAAAGGGTTTTTAAGGCGTAGGCCTCCCCTTTAACGTCGATTGCCTTTGGGCAATCGACCAGAGTCGCCTGCCCTTTTGGACGCCGCCACGTGGCGCCAGGGGTAGGCCAATCAGTCCATCTTGGTCCTGTGGTGATGTGCCACATGTCGGTGTCATGTTCGATCAGCATCGATTAGGTGGTGATGTGCCACATGTCGGTGTCATGTTCGATCAACGTCGATCAGGTGGCGATGTGCCACGTGTCTGTCTAGTCAGCATCATGTTTGAATTGTCTGTGTCAGCGTCCTACTGGCTTGTGTGCCATGTGGCATGAGTTGATTCATCCAGGGAGCACCTCGGTGCAAGCAGGTTAGGCACAAAATTGTGCCACGCATCGATCAAGGATTGGAGGGCCGCCTGCCCTCTCAGATCCTGATGTAGGGTCTAGTTTCCATGGGGAGGGGAGGGCGCTCCTGCCCTCTCTGCTCTCCCATGAGTGGGCCACATGGTTGCTTGGCCTACGTGGCTCTATGGGCCCTGGGCCGATGTGGGAGCCGAGGCTGTGATGCCTCCTGACGTCGACCATGATCGGTCTAGGAGATCATGGGCCCTGGTCGGCATTGACTGAGTCGACCAGGTCTACAGGCCCATGGTCGACGTCGACCGAGTCGACCTAATCTATCGGTCGAGTGCATTGACTATTGGCCTGAGGAGGAGCACTACGATTGCTCCGTAGGAGTGATTTCGCATCGAGCATCGTGGCTGCTCCATGAGGGACTCTCCGCATCGAGCACCTCAGCTGCTCCGTGGGAGTCCGTCCAGTAAATTTGGAACGAGCGAAGCTCGTCTTTCCCAAATCCAGCGAGTGATACCAATGTAGGTCCCGTAAGAGAGAGCAAATAATATATTGAATCATTAACCTAATCAATACAATAGTCTATGTTTAAATAATAGACTAATAACCAATAGTGTAGAGAATCTCGCTAACTACCCTCTAACAATAGAATAGGGAGGGAGTTGCGTGATGCTAACCACTAACCTAGGTAGAGAGTTCTAACCATAACACTAACCTAAATATCCGACATAGGATATTTAGGTACTTACCTAGTTTAACCATGAGGCAAAATATCTCATGGTAATTACATAGAAAAGTAAATGTAATAACCCCACGTAGTGTAATGCAATACACTACCTTATTTTACCCTAACAATAACTCCATACTCAATATTGCATTTAATTTAAATAACTCTCTTTATAACTTAATGTAATAAATCAATTTCCATTTTCCTCAGGTAAAAAGAATAATTACCCTAGCCAAATTAACCTTTCACCACTTAGGTGAAAATCAAAAATTACTTACACCTTATACCTCCAACAACCTTAGCATGTGCAATAATAAAAATCAAAATAAAACCTTTATTACCCGCTCTGCAATCGACGAATTTCAAATTTGCACCAAATGCTTCAGAAGCGTCTTGGTTGTGGCTTCCACGTCGTGTGAGCCACGTTCTCATCTTGCTGATCTAAAATGAAATGTGTGCTTTATCCTCTTCACACTCCCCCAGAGCCTTTGGCTCTTCTTCCAACATGGCACCTACTCCACATGCACTTTGGAGGCACATTTCGTTCAATTTTGCATGTGCTCTTTGTCATCGAATATCGCAGATATTTTTGAATGCCAAACATAAGGTTTGGCTTAAGGTATAAATACCTTTACCCTTGATTGCATGCATGTCGATGAAGATGAATTCATTTGGGGCCAGCGCTAATATTTTGGCTTCAAATATTTAATTTATAATTTATTTAAATTCATTATAATTTAAATACTATAAATTAATATTTAAATATTTTGGCTTTATTAAGGATTAAAGCCTCCTTAGATTTTAATAAAAACCTTTTACTTTACCCATTATGGTTTTTAATAAAACCTTTTATTTTGCCCACTATGGTTTTTAATAAAAACCTTTTATTTTGTCCAACCATGGTTTTAATAAAAATATTTTATTTTGTCTAACCATGGTTTTAATATGAATCTATTTTTCCATCAACCTTTTGCATTGCTCCTTTTGTCCTTTTGACATCAATAGTAGCTCATTCCTTGACATCAATGACAACTTCATGGACTCAAAATTTCCAACATTTCCTTCCATTTCAAAGCCTTGAGGTTGTTGGACATAAACCTCCTCATCTATATAACTATTCAAGAATACACTTTTCACGTTCATGTGATAAACTTTCCACTGTTTATTGGTTGCTAATGAAAGAGCCATCGGATTATCTCTTATCTTGTAATAAGGGTAAATGTTTCATAAACCACACCATATCTTTGAGTGAATCCTTTTGCAACAAATCTTGCTTTGTGTCTTTCTATACTTCCATCACTATTAAACTTTGTTTTGTAGACCCACTTGGATTCAACAATATTCTTGTCTTTGGATATTTCCACAAGTTCCCAACTGTTATTTTTTCAATGGACTAAATTTCTTCTTTCATTGCTTGCACCCAAACATCATTAGTACAAGCATATTCATAACATGAAGGTTCCAAATCAGCTTCAAAAAATAGAGCATAATTCACTAACTCACCTTTTGGTTCTTCTTCATCATCACCATACATTTGAAGCTTTTCCAATATTGAAACAACTTGGTCCAACTCTTGCAATTGGCTTCTTTTTAACCTCCTTTGAGAGTTCTTATCCATCATTTGGTTGGATGTGCTTTGAGTAGTCTCTTTCCTTTACTTGTATTCTTTGTGAGACTTGTAGATGAGTTGCTTATGCTTGAACTTGGTGTAGAATCCTTTGAACTTGTTGATAGGCTACTAGATGGGCTTGGAGGAGTAGAGGGAACATTTGAAGGTTGTCCCTTAACTGTATTATCTTTTTCAATATCAATTTTATCTGCATATTTTTTATGATTGTAAACTCCCCCTTCATAAAATAATACATCTCTAGAGACTATAAACTTGTGAATTTTTAGATTAGACAGTCTATATGCCTTGTTTCAGAATATCCCATAAGAATGCATGGCTCACTCTTGAGGTTCAACTTCTTTCTCACTTCATAATTCACATGTGCATATGCAAGACAACCAAAAACTCTCAAATGACTTATAGTGGGTTTTGTGTCATACCATGCTTCATGTGGAGTCTTCTTGTGTAGTGCTCTTGTGGAGCATCTATTGAGAATGTACACTACTGTATCAACTGCATAAGACTAATAATAATTGCTCAAACCTTTTGTCTTCAACATGCTTCTTGTCATTTTTGTAATGTTTTTATTCTTTCTCTCAACTACCCTATTTTTTTGTGATGTATAGGCAGTAATGAGTTGCCTCTTAATGCCATACAGTTTGAAAAATCATTGAATTTATTTGAATAAAATTCTCCTCCATGATCAGTTCTCAGACAATTTATTTTATATCTACTTTCATTCTCAACCAATGCTTTGAAAATCTTGAACATGCCAAAATCTTCATCCTTTTGCTTTAAAAAATACATCCAACACTTCCTTGAAAAATCATCAATGAATGCAAAAAAATATGAAGAATTACCCAAATTTTATGTTTTCATAGGTCCATAAATATCAAAATGTACAATTTGGAGTGGGTACAAGGCCCGTCATGCTTTTCCTTTTGGAAACTCCTTCCTTGCATGCTTTCCAATCACACATGCTTCACATACACCCTTGTGTTTTCCAACCTTAGGTAGTCCACTTACCATGGCTTTTGAAGACATAAATTCTAGAATTTTAAAACTCAAGTATCCAAATATGATATGCCAAAGTCAATTCTTATCTTTGAGTGCCATGTGTGCCATGTTCATACTCCCTTTTCCTCCAAACTTCAAATAAAAGATTTGGTTCTTTGTCATAGGAATAATGATGACCATACGGTTCCTATTATTCTTATCATAAATGATACATTCATTGTTATCAAACACAACTTTATAGTTTTTTTCTACAAGTTGTCCAACACTCAACAAATTATTCTTCAAATTGGGAGTATAGTAGATATCATGAATTTTCTTTGTATCTTCTTTAGTGTCAACCTCCATGGTACCTTTTACAGCCACATCCAAAGCATTTTTGTTCCCAAGAATGATCTTAATCTTAAAATTCACATTCAAATCAGCAAACAACTCTTTCTTTTCAGTCATGTGGTTAGAACAACCGGAATCTAGATACCAAACTTCTTGACTAGTTTTTTCAGCCATGTCACTAGTCAAAAACAAATTACCTTGTACAACTTCATCCTTACATACAAAGTGGGTTCTTCTATATCCATTTGTGATATTCACTCTACAATATAGTGCAACGTGACCCATTTTATGACAATTATAGCATTCAACTATTATTTTATTAGACCTTCCATATCCTCTTCCAGCAACAACTCCTCTTCCTCTTCCTCCTCTACCTCTTGAGTAATTTTAATTTCTTCCTCTTCCATATGCCTGTTTACTTGTGCTTAGACCAACTTCATCATTCTCATAAATTTTTAATTTATAATTAAAATCATTCTCCTTATATTTATTATTGTTTTCTCTTAGTATTCCTCATGTGACATAAGAGAACCAACTAGACAATCAAATTCAAGTGTAGACAAATATTTACTCTCCTAAAAAATTATTGCGTCATGATTCCATTTAGGAGTAATAGATATCAATACCTTATTCACAACTTCCTATTTCTTCAAGGTATATCCAAGGGTGGCAATATTTCTCACCACATCCTTCACTCTAACACAATAATTACCCACACTTTCAACCCCTTTCATCTGCAGATTCTCAAACTCTTTCTTCATGGTCTGCAACTTAAAAATTCTCACTTGGTCGCTTCCTTGGTAAGCCTCTTGAAGATACTTCCAAGCCTCCTTGGTTTATGTAGTAGCAACAATACATGGAAATAAACTCTTGTCAATATCAGACTAAATATATAATATGGCTAATTAATTCTTCTTCTTTGTTTCCCTTTTTGTTATCCTATCATTTCCTTACAATGTGTTCTAATTAGGTGGTTCTTCATAACCACTCTTCACTACCTCCCAAAGATCCTTTTAAATTAATAATATTATCTTATTTATATTCCAATATCATAATATTGTATGTTAAATTTTGGAATGGGTAATGAGTTGTTGAGGTTATCCATTATACTCAAGCAACAACAAATGAAGTTTTTCTTCAATGAACTTGTCCAAGAATTGATCAATTTTAAGACTGGCCACGAACCCAAGTTCACTCAAAATAAAAAACTAACCAATTTCTAATACAAAATTAAGTAAATGACCCAAAAACGAAGAGCACCAAAGTGCAACAACAAAAAAAAGTTCAGCAACAAAAAACACAGCAGCAAAAACCACAACAAAAATTATAGCAATGCACAATAGTCTAAATTTGAGGCACCAAAAATACTTAGAATTTGATAAAATTTTGGGAGTGAATTTTACACAAAAATATATTTTCAAAAATGTATCACATGCAGATCCGAGGTGTAGACCAATTGGTTCATCCAAACCCCATAATGGGGGCAGAGGTCCAAGGTTCAAATCTCGGGCCTTTTCGGATTGAACGCTTGTCCCTTTCCTGGTTCTTTCAACGACGTAAAAGGTTTAAAATGATTGTGGCATGGTGGTTATAGGGGCGGACTGCACAAAGATCTGTGTGGCGGCTTCTAGGGCGGACAGCGCAGAATATTGTTGCGGCCATAAAAGCTGGACAGTCTGCTCAGATTCATGGCGGCTACCGATTCCACCATGTAAATTCAAAAAAAAAAATGTATCACATGCAAAAAAAAAATCTATAACACAAAAGTTATGAGCTCTAAAAGTTGATTGTAGGTTTCAAAAAATAGGGACATCAATTATGTTTTCATAAAATGAATGGCATAGATTGTTTTTTTTTCATTCCAAACGAACTCATAAGTATTATAAATATTTTTCCACAATATTCTAAAACTATAATACTCTATTTTACATTTACAAGAGAGAAAATAATATTACAATACTTCATTTCACATTCTAGGAAGTCCAACAATCATGGTGACTCTTCAAGGCTTGTAGAAACTTTTGGGCTTCTTCAAATTCATGGAAGAACTTTTGGTTTTCTCTTACATAGTTAGAATCAGCCTCCAACACTTATATCCACATAGACTAGAAGTGGTATTGCTTTGAATGACCATTATAAAGTAAATAACATGCCAAAATAATGGGTTTGTTATCTGATTGTGCTCACAATAAAAAATCTAAAGAAATTGTATACTTTGTTTACAACCATGTGTTGAATAACAAGAATATATCTAGTATTTCTATTAATTTTTTATGAGACGGTAGTACAAGGAATACAACCACAAGATGCAAGATAACTAATTTGAGATAACTATAAACTAATAGCACAATAATATGCAAGAAAATAATGAAACGAACATCTGCAAATAACTCAAAAATATGTCATTAATGAAAGTGATGAAAATAGTACAATGTTATATAATGGAGGACATAGACACTCCATGAAAAAATATGAAAGGACTAAATTATACCATACTACCACACACTCTGTATATTTACTATTACATATTATGCTCTATCAAAATACTCACTATGAGGATTTTATATAGGAATATAGATTTCTTGCCCCTTACTCTACCTATCTACCTGATGTACAAGTGGACTCCTTGTACATTTACAACTTGCACATTTGACACTTGTGCATTTATTACAATACTTGAAGTAACTAACTTTACTAAAGTAAACTCCTAATCTAGTTATGTACAAAATTTAGTACATTTACATGACCCAAATGATGTAATGTACTCTAACACCCCCCTGTATTACATTATTTGGGTATTGAAGACTTTAGTCTTCAATATGGATCTTCATCTTTAGAATAATCTTCAACTTGGTTTGGTTCTTCTTTAGCTTCTGCTTTTTTTGTGTGTTGTTTCTTATTGTCTTTTTCATTCCAGTACATTTTTCCATTTTTGAGTGTTTTAAAGTATCTTTAACCTTGTAGTCTTCTACGTATTCTTTTTTTTTTTAAGTGAAAAACCCCTTGCGGGGCTGCCTTGGTCTGAGAGACCATGACTAGGGGGTTCTACACCATCAAAGTCACCCGAGAGTCGCGCTTGGTCCTACCCACACCAGCATTATCAATTGGATTTTGGATACCCAATTCAACTTTTTGTAGGGTGGAGATTCGAACCTGGGACCTCCCTTGGAGGATTGCCCTCTCCTCTCCAACTCACCTACAACACCTAGGTATCTTCTAGGTATTCTTGATGGACTAGTGATCTCATAATTTTTCAAGTTATAAATGGATCATAACTACTTTCTTTTCTATTAATTGGTTTCCTGTATGACCTATTTTTTTTATCTTCACAAAAGTTAAGCTTGAATTAATTATTAGTGGATGTTTCTGAAATAAGAATTTGGAAGAAACAATCAAATCTAAATATTAGTTTCTCCTTGAATATTTTATAGTATTTGTATTTTTTGTAACAATAGTAAGATGGATGATATTTTCCTCCATAATATTTACATGGATGCAAACTCCAACAGTTAGCCTTCTCATGACCAAATTTGTTGCAGTAGGTACATAGTAAAGATATCCCAATGTCTTTATTATTTGTTTTAGGAATATCATGTTTATCTATTTCTTTGATGAAATAGTTGAACCATGTGTGTACAATTGAAGCTATTCTATCTTTACCCTTTTCATAGATTTGTATAATGTTATTTTCTGCCTTTTGAATATGATATTTAGTATTATCATCAACTCCCTCATTAGAAGATATGCCTTAAGAATCTACTTTCACAAAACTATTAGTTTGTGAGTTTTTAAATTCTATTGATCTTCTCTTCCATTCGCATCTTCTTTATTATCCATTGAGTTTTGTGAATCATCAATTATTCTTTTAAGTCATATTGGTATTTTCCTTGCTCCTTTTCTAATTACATTATTTAATGTGTTCTTTGGAGTAGACATCCTTATAGCTCCTTAGTTTAGAGTATATGAACCAATTTGATAAAACCTTTCTAGACTTAGGTTTTGTAGGATTCCTTATGTCTCCCTAGTGATTGGAATGTGTTATAAGTTTGATAAAGTGCTTAGTAAGTAATAGTTCACCTTTTGAGTTGATTTTGTAAAGTTTTGTAAATAATAATAATCAACTTCCTATTTCACGTTCTCTCTTCTAATGAGCTACGCACTTAATTTAAAGTTTTATGGTTGGATTGTTTTTGTCCCTTTAGTATGACTATGAGACAAGTGTCAGTATATAATTCCAACTCATTTAAGTAAATAATGAACTTCCTTTTATATCCCTTAAATTCCAATTATCTATGTTTGATGTAGTATACCTTATAACTCCAAAATTTTAGAATATTAGAAATTAATAATATTTGCAATATAATTTCTAAGTGTCTAAAGTAGAAACCCTTATTTCTCCTACTTAATTGTTTGTAAATATAATGCTCCTTGAATTAACCCTTAATATTATACACTTTTTATTTGATTGTTTTCTCTAAGGTTATATCTACCTGTGAATGCAAATCAAACAACACCAAAATATGAACTATAGAATTCAATAAGCAGTGTAACACACAGAATTGCAAAATGAAATAAAATTTTATTATGATGCTCGTGGATCTTCAATGTTACAATAAAATGTGCCCCAAATATGGGGTTACAAATCTTATTATACTTGATACAATGATTACAATACACTAGGGTTCTCCAAAACCCTAGTAAACAAATAGTGGTGGTGTCTTCACGTTCTATGTGATCCCAACAGAGGTGAGTGGTCTTTATGATATCCTATATAGGACAACTTCTAGCTTTAGCATCTATCAATGATATGATTCCTGCACCTACAAATAATATATAACATACAAATAATCAATAATACTTGTGAGAGCTCCATTGCGTGAGATCATCTAAAAATATGATTACTAACCCTAGATGTTGCAAAATAATATTGAAAGCAATAATATAGGAATGAAATAAATACACACAACTATTTACCTTGTCTCATGTTGACTTGTTGTCTTCTGATCTTCGTTGTTGTATCAAATGGTGTGCAAATACCCTAGAAACATCTGAGGGGTAGTGGGGATGTAGAACTAGGGTTGTGAATGCCTGTGGGTGCTCGATGATGGTAGGAGGCACCCAAAGGTGCTCGATGATGGCAGAAAGCACCCACAGGCACTTCAAGGAACTCAAAGGGGTGTTCAAGGATTGAACTAGAAGCTAAAAAAGCATATCTAATTTAGGTGAGATAGGCGACGATGGATGCAAAGATGACGACGAGCGATGGAAGAGAGGAGTGGCAAGAATTCTTGGATGCTTTAGGACTTCAAAAACTTAGGGATTGAGTCATAAAAATAACTCCTCTTTATAATCTCTCCTAGGGCACGTTAGGGTTTCAACAACACAATTTGTGTGGTCAAGATTAAAACATGACGGAGGGTGGAGATTAAATTTGGACATGTGGCATGGATTAAGATGGATGAGTGGCTAGGATTAAATCATGATGGATGGCTGGGATTAATTCATACATATATAGATATATTTGTTAAATATATAAATATAATATGTAAAATATTATTATTTAAATATATACTAAACAAATATATATAAATATATAAATAATGGGTAAATATGGTGGGAAACTATGGATGGACGATAAGTGGCTAGATTTTGGTTTCTACAAATGTCCCTTTTTCTATCATATTACGTGAAATACAATGCGATGCAAAAATACAAGACACCTAGTTTGGCCTGATGTAGAAGCATCTTTCTTGTTGGAATGTAAAGATGAACTTGGAGATAAAAGAATTTTGATTGTGTAGCTTATCCCCTCAAATGGCGACTGAGTTGTGGATGCATATCATGAGCCAATTGACAGATTTTTGCAAATGATTATTTGAAATGTATGGTGTAATTGTGGATGATATGAATGATGTAATTATGATGTCATTTTTGCCCCAACGGTAGAAGGGAGTTGTTGAAAAAAGCAAGTGATTGATTCAGTTTTTACCCTAACAAAGAAAAGGGGTTTTTTGCCAAGTGTAGATACTATGATCATGTAAGATGTATCTCATTATGGGAAAATAAAATTTAAATATGGTTGCCCCAAGTTTGAGGTGATTCCATGCTGTTGAAGAATGTGCCTTTTGGCATCATTGAAATGTAGGTATGAAAATGTCAAAAGAAAAGGAAAATAGTTTTGCCCTCGGAGCCACTCATGACTGCAAAAATTCCTATACAAAATACCTAAATGGTTGCTCAATCACTTTACCCGACCTATATCCTCGGAGACTGGTGTAATTGTAAATAAAATGATGAAATTTATCCATGTTGGGAACCCCATGGAAAAGGGCATCAATGACAATTGTTGAGCAAATTGGTCTTGGCATAATCTCACTCAAAAGGTGAAGTACCAAAATTGATTTTGTTTTTTGAACAAAAAAATATGTGATGATGAATATGGCCAAGAGTCCTTAAGTGATTTACTCATCTTACCGCGTTACATGGATGCAAATCACCGCAATCCCCAAGGAGATAGAGTAGACCACTAGATATGAGGTTCACTTGAAATTGCATAATACTTGGAAAAAATGTTTAAATGCAATGATTGATGGATGAAAATGATGTTGGAATGAATATGTGATGATGAGAAATGCATTGGTGATTTGTTTGTATGGTTTTGTGAACTTTTGCATTGATTTGGAGCATTTTGAAGCAATTTTGGACAATTTTGTGCCTTGTGGGTGCAAATAATAATTAGTCCTTCCAAATCCACAAACATGAATGAAATAATAGAATTCATGATGAAAATGGTCATTTTATGAAAATTTGGACCGTTTTGAAATGTTTTGTAACTTGTAATGTGATTTTACGACTTTTGATCGTGAGCAAAAATTAAGAATCCAAAACAATTTTTTCTTTCACAAAACATGAAATTATGATAAAATTGATGTATGAATGCAATTTGGAATGAAATGGTGGAGGTAAGCTACATTTTTGGATCATTTTGTTCTTTTTGTCAATATTGCTACCAAATGTCGACGAGCGCTTATTGCTTGCACAAACGCCTGCCAAAGTTTGGCACTTTCCAAATGTAGAGAGGCGCTTCAGTGCACCTAGGAATACCCATGGGCATTTTAGTGCACCTAAAACAACTATAAAAGACCTACAGAGGGGAAATCAAGCTCATTTGTGTGTCCACAAATTTTGGAAGCTACGTCTAAGGAAGTGGAGTGGAGTGGAGTGAGTGGAGTTGGTGTGCTACAGAAGCTATGGCGACAGATGGAGCGGATGTGGCTGCAGGAGCAAGTGTGTGCTTTGTTAAGGTAAGTGCTTTTGAACCTCTTTTTGTTTTTGTGCAAATTTTTTTAATGCAATGTATTTGATATTATGTGTTGTGTTGCAGCTGAAGATATTGGAATCTTGACATCGGGTCTCGTCTCTCATCCCTAGGGTGAGGAAGGCATTATGGGATGATGAGTGGGATTGGTTGGAAACTGTTGGGTTGGCTAGAGCAGCCAAGATAGATGTGGTGAGGGCGGATGAGGGGTATCTCTATTTCTTATCCAAGATATAGGATCTATATAGGGGGATTTTTTAGCTCCCTATTGGAGAGGTGACTGTTACACTTGAGGATGTATACCGCATCCTCAAGTTACCAGTGGAGGGCTTGTATGTCAAGGTTGGATACGACAAGAAACATGAGTTGAATTGCATGTTCGGAGATGGGTGGGAGGATGTGGAGGTGATGGGTGGAGGGATAACATACTTGTCCATGTATGTGGATAAGAAGTTGGATGTCCTACCCACATTGGTGATGTTCATGTTGGCCAACATAGTGGCCCTAAATAGTATTGGTTATCGGTTCCCATGGAACCTTATCGGGTTGGTGTGCGATATGATCTCTACACCTAAGGTGTAAGTGTGGGCTCCTACCTTATTGGTGTAGTTGTACTAAGATATATATGAGGTGAAGAGGCAGAGGCACTAGGTACTAGGTTGTATTTTGCTACTATAATTTTTGGGTTGGGACTGGGAGAACTTCAGTGTAGCTCAACCTATGGGTTTACCAACTAGGGTATGGGATAGGGAGCAGCCCTATGCAATGAGGTGGCCTATGCAGAGGAGGTGCAATCAATTCATCCTATTCAAACGAGTCAGTGGTACAGATATTTTTGGGTTGGATTAATAGTATTCTAGGTGGTATGGTGGCCATTATGAGGTACCATGTGGATAGGTGATGGGGAGCATCTACGACAAGTGCAGCAGTCTATATGGGTGGTTGGGAGGCATACAAAGGAGGTGGAGCTAATTCAGTTCTCACAAGTGTTGTAGAGGTTTGAATTGAGGTAAGGGGTTCCTTAGGTACCCATTCTCTACAGGCATCATTGGGATGATATAGGTCTCCCTTGTGCCAAGGGATGGAGGTATACTTATGAGGATGACGAGGAGATGGATCTCTCCAATGTGGATGATGCAGGGACTACTAAGAAGTATGATGCATGGTTCATGACTCGTATCGAGTCCAATAGTGAATGGGGGTAATGGTGATGGGGATGAGGTCGAGGATGTCGATGAGGCTCCTAAGTGCCAGAGGCACCTTCGAGCTAGCAGTTAGAGGAGGTAGACTAGTAGGATTGTAGAGCAAGATCTAGAGTTTGGATGGGATGGAACAAGAAGGATAGGGATGAGGTTTCGGATGGACCTCATGGTCAGAGTGAGGAGGATTGGTTGAGATTAGAGAAGATTGTTGCAGAGCAGGATGCTATGGTAGCAGCTAAGGATGTACAGATATCTAGGTTATGGGATGGTGAGAGGGCTTGGGATGCTAAGATAGCGACTCAGGATGTGAAGGTAGCTCAACTACGAGTAAAGCTATGGGTACAGTCGACTATAGGTAGAGGCAAAGACATGATTACAAGGCTCTAGGTAGAGCTACTAGAGAAGATTCATTGATAGAGACATGATATACATTACCTTCGAGCTCAGGATGGATGACAGTTGGAGGATCGACTAATGGAGCATGACATTGGGCTTCCAAATCCATCCTCCTCATCCATATTTGGTTCTGCTAGACCTAGTGAGTCTAGGCATAGCTCTAGGTCTAGGGATCCTTCAAGGTCACAAGGGTCCTCTTATAGGAATTAGCTAGTGCTTAGATGCACTTTTTTGTATATGAGCCTTGGTGCTCCATTGTATATAGCCTTTGGTATTTCATTGTGCATGTGATATTTATATATATACATATATACATGGCTTTTATTTTTGTATTATGCTTTTGTGTGAATGTTTTTGTGTGGATGCATGTGTATATGGATGATTAATTCAAGTGATAGAATGTATATGAATGCAAATGTTCTAATGATCATTCATAATTTAGAATTTTCTTGGCCATGTTTAGTATTGTTGTTTAATCAGGGGTACCAAACTGGTGGTAAAGTGGAAGACTCGTGAAATGACATGGATGTTGACATGGAAGAAGATATGGATGTTGATAAGGAAGAATATATGGATGTTGATATGGAAGAAGATATGGATGTTGATATGGAAAACTGACTATTTTGCAAAGACTCAAACATACTAGTGATATCAAACAAACTCGCTAAATACTGCCTAATTTCTCTAAGACCAAATGTGTATGCAGTGAATTCATTTACCAAATCAAAATTTTGGTAATGACTTGAGGTAGAAAAGAACCCATGTGTGTGCAAGTGAGTTCATTAACTCATCTTGAGTAAATTGGGTGAAACCTATTATGGATGAGATCAATAATGTAGCTTGTCTTTATGTGTGACCAAAGGTCTCTTTATAAGAGAGGTGTCACCATGCATGAGTGTGCTCCACTACCAGTCAAGCGTCTATAGCTCTGGTGGATATTATCTCCATAGTCCAATAATTTGATCTTTAGGCTTTGGGGATGACTACCTAATTGTCTAACTAAAAATGTAGTACTATCGTTATAGCTTTAGGATCTGTGGTGTGTGATAAAATATTTAGAGCTTTAGGAAATCAAATTCTCAACTTAAGTGTGATGAGAATTGCACCCTATCCTTACTACTCTATCTTTTATTTTTGGAAGCAACTGTGATAGTGGTGAAAACCACTGTTTTGTGGATTATGTTGCATGATGAGACAAGCAAGGAATACCCTTTTCACTTTGAGGTTCAACCTAAGTATGGTTTTATCTCTCTTTGACAAAATATGTTTTTTAAGATGTGTGATTTGTATTAGCATAGTACATATGTTATTACATTCTAAGCATATTAACATATTAAGCGCATCTGTTTTCATTTGGTAGGTGGGATAGTTATCCAACCAAGTGGTAGTTGTTCAACCACCATGCAACCACCATGATGTATATTTAATTCAAACTAAATGCAAATATGGTTGTTCATTGCATCTTTCTACATGGTACTAGAGCAAGGTACGCAGGCTACATAGGTGATGAACTGAGGATAGGCAGGAGAAGAGCGGGCATGCTTCTCGAGGAGGACACTAGGTGCAAGTAGGAGAATAGCATGGCCCAAGTTGGGTACTCTTCCCAAGGTGGCATATTTTATTTATAGGTGACAGACTGGATAGACACACAGACTAAACTCATGGTGATTTACTGATGTGGTGGAATCTGACTGTTCGACACATGGTGGAATATGACTAGACTGTGAACTCATGGTGATTTACTGACATGGCAAAATCTAACTATTCGACATGTGATATAATCTGACTAGACTGTGAACACGTGGTAGTTGGCAGTGTGACATGGCATTGAGCGGCTGATGTGGTGTGACATGGTGTTGAACGACTGAAGTGGCATGACGTGCAATGTTGGGCATGGCAAAACAGGTGATCCACCTGATTGCTCAAAGGCAATCGATGAAACAAACATCATGTTTTGTTTTTAATCACTTGCAAGTGCACCACTCTAGTACATGTGGGACAATAGTCCCATAATATTTTTTTCTCCACTCTTCATTGGTGGAAGGTGAAAATATCATGTGGTCATCTTTATTTTTTGTCCGTAGTGGTAGCTTGAATGGTGTGCCACTCGTTGATAAGGTGCTAGTCTACGCTCAATCACGAGGTCAAATCCCCCCTATCGCGTCGAGCATACATTTTTTTTTTACTTGTTCTCGGTGCCCTTTATCATAACAACAAGACCCTCCTTTTTATTTTCATTGGCACTCGTAGCCGCATTGGTCAAGTGGTTGGTGTGAAGGCGTTCGGGCGTGATCGGTTGACGATTCAAACCCCACAAGGTGCATCACTAGCAATATTTTTTGCCAAGATTTTTTTTGCTAAGTGAATGTTGCTGACAATATTTTATTTGTCACCATTGTTTTTGACAGTATTTTTTGTCAACAACATAGTTTTTTGCCAAAGAAGGTCCATTTTCTTTTTACCAAGGAGGGCCCAACAGTGGATTTTTTTTTGGAAAAGCATGTAGCAGGGCTATTTAAGAGGTATTTTTCAAAAATACTTTGTTTATTCCTTTCAAGTCATTTTGGAGGGATAAGTTCTTTTTTCAAAATTTTGAAAGGTTCCAAGCACAATTTTTCATCCTTGTTTTATTTTGCAACACAAAAAGAAGGGGGGGATTTCCAGCATTTCTTTTTGCAAAATTCTAAGACAAAGGGGGGAAGAAAAATTGTTGATTGTGGAAGTGAATATTTTTATTGTAAAACTGGCATTGTAATAGGTGCATTATCGATGGAAACTGAAACCTGGTGTGTTTAAAATTTTGTGGGCATTTGTGATTGTATTATGCATTTAAATTTTTTTTTTTCTTGTGTTATCAATCATAAAATAAAGCAAAAGAAAATACCCCAAATTTATACACCTATTTGTGCAATTTATTGCACAATAGCGTTTGATATTTGTGATACCTCTAGCCCACACTTACAGGTAATGCTATCATGCTTTGGGCTACTGTATTCGTTGCCTAACATAGTTGCAACAATGACATCTGAGCTTGTTCTCTATCAATCATCAAGGAGAAATAAGGTAAACTAGTTTTGATATCCATGTCATTTTATACCCTAATTCTTTTTTATTGTTTGGCTTAAACTCCTCCAACTCATTATCCTTTTCCTGAGGGTTTTGAGGTAGGTGCCATCAATATGATTGAATTCTCTTTCAATATCGCCTAAGTTCCACGTATCGTTCTACTCTTATATATACTTATAGTCTCCCTCACGTAAGGGTGGGTATATATAGAGGAGTTTTGGTATAAATGCTTGGTAGGTATAAAGAAAGGGAGACCATTTGGTGTTATAAGGAACCTTCACAATGGCTCCTTTTCACAAATATCTCTGAGATTCACAGTTGCTGAAAGGTTCTAACTTCACACCATGGTAGAATAAGAGGTGTGCTATTCTTTAAGTGGAATATTTATGGGATGTAGTTACTAGCACTACAAAATGACCTAGAATAGCAAGAGAATATCAAGATGCTTTTTATAAGAAGGACAAAATATGTCTCATGTTTATTTTGCTTGCTACAACATATGAGGTCCAGCCTCATATATGTGATGCCAAAACTAGTAAGGAAGCTTGGGATGTTTTGATTACTATTTATGAGGGTAAGAATCAATCCACTATTCTACACCTTCAAACTCAACTACATACATTCAGTATGAAATCTGGTGAGACAGCTAGCCTATTCCTATGTAGAGTGGCAAATCCAAACTGAATGCTATGGGACAACCAGTAGATGATGTTATTTTGACCTCTGTCATCTTGAGAGCATTACTAGAGTCCTATAAGATGTTGATAACCTCACTTCATGTATCTGGTAGACAAGTGTCTTTTGTGGAATTAGTGAATTTGCTACAAACTGAAGAGGCAAATCAGTTTCATAAGGATGAAGTGCAAGATAATGCCCTCTAAACCAAACAAGGGGGTAAGAAACATGGTCAGTTTCAAAAAGGAGGATCTTCATCAAAGTTAAAAGGAAAACAACATCCATAGAAAAATAAACAATATTGCAAGATTTGTGATATGAATAACCATGACACCAACAGGTGTTGGTTTAAGAACAAACAATAGAATGACCAAGATCATAAGAAGAAGGGCAAAGAAAAATACAAACCACAAAAGAAGAATAAGCCACCAAAGGGGAATGTTGCTTATACCGAATCAAACTTAGAATCATATTCTATTGCCTTAGACTCAAACTTAGATTCTGAGCAAGAACACAAGGTGCTCATGACTCATACTTCATCTCAGCAAAAATATGTAGTGTGGTATATTGATTTCGATGCTAGTAAGCACATGATTGGTGATCGATCATGGTTTGAGATATTTGAGGAAAAGGAAGGCAAGCCAATAACAATTTCAGATAATTAGACCTACCAAGTGCAGGGTGAAGGTGATGTTTCTGTCACTCTTCCTGATGGCAAATGTTAGATTGATAAGGTGCTCTATATTCCTAGATTGGCTAACAATCTGTTGTCAGTCCCTCATATCTTAGATCGATACATGGATGTTATGTTCAGTGTTGAGAAATGCAAGAAGAGAAGTTTTATAACCAATATATAAAAACATGTAGCAATAGGATCATACAAGCATGGATTGTTCATTTTATATGTTGTTTCAATGTCTCATGCTGCCCTGGTAGCAACTACTAAGAAGGCTACTTCTCTATGGCACAAGAGATATGGGCATCTAAGTTCAAGGCATTTTCTTGAGTTAAGTAAATATGAGATGATGAAAGGTCTTCCCAACCTTTCATCCTCATTACCAATTTGCTCATATTGCTTAGCATGGAAGCAACATCGAGTACCGTTTGAAGTTAGCTCTTCACGAGCTAAGAAACCATTGGAGTTGGTACACACCGATCTATGTGATCCTATGCCAACCAGCTATGGTGGAAAGAGGTATTTTCAATTGTTTATGGATGATCACTCATGGAATATGTAGGTTTTCTTTCTTCAATTAAAGTCAGAGGTATTTTTATTCTTTCAACGGTTCAAGAAGTTTGTTGAGTCAAGATGCTCCATCAAAACCCTCCACTCAGATCGAGGGGGGGAATATACCTCCAAGGAATTTTTATCATTTTTGAATGAACATGGGATTAAGATATAGCTGACTAAAACCTATACTCCACAAAAAAATAGAGTTTCTAAAAGGAGGAATCGTTCCATTGTGGAAATGGTTTGATGTATGCTTACAGGGGTACACCTTGAGCATGAGTACTAGGTAGAAGCAGTAAACACAACATCATATCTCCTAAATAGAGCACCCACAAGGGCTATATAGGGTAAAAATCCACAAGAAACATGGAGTGGTAAGAAACCCTCCATTTCTCATCTAAGAGTTTTTGGATGTAAAGCATTCATGCACATACCAAAACAGAAAAGGAAGAAGTTATATGAGAAAACCCTAAAATGTATCTTCCTTGGTTATTATGAGCATTCAAAGGGATATCAATTGATATATCTTATGACCAAGAAGACACATATAAGTAGAGATGTGGTATTTGATGAAGCTTTCACATCAAATAATACTTCTACAGATGTATACCTTGAGGAAGATGATCCTAAGAAAGAGACTTCACCTCCTTAGAACAAGATTCCAAAATGGTATACCAGTACATTGAGAGATTCCAAGTTGACATCACTTCTAGATCTAACTCTAGATCGACCTTGTACTCATAGTATGACACAATAGAAGAGATAAGAGGCATCAACTTCAGAGGTTGGTGAGCTTTACCAATAATTTGATGATCTATCTATAAATGTAGAGGAAGATAGGGAAACAAATATGGAGGATGAGAGATTTTATATGATAGCATTGTATGAAAATAAACCCACAACAGTTCATGATGCACTTAAGGAACCTTAGTGGAAGGCTTCTATGAAAGCAGATTATACATCTCTCATGAAAAATCATACATGGAAGCTAGTAAATATGCCTTTAGGAAAGAATCCCATTGGCTGCAAATGGGTGTTTAAAGTGAAGTATAAGGTAGATGGTACTATTGATAAGTATAAATTTTTTCTTGTTGTAAAGGGCTATGCTCAGAAAGAAGGTATAGACTATAAAGAGACTTTTGCCCCTACTGCCAAAATGACTGCCATTCGAGTACTTTATGCCATGGTAGCTCAGTTTGGGTGGAATTTACATCTGATGGATGTAAAAAGTGTTTTCTTGAATGGTGACCTACAAGAAGAAGTGTACATGATCCAACCAGAACGATTTGTTGTTGAAGGGTAAAAACAGAAAGTTTGTAAGTTGATCAAATCCTTGTATGGGTTGATACAAGCTCCTCGAGCTTGGTACATCAAAATAGATTCACCTAGTGCAGCATGGTTTCCAAAGAAGTCCTTCATATGCAAATCTCTATATCAAGAACAATGGTTTTGACATAGTGATTTTGGTGTTATATGTAGATGATATGATCATAACAGGGAGCTTAGAGAGTATGATTGATGCAGTAAAATATTATTTGAAACAATATTTTGAAATGACAGATCTAGGACTTCTACTATTATCTTGGTTTGTAAGTGACTCAGAAAAACATCATATCAGAGTAACATAGAAGAAGTATGCCAAGACATTGATTGATAAATATCGCATGACAGACTGTAAGTATAAGGCAACTCCAATGGTGTAACAACCCTACAAATTTGATACCTATTTTAATATGTAAGAATAAGATAATGCAAAATATTTTTGTGGATGCAGGTACAGGTAGCCACTTGGGCAAAGACTCGACTTAAAGAAAAATAAGACTCGGCGATTTGGTAGTCGGTGGAAGGTAAGTCAAGGGAAATGATGAGCGATGAAGTATATGCTTAATAATATGAATCAAAGAATTCCTACTAGTAATGCATTCGCTAACGACGCATTTAGTTGCATTTCATATAGTTACATTTTTAGGAATTCTGTATGTATTTTGCTTCATTAAATTTTTTCTTGAGAAGTGAAATAAAATAATTAAGAAAATTATTTAATAAAATATAATTATAATAAACAAAACAAAATAGTTATAATAAAATTATGTTAAACAAGATCCGCCTTTGTAGTGCAAGTGGTGAGGAGAAGGTGAGTTTGGCCCTATTGAGTAGGATTTCCACGGTTTGAACCTCAGCAGTACAAAGGAGGATATACGGTTGGATTAAATAAAGACTCCCTGGTGGAGTTGTTGTAACAGGTTGGGGGATTCTTGGTCAAAATACCCCACTTATTAATATTAGATAAATAATTTGCACTAGGTACCTTCCTAGCAAGTAACCTCAATCCTCGGAAGGAGGTCCAGGGTTCAAGCTTGGTGGCCTACGTTGGATACAAAAAACCCCCCCGGGTAGCCTGGGGAATGGTTTTCCTTAAAATAAAGGTTTGGCAGGTGAGCTACCATGGTCGGTTGGAGATCAAGCGATAAGGCCCAGGGCCACGAGGTCAAAGGTTCAAACCCCTTCGACCCACCATGAGGTAAAAAACATATTTTAGCACCTGGGGTGTAGCACAACGATTTGGGCTTTGGCTCTTCTTCGAGAGGTCCAAGGTTCAAACTATGGCGTGGGTGAGTGTGTGAGGGGGTGGGTGTGTGTCTCCCTCGTTGAGTTGTTGTAACAAGTTTGGGGGTTCCTGGTGAAAACCCCATATCTTAAAATTACCAAAAAAAATTATGTTAAACAAGAGATATATAATTAAATAATAATAAAATTAAAATATATAATGAGAATTTAATCAAAACTTTACATAATCTTTAAAACAAGAAATATAAAAGGAATTCATATAAAATGAATAAACGTAAGCAAGGAGATGACGTGACAAGTGGAGAAAAGGAAAACTTACACTAGCCCAACAGGTGTTGTAATTAAAATAATTTGTTTACCTTTTAAAATGGAATAGATGGAGAAAGGGGGATTCATTGTTTTTCTGGTGGATGAAGAGTTTCACAGTGAAAGTGCCTTGGTGAGAAGAATCGAGGTTTTTCGGTAATGCTAGCGAGCTGTGAAGAAGAGAGGTCAAATATCTTCACCTTAAATGAAATTTATTCTGTTATCTAGAAATGTAATGGTTACCTTTTATTTCTTTTAGAATATAAGATGTCGAATGAATTTGAATGATAGTTACTACGAATGATAATTTGTGCTTAAAAAAATTAAATTTTGCTATTAAAAGAAAACAAGAACATATGTTAAAATATTGCATCCGCATTAAAATCTTTGTGAGGAAGAATTGAGCTACATACTAGGATTAGATGCATTGCACTGCATTGTTTAGGGGTCGTTCTGACCCTTGTAATCCACTGGTTTCCAAGAACGAGGTTTCGAGAGGACACTAAATGGGAAGACTAAGTGCTATGTTGCTCATTGCGAAAACAAAATTTTCTAATGTTGTTCTCCGGAGTTATCGTGTTGCTTTTTGATATTTTTTTTTTTTTAAATACATATAGTTTCTCTGGTGTAAATATTTTTACTTCTCCCATAGGTTGATGTATGCATTTCTAAAATACAGGCTATCATTTTGATTAGTGGAATACTTCATTTTTTATTTTAATGTAAAAATAAATTATGTGTTGAGATATTCTAAAGAAACGTCATCATATTAAATTCATGAACCTTGTGTTGCATTGAATAATTATAGCGATTATTTCTGTACTGGAATATATTTTAGAAAATTTTATTTGGCAATGTAATTGACCGAAGTGGCAATTGTTAGCGAATGAATGTAATGAATTCAAAGAAGAAATGTATGTAGAGAAAGAGTAGCATAACCAAACTTAGGAAATCCTTTGTCCAAACCTATGCAAAGTTGGTTTCATATTTTTAATTTAAAAAAAAAAAGAACAAACACCTCTTGAAACGTATCACAAGGGAGTGACAATCATTTTACGCTCACTAATTTGGACACAAAAGAGCACTGTGCTTCATGGTGTTCGTCTGCTGAAGTTTTAAAGTAGAAAAAGAAAACCCATAAGCTAAAAATTGTGAACACTGTCCTCCTTCACCTGAAAAGACGTCTTGGGGCAATAATCAATACAAACCTAATTAATACATAGGAAAAATTATGAAAACTCTAATTCACAATTGACGACATAGGAGGTAAAATATTATAGCTGAATTAATATATTAAAAGCCTTGGAGTATGTTACCATAGTTTCTCAAAGAAGCATTAAAACGCGTACTATCAGAAGCCAAGGGTCGTTAAAGAAAAACCTTGTAATTAAAATAAAAATAAAAACTAATTAAGTCTTTCTATGGAAATTATGAGCAATGTAGGAGCACAATTTAAATAATTAAACATAAGAAACGTGTATCCTGTATTAGTAGGAGAACATTGGAAAATATAAGTTTTATTGTTTTGAAAAGGATGGTTGATCAAAAGAAAACTAATAAATTGAAATTTTATACAACAGAGAAACCATTAATTCCCTAATTGGGAGATGTTATTGTTATTCACGACGTCAATGTTGTCTGGATTCAAGGTTCGTTCTCTTATTAAAATTTGATTGTAGATATCTTAGGAAAACGTGGTGATTGTTGTAGGGTAGCGGTCATTGCATTAATACTTTCCTTGTAGCTATGTAAATGGTCGTATATTTAGTTAAAAATTTTGGATAGCCATTGTAGTAATGTAAATGGTTTATGGTTGAATATTTAGTTAGAATTTTTGGATAGCCATGTTATAAGAAAGGAAAATTATATCCGTTATCCAAATTATATTTAAACTTTTTGACTTACTTTATAAATCGTAATAATAATAAAATATTTAAGCATAGTAATTTATAAAGGTAGCTTGTGGATTAGTTTTACTTTGTGTAGTTTTAAGAATAATTGTTTAAGAGATTTATTATTGTCTTTATTTACTTTCTTTTACAAGAATATGGTTACAAGAACCTTGGTTATCCTCAAAAGATCATGACGATGGTTAGTAACATTAAAATATAATATTCAAAATATAGGAAGAACCAGAGTCTTTCAAATAAACCATGATAGAGAACCTTGATATATGAATAAAACGCTTGGTTGAGGGAAGACAACCAATGTCTTAAAATTTATTGTTGTGGGTAGACAACCTAATTTTATTGGATGTGGGTAGGCATCTAACCTAAAATTTATGGTTGTGGGTAGACAACCTAAGTTTATTGGATGTGGGCAGGCATCTAACCAACTTTCAGGAATAAGGAGGAAAAGTGCCTACGTCCCGAATAGGGTTTACTGAACTATGGATAAAAGAGAGGAATAAGAAGGGATTATGATATGGGCATAGTTCCTTGGTAAATTCATTCCTAGTACTTGAGACAGAAGGGACTTATGAATCCTGATGATGAAATGGGCATCATTCAGGTAAGACTTCTAGGGTGTTACCAGTTGGTAATAGATCCATGACATATTTTAGGGAAGTGAATATATGTCATCTCAGACATGCATACGCTAATAGGGGAAGTAAAGCATTTATCTTCCATGGGCCTCGAAAGAGAAAACCCCTACAAATACTTAGGGAAACTCAGGTTAGGAGTGGAAGTATAAGGCTTTAACACTGAGAAATGGCCAATCTCGATCACACAAAAAAATTCGACTGCAGCGAAATGCCTTTCATGATGATTTAAGCATGCTTGTACTAGATGAAAATTTGGATTGAAATTTTTAAAATTATACAATTTTGTTACTGAAAACCAGGTGGGTTCACTTGGGTTATTACAGTTGGTATCAAAGCCTACGAATTCTTAGATAAACCAAAACTTTTAGACTAACAAAAGAAAAATGAAACATGAACTTGTAATCTATTTTGTAAACAAAACCTTAACGAAGCTCTTTTCTACAAATAGGCAATGGCATCCGGACTAAGAGTTAGTTCCTCAAAAATATAGGTAGCAGTAGCTCAGTGGGAAGGGCTGGTCAAGAACCCTAGACAGATCCTTAGAAAGGTTATAAGGATGGGAGCTACTGAGGAAATAGCTGAACCCCCTCAAGAAGTAAGGAGGGATAAGGAGCCTATGCCGAAGGAGGATAAAATGACTCGAATGATCCAATTAATGCAAGAGCAAATGAGTCAGCAGAAAGAGCAGATGGATCAGCAAAGAACCAAGATGATGGAACATATGTCTTAGCAAAATGTGCAAATGCTAGAACATATGGAACAATAAAATTTCTAGTTAACCCAACAACAGGAAATGATAACACAACAATAAAAGATAATTTAAAATTTGTCTAAGGGGAAAGAAACAATGGTTGCTAGGGATGAATCATTTGTGGACCCTAGAAGGAGGCAAGTGGGGTATGAGCTTAATAAAGATATGCGTAGAAATAATATAGCTAAGTTCGACGGTAGAGGAAAAGGAGAAGAGGCAGAAAGGTGGCTAAATAGTCTAGAAGCATACTTTGTTGTCAGAACTTTGTCCTCTAACTCTAAAACTTTCTACGCAGTCTTCCATTTAATAAAGGTTGTTGCTGACTGGTGGGACATATACAGGAAAACACATAAGGTTGAAGTTGCATATGTGCCATGGGAGGATTTTATGATGGAATTTAAGGAGATATATTTATCTCCTTAATTTTATCTTGAGATAACCACTGAATTTGCTAGATTAACTCAGGGTAATATGACTGTCACTGAATACTATCAATGATTTGTGTAGTTTCTAAAGTACATTCTTGAGTATGAGCAAAGGACTAAAGTCAAAGTTTAGAAATATATGTTGGGGCTTAACCCAAAAATTAGTGACATGTTACTTATGCTTAAGCCAGCATATTTGACTATTTCTTGGGATTTGGCCTGTCAGCACGAAGAAAATTACAAAGCCAAAAAGGCATATTATCAAAAATCCTTTGATAGGGAGGAACTGTCAAAAAAAGAAGAATGATGGTCCCGCAATATGGGAAAATAACAGGGGAAATAAGGGTGGGCGGTATGAGAACAGAAATAATTTTGACAAGAGTAAAAATAAGTCTTAAGGAAACAAATATCAGAACAACTGTGGTAGTCATAATAGGGGAAGGTTCAACAGATATGATCATAAGATTAGAGATGATGTACAGGAAGGTAATAATGGGGATAAGAGAGAAAAGGCACCTTGTACTGGGTGTTGGATTTGTAAGCACACACATTACGTTGAAAAATACCCAATGAGATATGACAAAAGACCTAAACCCATAGAGCCAGCCCATAAAAATTACGCTGCAATAGGTAACCCTAAACTCAGTGGACAAGCTATACCTTTTCTGTTGAATGGCAAAATTTACAATAAGAATGTAAGGATTTTAATAGATTCAGGAGCCACTGATAGTTTTATTTCACCAAATGTATTGAGAGACATACCAAAAAAACCTGGGTTTATGGCTAATGGGTGGAAGGTTGAGTACAGCTCTGGGTAAACCTTTACTGTAGAACAATGCATGTTCGATCCTCAAATAACTTTACCTCAAGGAAGTACTAAGAAACAATGGTGAAATTGTTCTATTGATCAACAATGCATTACATAGTTTTATAGTTCTTGAAAGAACTAAAAATAGACACGGTGGTTGAGAGAAATCCTCTTAAACTTATTACAACAAACTAACTTAAAGATAGCTCTTATCCTAACAACATGCTAATCTTGGACTATGGTCAAACATTGACCAACCAAGCCAAAACCTCAACGTATGCTAATCAAATTAACTAGAAATATGTAAATCAAAACATTAAACTAAAACTAAATACTAGGACTTAATACTTAGGACTAAGGAGGCAATGTTGAAAATATTCCAACATTCTCCCCCTTGATGCTAAAGACACTCATGCAAGAGTTCTTTAAGCATCACAGAGTTGGAAGAAAATATTTCTCTTACGTTTCCTCCAATCTTGAATCAAGAAATCAGAATTTACAAAATACTTATGGTGGCACTCCTTCCACTCTTCATGTGGAATTTCCTGCAAATGCTTGAGTGCCTTCTTTTGTTGATTAGCTCCCCCTTCAACAAAAGTATCTCCTCTTGTGGTTTTCAGCAACCACTCTCTTACATCTTTATCATTATGGTCTTTAAACCATGCTCTCACATTTTGATCTTCTTTTACATCTTCAACACTAAACAATACTCCACATGAGTATTTACAATTAATCATCTCACATAGATGATTATACCATACAACTCTTTCACATATTTCCACACAAAA
The DNA here is from genome assembly GCA_028583015.1 of Wollemia nobilis. Lineage (NCBI taxonomy): Eukaryota > Viridiplantae > Streptophyta > Pinopsida > Araucariales > Araucariaceae > Wollemia > Wollemia nobilis. Next base: position 115,793 of record JAQPPZ010003258.1, read on the forward strand.
TATCACAATAAATATGGCCATATAATGACCAACTACATATGCAACATAAAGTTGCTCCTCACACAAATATTCTCTCAAAACAATGACTTTACAAGAATCCTTCTCCCAAGGAATTTTGAACACATCATTTTGATCCATGTGACCCAAGTTCTCCATCACTGTATTCTCTCCAAGAAGACTCTTCATCAAAGTTGTCTCAATGAGACAATCACCTTTCTTTTCATTCTTGCTCACAAAAAACAAATCATTAATCATAAAAACATTACCTTTAGTATGAGTAGATTTGGTGCTTCCCATAAAGCTATTTTGTAGCAGTTCTCCTTCATTGTATGGTGCTTCAAGATCAACCATCAACTCTTCACTAAGAGTTCTCCTCCTTTGTTCAATCCATGTTGGTGTGTTGAAACACCATTCATTCAAGCAATCATACATTGTTGCCTTTTCAAGACAACTCTCTTTCTGCAATGTAGTCACTCCAAGTGAGTGATCTTCATCCACAATTGCTTCTTCAAGACAATTCTCAATATCCTTTGATGATGCCTCCATTACATCATGAAGTCCATTAATGACTATCTCACTATTTTCTATCTCCTCCTTGAGATAGTCTTTCTCAAAATATTCTTTTCCTTTTATTATCTCACCCTTGAGATAATATTCATTATGGAGCATGAAACTTATGCCCTTCATCTCTTCTTCATGTACTACACTTGGGAAATCATCCCACATAACTTCATTTGCTCTTTCAAGAGAGCACTCATCCATTCCAAGTGAATGGTTTTCAAGATAAGTGAGCCAATGGTCTTCCATGAACATTGCTTCTCCATCATCATCCCACAAAACTTCTTTATTCTCCTCCATGAGAATTGTAGGTGCATTCTCCAAAATACACTCTCCATTTGTCTCCTTCATGAGACATTCTTCATCATACCTCTCTTCAATGAGAATTGGACAAGGCTCCTTCTCATCCTCTTCTCCATGAAGGGATTCTTTACTCTTTTCAACACAAGGTTCTTCTTCAAATATGTCTTCCTCTTCAAGAAATAATTCTCCAATACAAAGCATGTCTTCATATGAGTCTTTACAAGACTCTTCAAAAACTCCTTCAAAAGGATCTAATTCAGAAGCTTCTTCAAGGAAGCAAGGCTCCTCCTTGATTAAACAATCTTCATGATTGTCACATATGGCTTTATGGGTGTCCTCATCAAACCCATAAGCATCCTTCAACACTTTCCATGCCATTGTAGCTGATCTACAATTGGCTATGAGAGGAAAAATATTTTTTTCCATTCCTCTCCTCAAATCCATAAGAGCTAAGCAATTTGCATATTGCTGCTCCTTCTTCTCTTTTCTCTCCTCGCCTTGTAGCTTGCTCCAAGTGGGTTCCTCATAGCCTTATTGAACTATATCCCATAAGTCTTGAGCCTTCAAGAAGGTCTTCATCATTATGCTCCAAATAGCATAATTATCTCCATTGAATTTTGGTACAACCAAGTCTGCATACATGGCTTCCTTTTATTTACCAAAGTCTCAAGCACCCAATTTATCATAAATCAGCCAATACTGATTGAAACAAACTAAAATTTTTCCTGTAGACTTCTGATATACTTATCTAAAAATCCACTAAATTTCAGATCCAAATTCACACAAATGAGAAATATGTGATCAATTTACTTTTGCCCTTTCTAGATCTTAGAGTGTTTTTGAGACAACCTCAATGTTCTTCACATAAATCAATCCATACAACTCCAAAATTTTTGAAAATTAAACTCTGTATTCCTGAGACAATAATCTGAAAACCCTCTAAATTTTTGAAGAAAAATTGCAAAGGTGAAAAATATGTGATCATTTACTTTTTCCATTTTTATCACAATTTCGGATCTAGGATTTTTGAAGAAAAAATCAATATTCACACAAATAAATAAATACAGATCCAAATGACCTGAAATTTTTTCTGAATTATTATTTTATCTAAATAATATTTCTCCCAAAATTTGAGATGCAAATACCCTGTTTTCCACCTTATACAACCATTTTATTGAAAAACTCAAAATGCTAATAAAATCAGCAAATTAGCTCCAAATCACCTGAAATTTGGACTGCATCCTCTTTATACAATTATCTAACAACCCTCAAAATTTCATAATCAAATACCTCAGGATTCATGATATATTAATGATTTACTTGAGCTCTTCCTTGCAAATCTGTTGAGTGCTGGCCACTTGAGTTTCTCTGACAAAGTGCGTGCTTCAGATCTCTTCACGCCACTCTCCACAGGTTTTGATCCATCTGAGAAAACCTGCTATGATACCAAATGAGAAACAATGGTGAAATTGTTCTATTGATCAACAATGCATTACATAGTTTTATAGTTCTTGAAAGAACTAAAAATAGACACGGTGGTTGAGAGAAATCCTCTTAAACTTATTACAACAAACTAACTTAAAGATAGCTCTTATCCTAACAACATGCTAATCTTGGACTATGGTCAAACATTGACCAACCAAGCCAAAACCTCAATGTATGCTAATCAAATTAACTAGAAATATGTAAATCAAAACATTAAACTAAAACTAAATACTAGGACTTAATACTTAGGACTAAGGAGGCAATGTTGAAAATATTCCAACAAGTACTAGTTTGCCACTTTATATAGCACCTTTGCATGCCTTTGATATAATCTTAGGGGTTGATTGGCTTAAGGTCCATAAGGCATTATTAAAATTTGAAGAAATATGGATGGATTTCACTAACGAATCCAAACAAAGAGCTCAAATTTATTGTGGATGTAAGTCAGTGGAACCACACTTTCTGTTAGCTATGCAAGTCAAAAGGGCCATCAGGAAAGGGAGTAGGGTCTTCGTAGTCAAGCTTAAAAAAAAGAAGAAATTGAGTTAGAAACAAGTCTTTTCCAGACCTATCCAGTGCTAAATGACTTCTAGGATGTTTTTCCTAAAGATCTACCCAGATTACCACCCAAAAAGAATTTGACATTTCAATAGAAATTCTTCTTGGGGCTACGCCAATAGCCTGAGCACCCTACAGAATGACTACAATAGAATCATAAGAACTTAAAACTCAGCTTCAGGATCTATTAGAGAAGGGACATATTAAGCCAAGTGTTTCACCATGGGGTGCGTCGATCCTGTTTGTGAAAAAGAAATATGGGACTCTAAGACTCTGTATTGATTACAGGATGCTCAATAAGATGATTGTCAAGAACAAATACTCTTTAACCAAAATAGATGATTTTTTTGACCAGCTAAAAGGGGCAACAATCTTCTCAAAAATTGATCTTAGGTCCAGTTATCATCAGTTGAGAATTCAAGAAGATACTCATAAAACAACCTTCCGCACTAGATATGGTCATTATGAATTCATAGTCCTACCTTTTGGATTAACTAATGCCCCAACAACTTTTATGAATCTCATGAACAATGTCTTTCGAGAACAACTGGATCGGTTTGTGTTAATTTTCCTAGATGATATATTGATATACTCTAAAAACAGAGTAGAGCACAATCAGCATATGAGGATTGTCCTCGAGGTTTTAAGGAAAAATCAATTGTATGGAAAGTTATCCAAATGTGAGTTTTATACTCCTTAGGTACAATACTTAGGACATGTGATTTCAACTGAAGGGGTGTTTGTAGATCCGAAGAAAATAGAAGCTATAATTGGATGGTCTACCCTAAAAAATGTCTCTGAGGTGCAAATTTTTATGGGTATGGTTGGGTATTATCGATGTTTTGTCAAGAATTTCTCTAAAGTAGCTTATCCCATAACCAATTTGCAAAAAAAGGGAAAATATTTCAAGTGGACAAAACGATATGAAGAGGATTTCAAAACACTCAAGGAAAATTTAACCACTGCACCAATTCTCAGGATACCAGATTCTAACCTTCTTTTCACTATTTACACTGATGCTTTTGTTGAGGGACTAGGTGGAATACTCATGAAATAATATGGGGTAATAGCCTATGAATCTCAAAAACTTAAGAAGCATGATCTAAACTACGCCACACACGATCTGGAATTAGTAGCAGTGGTACATGCTTTTAAGATGTGGTGACACTATTTGTTAGGAAAATATTTTGAGTTATGAACTGATCATCAAGGCCTGAGATACATCTTTACTCAACCAATGCTCAATGTCAGACAAAGACGATGGATGGAATTTCTAGCAGAATATGATTTTGGTATTGAATATTTTAAAGGAAAATAAAATAAGTTAGTCGATGCACTGAGTAGGATAAGGCATATTTCTACTATGTCACAATGTCAGTTTGATAAATTTGAGCAAATAAGGAATCTGCAACATCAAGATGAATTCTCTCAAAAATATTGTAAGTTGGTGCAAGAAAGGTTTGACAAAGCCAAAGAATTCAAGATCAAGGAAGGCACATTATTTTTTTGAAATCGGATGGTGGTACCTAATGATCAAGACCTTAAAAGTAAAATACTACAAGAAGCACATTATGCTCCATACTCGGCTCACCTAGGCTATAAAAAATGCATGAGAATTTAAGAGAAGATTACTACTAGCCAGGGATGAAAAGAGATGTGGTTGAATATGTGGTAAACTGCCTAGAATATCAAAAAGTAAAAGTGGAACACTTGCATCCCATAGGAAATTTACAACCTCATGTAATTTTGGAGTATAAATGGCAAGTAGTGACTATGGATTTCATAGTCGGGTTACCTAAAAATCATTTTTAGCATTATGCTATTCTAGTGGTAGTTGACAAGTTGACTAAAGTAGCACATTTTATACCCGGGAATGTTAAATATGAAGCACTTGCTGTAGCCCAAAAATTTTCCAAGGAAGTGGTACGACTATATGGTTTTCCTGAACCCATAATATCGAATAGGGATTCTTGATTCACATCTAAGTTTTGGCGAGCACTGCATCAAGCATGGGGTACAAAACTTAATATCAGTACTGCATACCATCCCTATTAGCGTATGCGTTAGGGTTATTATATTATTAGCTTATTGTTAGTATTGTTGTGGCCCTAAATACTTTGGGTTTCAGAAATCCCATCCCCTAAATACTTTGGGTTTCAGAAAATTCGTTAGGATTTATGCCTAAACACATGAGGATTGATGACTTTTTATGGTAGGTGCCATCAACGAGATGATTCCCTTTCGATACCGCCTAAGTTCCACGTATCATTGTGATCTCTAAAAATTACCTATAGTCTCCCTCACGTAAGGGCGGGTAATTTTTTTATCTCACAAAATACTATAGTCTCCCTCACATAAGGGCGGGTATTTTGTATGGTATAAAGTCCTAGCACAAAGGTATATAGAAAGAGGGACCATTTGGTGTTATAAGGAACCCTCACTATGGCTACAAAGTTAATGACTGATTCTCATCAGTTATTGAAAGGTCCTAATTACACACCATGGAAAAACAATATGAAGGCTATCCTTGTCATGGAAGACTTATGGGATGTTTCTGGCACAACAACAAGACCTTCACCAGCAACTGGATCAACAGCAGCTACAACTCCAACATCATATCATATAGCATTTGACAAGAAAGACAGTAGATCAAGAGTGCTCATCTTGCTTGTTCTTTCATATGAAGTTCAACCTCACATTGCTAACAAAGAACATGGTAAAGAGGCATGGGATGCCCTTCAAACCATTTATGAGGGAAAGAATGATTCCACCATTCTTTACCTTCAATCTCAACTTCATATCTTGAGTATGAAGTAGGGTGAGATAGTTGAACTCTTTCTATGCAGAGTGTCTGAGTTGAAAGCAAAATTGAATTCTTTGGGAGAACCTATAGATGACAAGCTCCTTACTGCAATTGTAATGAGAGATTTACCTAATTCTTACAGGGTATTGATCACCTCACTTCAGGTGTTACAGATAAAAGTTACCTTTGTTGAGTTGGTCAATCTGCTTCAAGAAGAGGAAGCACACCAACTTTAGAGAGATGATTCTTCTAATACATCCATCTATTCCAACAAGAAGGGTTCTAAGAAGAAGGATAATTTTTAAAAGGGAGGAAATTCTTACAAATATTCAAAAGGAAAACAACCTCAACAAACGAAGAGATATTGCAAAATTTATGACAAAGACAACCATGACACAAACAAGTGTTAACACAAGAATAAGCAATATAAACAAAAAGGCCAGAACAAACCACAAAATAAGAACAAGCAACCCAAGGTGAATGTTGTTTTTGAAGAATCTAACTCATATATTGAGTGGGCACACAAGGTGCCCATGACTACCATAACCTCCAAGCAGAAGGATCCTGTATGGTATGTCGATTTTGACGCTAATAAGCACATGACTGGCGACAAATCATGGTTTGAATCATTTGAGGCCAAGGAGGGCAAACTTGTCACTATTGTTGAAGACAAAACCTATAAGGTTTAGGGAGAGGGTATAGTTTCAATCACTCTTCTTGATGGCAAGTGTTATATTGACAAAGTCCTCTATGTTCCAGGATTGACGAATAATTTGTTGTCAGTCACATAAATTCTAGATAAAGATATGGTTATGAACTTTCATGTTGAGGATGGCAAGAAGTGTTGTTCAATTACCATGAGGGGTAATAACATTGTAAAATATTCATATAATCATGGCTTATTTGTCTTAGATGTTATATCTACTCCCCATGTTGCCATGATAGTCTCTACCAAGGAGGCAACTTCCCTATGGCACAAGAGATATGGGTATCTTAGTTCTGGATACTTACTTGAGCTAAGTAAGTATGATATGGTAAAGGGTCTTCCTTCCCTTTCTTCCACATTTCCAGTGTGCTCTGACTGCTTGGCAGGAAAGCAACATAGAGTACCTTTTGAGAAGAGCTCTACAAGAGCAAAGAAACCTTTGGAGTTGATCCACACCGATTTATGCAGTCCTTTCACACCAATAAATTATGGGAGGAAGAGGTATTTTTAGTTGTTTATGGATGACTACTCACAAAATATGTGGGTGTTCTTTCTTAATCTAAAATATGAAGCCTTTAGTTTCTTCTAGGAATTCAAGAAATTTTTTGAGGAGTCAGGGACTTCTATAAATACCCTCTACTCAGATAGAGGGGGGAGTTTACCTCTAAAGATTTTTTTGTATTCTTGACTGCACATTGAATCACGATACAGTTAACTACTGCTTACACTCCTCAGCAAAATGGAGTTGCTAAGAGGAGGAATCATTCTATCATGGAAATGGTTGGTTGTATGCTCATAGGAGCTAGTCTTGGGCAAAAATTTTAGGTAGAAGTTGTCACCACTGTAGTATATCTATTGAATAGGGCACCCACAAATGCCCTAAAAGGAATGACTCCACAGAAAGCATGGAGTGGTCAAAAATCCTCCATCTCTCATATTTGCATTTTTTGATGTAAATCTTTTATGCACATACCGAAAGAGAAAATGAAGTTAGATGAGAAGACATTGAAGTGTATTCTTCTTGGCTATGATGATCACTCTAAGGGTTATCATTTTATTGATCCTTTGACCAAGAATATTCATGTCAATAGAGATGTTGTTTTTTATGAGGCTTTCACATCACAAATCACATCTGATGTATACCTAGATATTGTGGAATCTAAAGTTGAGAAGTCCCCTTCATCACCAAATATTGGAGGTCCTACTTATTCATCTTCTTCATCACCATAAAAGAAGAATCCAAAATGGTATACAAGTACAATCAAAGACTCTAAATTATCCACTCCACCATATTTGACTTTGTATAGACCTCGTACTCGCAATATGGCTCGATAGGAAAGAGTAACAGTAGAGACTACTGAGGTTGATGATATTTATCAATATTTTGAGGAATTTTCTATAGATCCAGAGAGATAAATAAAGGATATGGAAATAGATGATGACAAGGTGTTTATGTCTTCAATGAATGAACATGAACCTACTTTTGTACAAGATGCCCTTAGTGAGCCACAATGGAAGGTTGTTATGGATGTTGAGTATAAGTCTCTAAAAAGAACAAAACTTGGGAGCTTATCGATCTGCCACACAAAAATAAGCCCATTGACTACAAATGGGTGTACAAAGTCAAGTACAAGGCTAATGGGACAATTGATAAGCATAAGGCCCACCTTGTTGCAAAGGGCTATGCACAAAAGGAAGGCATTGACTATGAGGAAACTTTTGCACCTACTTATCGGATGACCACCATTCGAGTTCTTTATGCTATGGCAGCACAGTATGGGTGGAAAGTTCACCATATGGATGTCAAGAGTACTTTTTTGAAAGGTGATCTCCAAGAGGAAGTCTACATGACACAACCTAAAGGATTTAAATTGGAAGACCAAGAGCAAAAAGTGTGCAAGTTGGTCAAATCCTTGTATGGTTTAAAACAAGCTCCTTGAGCTTGGTATATAAAAATGGATAATCACCTCTTGTAGCATGGATTTAAGATATGTTCATCAGATGTAAACCTCTATTTCAAGAAATAAGGTTCTGAGATAGTATTTCTTGTACTCTATGTTGATGATCTGCTCATTACAGGGAGTTCAAAAACTATGATCTCTGTTGTCAAAAGAGACTTGTGTAAATATTTTGATATGACAGATCTCGGACTTCTCCATTATTGTCTTGGTCTGGAAGTGAGCCAAAAGGAGCACTACATCAAAGTGACTCAGAAAAATATGCCAAGACACTGTTAGAAAAATATCGCATGACTGATTGCAAGCGGATGGCAACTCCAATGGAATCAGGACTTTAGTTATCGTGATATTATGATTCACCTCAAGTAGATGGTACTCTCTATTGATAGCTGATTGGGAGTCTCATATATATGACTAATACTAGGCCAGATATCGTATTTGTTGTCAACTATCTTTCGAGGTTCATGTAGGAACCTAAGACTACTCACTAGAAAGCAACAAAATGTGTTCTTCATTATGTCCGTGGCACAATGGAATATGGCCTAGAATACAAGAAGAATAACAAATTCTTCTTGCAAGGATACACGGACTCTGACTATGTTGGGTCATATGATGATCGTAAGTCAACTTTAGGATATATATTTCATCTTGGATCCAGTCCTGTCTCTTGGCATAGCAAGAAGCAACATGTGGTTGCTATCTCATCTATAGAGGTAGATTATCACACCATACATGAAGCTGTGTGCGAAGTGATATGGTTGCATTGCATTTTAACAAGTATGGGTCATCCATCAAAATCTCCAATACACTTGTTTTGCGACAACCAGGGTGTTTTGAACCTTGTTAAGAATCGAGTGCATCATGAGAAAACCAAGCACATTGACACACAATGTCATTTCATTCGAGACGAAGTTCCAAGGCATCAAATTCAGCTTTAGTACATTCCCACCGATACTCAAGTTGCATATATTTTCACTAAAACACTTGCACATGTCAAATTTGAATTGTTTCGTAGCTCTCTATGTATTGTAAAATAATGTAATAAAGAGGATATGTTAGCATATACGTTAGGGTTATTACATTATTAGCTTATTGTTAGTACTGTTGTAACTACTACCTAATCAGTGCTTGTTATCTCCATAACCAATGGGCTAATATTTTTTTTTTTTTTTGTGGAAAAAATCCCAAAAGGGATGCCACTTTCGGGTAAGACCCAAGGAGGTAGGGGTATCCATTCCGCCAAAAACACCCAGGACTCGGACCTGGCCTACCACCTTTAACACACTCAAGGAGCAAACAAACACACAAACCCAATTAAAAGTAAGCAAATAACAACAAAAATAATAAAATAAAATAAAAAACATGCTCCTTGAGTTTGTCAAAAACAAAATCACAACCAAACACGCATAATAAGATAAAAGAAACCACAACACAAACCACATAGCAAAACACAAGAAACACATAACAGAACACAAACAAGACAAAAACAACAGAACACTACAAAGACATGACCCAAAAAAACAAGAAAAATAAACACAACCAAAACCTAAAAAATTAAAAAATAAAACAAAAATAAAAATAAAAAACAACCAACAACAGACAATAAAAAAAACAAAAAATATAGAAAACACTCACCCATAAAAACACAAAATAACACAAACAAAGAGAAACCCAAGAACAAGAATGAAAAAAAACACAAGAACAAGAATGAAAAAAAACACAAGAACAATAACAAAAAACATAAAAAAAAAAAACAAAACAACAAAAACACAAGAACAAAAAAAAACAACACAAAGAACACAAAAACAAAACAAAATAAAAAAAACCCACCCACCTTAAAAAACTAAACAAAAAAAAACAAAAAGGAAAAAAGAAATAAAAAATGAACAAAACAAAGACCTATCTAGACCATAAGACTATTAAGGCAAGAATCAACAGAGGAAACAAAATAAAGAATAGAATGAGCTAGGGAACTAAAAAAACTGAATGAACCAAAGAGAAGCAAAAAAAAAAAACAAGAAGAAACTAGGTACCTTTAGAATTGGAGCCATCCAAAGAAATGATAGAAAGAAGAGCTTCCCTAATTTGAGAAGCCCACCAAATAGGAGGGTGGCCATAACAAGTAAGATCACCTTTGTCCAAATCCCAATTAGCTAAAGCATTAGCACTCTTGTTTTGATCTCTGACCACATGATTGTAATCAACTTTCAAAAATCCCATCTGGATTAACTGAATCTTTTCAATAATTATTTTTATTCTCCAATCCACCTTATGATTCTTAGAAGGATTCTTCAAGAGATTAATCATAAGTTGAGAGTCAGACTCAACTAACACCTTTTCCCATCCAACCTTAGTAGCCTCCTAAAGACCTCTGAGGATACCATACCCCTCAACAAGGTTATTGGAAAGAATACCCAAATTCTCAACAAAAGCAAAAACCAGGGAGCCATCTGAAAGTCTACCAATTCCTCCCACACTGGCTTTTCCAGGGTTCCCTCTAGAGGCTCCATCAGTATTGACTTTTCCAAAATCCTTAGGAGGAGGTTGCCTATTTCTATTCCTATCCAATTTACTAATACTCACATTCTCTTTAATATGGTTGCCCTTAGAAGGTTTAATCTTTAATATTTGCATCACTTGATCCCATATTTGGTGGGAGTTTTGGGGGTGATTAAGGAGATGATGGACTGATTCAACTAAGTTGGCTATGGTCTTTTGCCAAATATAGTGAATATCCTTCCTATCTTGATTAAAAATTTGGCTATTCCTTTCATTCCAAATATTCCAAAGAAGAATGGTAGAACCCATCCAAACTAACTGCCTAATAAAATTATCAACACCCTCTTGATTAGGCCAATCCCTCCAAAGTTGTTCAAAAGTAAAAAAATTGGACCACTTGTAAGCCAAGTAAAGTGGCCATTCTCCTCCATAGCTTAGAGGCTAAAGTACACTCAATAAAAATACGGTTGATATTTTCTACATTCTCTTCACACATTTCACATCTAAAAAGGCCATGAAAACCACGCTTCATAAGTTGCTCACCAATAAGCACCCTACAATGCAATAAAAGCCAATTAAAGAACCTCACCTTAGGCCAGAGCTTTTGAGCCCACAATTGAGAAAATATGTCAAAATAATGGTTGGGATTATTATGGCATAAGGTCAAAGAACCTTGAGCAACTGAATACTCACCCTTAGTAGTGTTGTTCCATCCAAAACAATCTTTTTCATGGGACCAAGAGAGGGATCTCATATGAAGGATGCCTTGGATATCTTGTCTTTGCCTTTTTGGGATTTGAATAGGCCAGTCCTCAATAGGTATCCAATATCTACCAACCTTTGAATTACCAGTATGGTACCGATAATAATTAGCCACCTTTATCCAATTAGCTCGATGAAGCTCCTCCATCCAAGGCCTCCAATTGGGAAACTAAGTTATCAAAGGCTTGTGACCATCCCAAGAATTTGTCCAAAAATTTGCATGTTGACCATTATGAATGATCTAAAATAATTTTTCCTTTATCAAATCCTCACCAGTCTTAAGAACTGCTAAAATGGGAGAACCTTTGGTAGGAAGTTGATAGCGAACAAGGTCTTCAGGACTTTTGTTCTCAACATATTTAGCACGGATATTATTGGCCCAAAGACCATTGGGGTTATGCAACATCCTCCAATATAATTTAGCAGCTAAAGCTTTGTTGTTATTAATTGAAGACCGTAAACCTAACCCCCCTTCACTCTTAGGAAGACATAAAGTATCCCATTTCACCAAGGCCCATTTTCTTTTCTCCTTAGTACCACTCCAAAGGAAATGATGACTGATTTGATCCAATTCTCGAAGAACAACCTTTGGAATATTCAAAACGGAAGAAACATAAATATGAAGGACTGAATTTACCAAGGTGATTCTACCCCCATAAGAAAGCCACTTGTTGGTCCACTTTCAAATTTTCTTCTTGACTTTGTCCAACAACCAATTCCAATATTTATTTTTCTGTATTTGAATATTTATGGGAATACCTAAATAAGTGATTGGAAGATAGGTCTTCTTATATCTTAGCTTATCCAAGACCATGGATTCCTGTCTAGCAGAGCAGTGAAAGAAAATAACTTTAGATTTGTCTTCATTGATAAACTGCCTAGTAGCCTTAGAAAAACAACTAATGATTTGCTTAATATTAGAAGCTTCCTTAACTGTAGCTTTACCTAAAATAGTAGAGTCATCCACAAATTGAAGATGAGAGATAGTTCTAGCTCCATGAGCAATGGTAACTCCCTCAAGGGTTTTGTTTTCCCTCTTTTTGGTAATAGTCCTACCCAAGCATTCAAGCAAGAATGATGAATAAATAAGGGGATAGCGGGTCACCTTGCCTAATACCTCTAGAAGTCGGGAAAGACCGAGAAGGCTCTGCCATTGATAAGAACTAAGTAGGAAACTGAAGAGATACATCCCATAATCCAATCCATCCAATCCATAGAGAAACCAAATTGCCTCAAAACTTTGATAAGGAAGTGCCAATCCACTCTGTCATAAGCTTTGGATAAGTCTAACCGAATGAACATGGAAGGAGAATTTTGCATATCCATGGAATGGATGGCTTCTTGAGCAAGAACTATCTCATATACTATTTGATGTCCTTCCACATAACCCCCTTGCTCTGGGGAAATAATCTTATGCAAAAGAGGCTTCAACCTTTCTGCCATTATTTTAGTAATGATTTTGAGAACATTACATAAAGCAATAGGTCTAAAAGTCGGTATATGATCAACCTCTTCGAGCTTTTGGAACAAGAGTAATATAAGTTTTATTGATAACCTTCAAAATTTCTTTGGCTTTCCTGGCTTCTTCCACCACCTCTAATAAATCAACATGAAAGATATCCCAGAACTCTTGGTAGAACTCAATAGGAAAACCATCAAGAACTGGGGTTTTCCTTTTTGCATTTTAAAAACTACTTGTTGAATCTCATTGATAGTAACGAGGAGCGAGTCAAAATAGAGTTCTCCTCAGAATGATAAGAGAAGGGATTGCTTGAAGAACATTATATTGTGAAGTTGATTCAAGGGGAGTAGCAACAAAAAGATTGGAAAAGTAATCAACAACAATAGAGTTCATGCCATCCCAAGTATAAACAACATCTCCAGAATCTAATTTTAAGGAAGAAATAAAGTTGTGAGATCTTCGAGCTAGAAGATATTTGTGGAAAAAAATTGTGTTTCGATCTCCTTCTTTGAGCCATTGAATTCTAGATTTTTGCTTCCATAATATTTCTTCTCTTTTTTCCCATTCCTCTAACTAAGTTGTGAGTTTAATTTCATCTGCACTTCTCTTCTCTATGAGGCCATCTAAACGGATTTTATTATTCAAATTTTCAATATGAGCAATAACTTCATGTTTTTTTTATGAACATCCCCAAACTCTTTCCAGTTCCAAGTCTTGATTTTGGATTTAATGTATTACAATATTTTGAAAAAATAGAACATCTTAGTCCCATGCCTAGGTTTACCTTCCTTCCACCATTTTTGCACATGAGGTCTGAAGGAAATGTCTCTAAGCCACATTAATTGAAAACGAAAAGGAGAGAAACTCACATTGGTTTTCCACATTTCCACCATGACTGGCCAATGATCCGAACCAGCATTATTAAGAGTCTTCACTTTAGGAATGTGACCATGGCTTAACAAATTTTCAAAGAGCAAAAGCCTATCCAATCTCTCCATTATACAAGCTAAGCCTTGCCTTCTGTTAGACCAAGTCATAAGGCCATTATCTGGTTGGATATCCACAAAATGGAGGTTTGCAATATATTCGCTCATGAGGTCAGTGCTTTTGTCCAGATTTTTATTTCCCCCCCTTTTCTCATCCATAGAGAGGATGGTATTGAAATCTCCTCCAATCAAGATCTAAGCTTTAGGAAAATGAGATATAATATGAGTAATATCCTTCCATTGTCTTCTTTTTTCCTCCAAATAAGTCAGAGCATAAACAGTAATGCAGAGCATAATCTGGTTGGAATGTCTACTTTGAATATTTGTAGCCAACAAACCCCAACTGCCAACCATATGGTGAATAACTACCTCTTTTGGATCCCAAAGACAAGCAATGCCACCCGAAGTCCCTTGGGAACTGAGGGAAACCACTTTTACAGCTGGCCAAACTTTCCAATGGGCTAATATAAGCATCATTTGTATTATTTATATTATCAAGGGCAATGTCAATTATATTTGATTTCTTATAATCCCAAGACTGATGGGCAAACTAAAAGGGTTAACCAAGTATTGGAGGATATGTTGTGAATATATTACATGGATCATCAAACCAAGTGGAAAGACTATCTGTATCTGGTGGAATTTACCTACAATAATGGATATCATGCTCACTAAAAATGGCATATTTTGAGGCTCTATACGGAAGAATGTGTAGGACACCTTTGTCTTGGAGCAATCCAAAGGATTGGGTAATGATCAGGCCGGATATGCTGAAAGAAATGGAGTAACAGTTAAATGAAATTCGACTTAGGCTCAAGGAGGCCTTTGACCAACAAAAGAGTTATGCTGATCTAAAATAAAATCCAAGGGAATTCGTTGTGGGAGACAGGGTATTCCTGAAGGTTAAACCCACTAAAAGTTCCATTAAATACTCCAAGCTTAGCCCAAGATTTATAGGACCATTTGCCATTATTGATAAAATTAGCCCAGTAGCCTACAAATTGGCCTTACCCCCTAATCTGTCCAAAATCTATGATACTTTCCATTTGTCTCTCCTTAAGAAATACATACCAGATCCTTCTCATATTTTGAATTTTTATTATTTACAAATGACAGATCCCCTGCACATTGAGGTGCATCCAGTCAGGATACTTGGTTTCAGAACAAAGCAACTAAGAAAAAGTAGTATTGATCAATGTAGGGTCTAATGGGACCAATATTCAGAAAATAATGCCACATGGGAAGATGTGGACATGATGAAAATACAGTTTCAATTTTTGTTTGAACAAGATAAAAATGTGTTTTCTTTTAAGCATCAAAAACTGATTGATGAATTTTGTTGTAAATTGAAGAAAAACTATGTTGCTTACAATCACTGCTATATTTGAATTGTTATGTGGACTTGTGAAAATTTATAAAAATTATTAATGATGTTTTATACTGCAAACACAAGGATTGTGTTTAGTCTTAGGGGAAAAGTATGTAACAACCCTACAAATTTGATTCCTATTTTCATATGTAAGAATAAGATACTGCTAAATATTTCTATGGATGCAGGTACAAGTAGCCACTTGGGCAGAGACTGGACTTAAAGAAAAAGAAGACTCGGTGATTTAGTAGTTGGTGGAAGGGAATTCAATGGAAATGATGAGCGACGGAGTATATGCTTAATAATAGGAATCAGAGAATTCCTACTGGCAATGCATCCGCCAACAACACATTTAGTTGCATTTCATATAGTTGCATTTTTAGGAATTCCGTATGTATTTTGCTTTATGAAATTTTTGCTTGAGAAGTGAAATAAAATAATTAAGAAAACTATTTAATAAAATATAATTATAATAAATAAAACAAAATAGTTATAATAAAATTATGTTAAACAAGTTATATATAATTAAACAATAATAAAATTAAAACATATAATGAAAATTTAATCGAAACTTTACATAATCTTTAAAACAAGAAATATAAAAGGAATTCATATAAAATAAATAAACGTAAGCAAGGATATGGCGTGACAAGTGGAGAAAAGAAAAACTTACACTAGCCCAACAGGTTTTGTAATTAAAATAATTTTTTTGCCTTTTTAAAATTGAATAGATGGAGAAAGGGGGATTCATTGTTTTTTCGATGTATGAAGAGTTTCACAATGAAAGCGCCTTGGTGAGAAGAATCGAGGTTTTTCGGTAGTGCTAGCGAGCTGTGAAGAAGAGAGGTTGGATCTCTTCGCTTGAAATTAAATTTATTATGTTATCTAGAAGTGTAATGGTTGTCTTTTATTTATTTTAGAATATAATATGTCGAATGAATATTGAATGATAGTTTTACTGCGAATGATAATTTGTGCTTAAAAAGAATTAAATTTTGCTATTAAAAGAAAACAAGAACAGATGTTAAAATATTGCATCCACATTGAAATCTTTGTGAGGAAGAATTGAGCTGCATACTAGGATTAGATGCATTGCACAGCATTGTTTAGGGGTCGTTTTGACCCTTGTAATCCATCGGTTTCCAAGAACGAGGTTTCAAGAGGACATTGAAAGGGAAGACTAAGTGTTGTGTTGCTCATTGTGAAAACAAAATTTTCTAATGTTGTTCTCCGGAGTTATCGTGTTGCTTTTTCATATTTTAAAAAAAAAAAATTACATATAGTTTCTCTGGTGTAAATATTTTTACTTCTCCCATAGGTTGATGTATGCATTTCTAAAAGATGGGCTATCACTTTGATTAGTGGAATACTTTGTTTCTGATTTTAATGTAAAAACAAATTTTGTGTTGAGATATTTTAAAGAAACATCATCGTATTAAATTCATGAACCCTGTGTTGCATTGAATAATTATAGCGATTTTTTCTGTACTGGAATATATTTTAGAAAAAAATATTTGGCAATGTAATTGACCGAAGTGGCAATTGTTAGCGAATGAATATAATGAATTCAAATAAGAAATGTATGTAGAGAAATAGTATCAAAACCAAACTTAGGAAATCCTTCATCCAAACCTGTGTAAAGCTGGTTTCGTATGTTTAATTTAAAAAAAAAAAAAAGAACAAACGCCTCTAGAAATGTATCACAAGGGAGTGACAATCATTTTACGCTCACAAATATGGACACAAAGGAGCACTGCACTTCATGGTGTTCGTCTGCTGAAGTTTTAAAGTAGAAAAATAAAACCCATAAGCTATAAATTGTGAACATTGTCCTCCTTCACCTGAAAAGCTGTCTTGGGGCAATAATCAATACAAACCTAATTAAGACGTAGGAAAAATTAGAAAAACCCTAATTCATATTTAACGACATAGGAGGTAAAATATTATAGTTGAATTAATATATTAAAAGCCTTAGAATACGTTACCATAGTTTTTCAAAGAAGCATTAAAACGCGTACTGTCAGAAGCCAAGGGTCGTTAAAGAAAATCCTTGTGTTTAAAATAAAAACAAAAACTAATTAAGTCTTTCTATGGAAATTGTGAGAAATGTAGGAACACAATTTAAATAATTAAACATAAGAAACGTGTATCCTGTATTAGTAGGAGAACATTGGAAAATATAAGTTATATTGTTTTGAAAAGGATGGTTGGTCAAAAGAAAACTAATAAATTGAAATTTTATACAATAGATAAACCATTAATCCCCTAATTGGGAGACGTTCTTGTTATTCGCGAAGTCAATGTTGTTTGGATTCAAGGTTCATTCTCTTCTTAAAATTTGATTGTAGATATGTTAGAAAAATGTGGTGATGGTTGTAGGGTAGCAGTCATTGCATTAATACTTTTCTTGTAGCTATGTAAATGGTTGGATATTTAGTTAGATTTTTTGGATAGCCATTGTAGTAATGTAAATGGTTTATGGTTGAATATTTAGTTAGAATTTTTGGATAGCCATGTTATAAGAAAGGAAAATTAAATACGTTATCCAGATTATATTTTAACTTTTTGACTTGCTTTATAAATCATAATAATAATAAAATATTTAAGCATAGTAATTTATAAAGGTAGCTTGTGGATTAGTTTTACTTTGTGTAGTTTTAAGAATAATTGTTTAAGAGATTTATTGTTGTCTTTATTTACTTTCTTTTACAAGAATATGGTTACAAGAACCTTGGTTATCCTCAGAAGATCAGGACGATGGTTAGTAACATTAAAATATAATATTCAAAACATAGGAAGAACCAGAGTCTTTCAAATAAACCATGATAGGGAACCTTGATTTATGAATAAAACACTTGGTTGAGGGAAGACAACCAATGCCTTGAAATTTATGGTTGTGCGTAGACAACCTAATTTTATTGGATTTGGACAGGCATCTAACCTAAAATTTATGGTTGTGGGTAGACAACCTAAGTTTATTGGATGTGGGCAGGCATCTAACCAACTTTCAGGAATAAGGAGGAAAAGTGCCTACGTCCTGAATAGGGTTTACCAGACTCTGGATAAAAGAGAGTAATAAGAAGGGATTATGATATGGGCATAGTTCCTTGGTAAATTCATTCCTAGCACTTGAGCCAAAAGGGACTTATGAATCCTGATGATGAAATGGGCATCATTCAGGTAAGACTTCTAGGGTGTTATCGGTTTGTAATATATCCATGACATATTTCAGGGAAGTGAATATATGTCATCTCAGGCATGCATACGCTAATAGGGGAAGTAAAGCATTTATCTTCCAAATGAAATGGGCCCCAAAAGATAAAACCCTTGCCAATACTAAGGAAACTCGGGTTAGGAGTGGAAGTATAAGGCTTTAACACCGAGAAATGGCCAATCTCAATCACACAAAAAAAATTTACTGCAATGAAATGGCTTTCGTGATGATTTAAGCATGCTTGTACTAGATGAAAAGTTGGATTAAAATATTTAAAATTATACGATTTTGTTACCTAAAACTAGGTGGGTTCACCTAGGTTATTACAAATGGAGTCTAGACTCAAGCTATCTCGATATGATCAATCACCAAAGTAGATGGTACTCTCTATCGTCAATTGATTGGGAGTCTCATATATTTGACAAATACCATGCCATATATCAATTTTATCATGGGTTATCTTTCAAGGTTCATGCAGGACCCAAAGGTGAGTCATTGGAAAGTAGTAAAGAGAGTTCTTCATTATGTTTGTGGTACTACAGATTTTGGCTTGGAGTACAAAAAGAATAGCAAGTTCTATCTACAAGGATACACGAACTCAAACTATGTCGGATCCATTGATGATCGAAAGTCAACTTTTGGATATATTTTTCATCTTGGATTTGGTCCTGTCTCTTGGCATAGTAAGAAGCAGCGGGTGGTTGCTATGTCTTCTACAGAAGCAGAATATCATGTAACCAGTAGAGCAATCTACAAGATAATATGGTTAAGTCACATTCTTATGAACATGGATCTTCCAAAGAACCTTCCACTTCATTTGTTTTGCGATAATCAAGATGTTTTTAATCTTGTCAAGAATCCAATCTTTCATGATCGAACCAAGCACATTAACACTCGATGTCATTTCATTCATGATGGAGTTCCAAAGCATCATATACAGCTCTAGTACATTCCCACTGATTAGCAAGTTGTAGACATTTTCACCAAGGCACTTGCACGTGTCAAGTTTGAATTATTTTGCAATGCTCTTTATATTTTCCAATAATGTAATAAGGGGGGATGTTAGCATAGTACACATGTTATTACATTCTAATCATATTAACATATTAAACACATTCATTTTCATTTGGTAGGTGGGATAGTTATCCAACCAAGTGGTAGTTGTTCAACCACTATTAAACCACCATGATGTATATTTAATTCAAACTGAATGTAAAGATGTTTGTTCATTGTGTCTTTCTACAATTTATGGTTGGTTCAAGAATGTTTTGGAGTAAATTTCTAGATCTCAAGATTTTCTTAGTGAAAATTTGTCTTGGTCCTAAAGAAAACTCAACATGTATTTGGAGGTTGCTTAAAACACTAGGAGTGGTTGAGTGACCAAAAACACCTAGGGATTATAGACATGTGACTTTGCTAATGATAATTTGGCTTTATGGAATGATGCAATGAAATGGATGATGTGTTGAAGGTGCCCCTGATTAAGGCAACACGACTGTTTTTAGACCAATTATTATCTTAAACTGAATAAATGATCCCTAATATGAAATGTGAAATTTGTGAAAATGAATACAATGAATGAAATATAATGTGTAAAATGCAATGTATGCAATGTGATATATGAAATGCAAGGTATAAATTTAATGTTGTGAAATGAAATGTATGCAATATAAATGTGTGAAATACAATTTTGTTTTTGTGTAATAGCCATGTATATATACATATATATAAATCACATTATGCATAGAATGCTCTCAAGTGTATAACATTAAGTGGTTCGGGCTCTTCAACTCCCTCTAGACTAGCAAGTCTATAATTTCCTTTACCCACTTTTTGAGTAACAATGTACTAACCTAACCAATTAGTTGTGAATTTATCACGAAGGTGCGGTAATACATTGGTGTTTTGTTGATTCTCTTTAAGGACAATATCTTCTACTTGGAATTCACATAGATGAACTTTGGCGTTATAAGCACATTTTAGGCAGTCTTAATATACTCGTAAATACTCTAAAGCATTGACTCACATTTCATCAAGAAGTGTGAGTTGGTCAAGATGTGCTTGTCTAGCGGTATCGTCATCTATGAATTCCTACAATGAAATTCGTAATGAGGGGATCTCAAGCTCAAGAGGTATGATTACTTCAGCTTCATAGACCAATGAAAATGGTGTTGCTCTAATAGGCGTGTAGATGCTTGTTCGATAAACACATAATGCCAAGGGAATTTGTGTATGCCAATCTCTGTAATTTTCTTTAACAAGTTTCTTGAGAATAACAATCAAGGTCTTATTGATAGTATCAGCTTGTCAATTTGCTTGTGGGTAATAAGGAGTTGAGAAATTGTGCTGGATATTATATTTCTCGCAAAGTGCTCAAACATCCTTGTTCTTGAAAGACTTACCATTATCAAAGATGATTTTCAAGGGGATACCAAAACGAAAACTAATATGATGAAGTATAAACTCCACAATTCTAGGTCATGTCATACTCGTTAGAGGAATTGCCTTGATCCACTTTATAAAGTATTATGTAGCTGTGATTATGAATGTATGTTGTCTCGAGGAATAAGGTGTTACTTTTCCAATTAAATTTAGACCCCATTGTGAAAAGGGCCAAAGGCTTTGAATAGGCTATAATGCATGTGATGGTACATGAGTTAAATTAGCATGTTCTTGATATTGCTTACAATGTTTTATGTATGTGCAACAATCTTGTTCCATTATGGGTCAAAAATAACCCATGCATAGAATACACTTTGCAATGGCCATTCCACTAAATGACCACCATAAGTACCATCATGAACTTCAACTATGCCTCTTTGTTCCTCAATAGACTCGAGACAACGAAGGAGGATTCCATCATAACCACGTCTATACAACACGCCCCCCAAGAGAGTAAAATGAGCTATTTTTTGCTTGAAAGTGCATTTAGCAGTCTATGACATATCTTATGGGAGTGTTCCAAACTTGAGAAAGGCTATAATTTGGTTCGACCAAGGCTCACATGGCTCCAAATGGATAAATCAAACGTCCATTTAATCCTTAGATTCAGCACGGACAATTTCAGATTTAGAGATCATTGTAATTATGAGGGGTTGGACCTCTCCTAAGGTATCCTTTGGAATCATTGATCCAAGAGAGGCCATCACATATGCAAATCTATTAGTCGAACATGGAAATCTACTTTATGGTAAATCTTAATGGTAGGCTCTTTGCATTGGTATTCTTCAATTACCTATTTGACAACAAGTTGAAAATCACCAAATATCTTGATACGCTTAATGCCCATAGCTATAGTTGCTTGAAGACCTAAGATTAAGGCTTCATACTCTGCATTGTTTTTTATGCATTGGAAGTCTAGTTTAAATGATAAGGGGATGGGCACCTCTTGGGGTGTATGAAATACGACTCCAGTACCTTGACCTTTTTTTCACTTAGAACCATAAAAAAATAGTGTGATATCGGTATCTTTCTCCAAAATGACATCTTCTTCTTATTCAATGACAGTGAATACTAAATCATTTGAGAGCTCAATAATCAAAGGATGATCACTAGGTAGTGGATCTTTCATAAGTTGATCGGCTATAACCTGATCTTTAATAGATTTTTGGCTTACAAACTCAAGATCAAATTTAGTGAGAAACATTATCCATTTAGAAGTGCAGGTGTTATTATAAGTACTAGACATCATATAATGGAAAGGATTTTCTCTAGCTATGACATATGTGGTGTGACTAAGCATATAATATCTAAGTTTCTTAGTGGAAAAGACCACTTCTAAGCACAATTTTTCCACGTAAGCATATCTAATTGTATAGCTTACCAATGTTCAACTAATGTAATAGACAAGTTGTTCTTGATTATTTTCATTCTTTTGTACAAGCATTGTCCCTAATGCAAATTTTGTTGCTGAAACATACAGATTAAAGAGGACCCCCAGACGAGGAGGAGCTAATATTGGTGGAGAAGTCATGTATTGCTTAATGTCATCCAAGAGCTTTTGACATTCATCTATCCATGAAAATGGCACCGCCTTTTGTAGCAGGTGATTGAATGGCCTGCATTTGTCATAAAGTTATGCAATGAAATAATGGATTTATTGAATCTTTCCTTGTAAACTATGTAATTCCTTGAAATTAGTTGGGGGAGGTATCTCCATGATGGCCTTGACTTTGTTTGGGTCCACCTCAATACCTTTTTTGGAGAGAATGAACCCTAGTAGTTTTCCAAAGGTAACACCAAAGACATTTCTTGGGGTTCAACCTTACATTATACTCTAGAAGTCTATCAAAGACCTTTTCCAATACACCAATGTGCTCTTGTTGAGTTTTGGATTTTTCCAAGAGATCATCCACATAATATTCGATGATCTTATGCATGTAATCATGGAAGATGTATGTCATGGCACGTTGATAAGTGGCACCTACATTTTTGAGGCCAAAGGGCATCACCTTGTAATAAAAATTATCCCAAGGTGTAGTGAATATTATTTTGTGTTGGTCATTAGGATTTATTCGAATTTGGTTGTATCCTAAAAAATTGTTAATGAGAGAAAGTATTTCATGGCCAACGCAAGTGTCGACAAGAGTATCAATGTTTGGAAGAGGAAAATCATCCTTAGGACACGTTTTTTTAAGATATTGTCAATCAGTGCAATCGTGTATTGCCCCGTTAGGCTTGCGAATGGTTACCATGTTTAAGAGCCACTCAAGATAGTCAATGGGTCATCTAATAGCTTTTGAAGCTTTTTTTTTACCAAGAGAGCAATGGTAGGATGCATCCTTCTAAGTTTTTGTTTAACCAACTTAGCATCAAGGTGTAAGGTGAGATTATGGACAACCAAGTTAGGGTCAATACCCGACATGTCTTTGTAAGACCACGCAAAAATGCCCTTCTTCTTCTTGAGGAGAGCAATTAATTTCTCTTGTTCATCGATGGATAAATTTTTACCAAGTTTGACAATTTAGGGATTGTCTGCGTCTAAACTAAGGTTCACATCAATAGTATCTTTAATAGACATATGGGAACCTTTCTCAAGTTGATGGGGATTTGGGATTAGATGAATGTCGTCTATGAGGTCATCAAACTCTTTTGACTTATCCTCGTCTATGTCTTCCTAGAAAACCTCAGGACCTGAAGGTGAAGGTGAAGGTGAAGGTGGAGGTGATGGAGGAATGTAGTTAGTTGAAGCCCTTAACAATTTCTCGGATAGGACAAACTCAAAAAAGTATGGTGGTGAGGAAATCCAATCCATATCAATAAGACTCATGTCAATAGGAATTGGCTTTGCCAAATCGTATGGATTACGGAGTGGGGTGAATAAGTCAATAGGATTCATGTTGACTTAAAGGAAAAAATTATGGGTGGGAAAGGTGAATGGAATGGATCATGTTTGGTAAAACCAATGCTAGAACTCTATTAAACTTGGACAGTAGCAAGCAACACAAATAAATACAATATACATGCAAAATGTTTTTGTTTTTTCTTTGAATTTTGAATTTTTTTAATTTCTTTTTTGAATTTTGAAATTTGTTTTTGATTTTTTTTTTTTTTTTTAATTTACAAACAAAATGGTCGGTGAGATGGATTAATGAGATGGAGGTGGTGGTTCAATGGTTGGGTCGGTTCGCTCTTGTGGAAGAAGTAAGCGAAAGATGGGCTGATGGATGGGAAACATTCTTAGGTAAAACTCATCTTCTTTAGTGTGTGGAATGATGGGATCTGATTCCTCTTCAAATTCATCAAAATATATTGACATAAGATCAAATTCTTTGTATATCTCATCTTCAGAGTCATCTATGTGATGGATATCTTCTCCTAAATTAAAATTTAAGCTTTGAAAAACTTGTTCAAGAGAAGAGGTGGATGAAAGTGGATGATAACCTAAATTTAAATGGTCATGCATTTCTCGATATGAAACATAAATAATCTCATGCATTATTTGTTCATGCCATCCTAGGCCATGTCCTTACCAATTAACATTGTGGAAATATCAGGATGGAAAACCCAACATATGTTGAATATTGGCTAGTGTTGGTGATTTGGGTTCATATGGGGTAACTAGATTGAACGATGAATCAAGTCCTCCATACACAAAATTAATGCTATCAGACATTGAACCCATATTATATACCGCTCCTATATATAAGGGTGGATCACGTGGGTGATCGTAGTCCTTAGTAGTTTGAATGTTGAGTGGTGTAACTGTGATGTCTTAGACCACATATTCACCAATATCAAGATTAGTGAGGTGGACCTTGACTTGGTATGATGTGGATGGATTGGATGTAAATGGAACTGACTCTTAGTTGGTTGATGGTATCTCACAATATGTCATTTTGACTTGTGATACATTGGTTGATGTGGATGAATATGGATTTGGTTTCATGGATTCTTGAATTGGCAATGATGTGGAAAGAGTGGTGGAAAATTTTGATGGTGTGGCTAATGTAGATTGAATTTGACCACATGTACATGTATTCAATGGTGATGAAGATGGGGGTATGGAAGTGGATACTTGATGAGAATTGGTGATTGGAAGCTCCTCAGGAATAGGGGATTTAGATGATGATATGGATGGGGTGGTTGACGAAGTGGTTGATGATGTGAGGAATAGATGATTGAAAGGAAGCATGGAATCATAGGGGTTTGAGATAAAATTGCAATACTTAAACGGTTCAACATTCGTTGGTATGCAATGTACTTGTCCCTCATGTACATATTTCAAGTATTGATGTCATATGGAAGGGACACATCTCATTTCCCTCATCCAATTTCGTCTAAGGAGTACATTATATGCCATGGACCCTTCCAAGATGTGGAACATAGTATGCAATATTTTTACCCCCACTTTGATGGGCAAAACAATAGTGTCAACTGTGGTGTAGGGAGCACTGTTAAATGCTTTTAAGGTGAAAGAGGATTTGGTGATGTGGTCTAGGGGAAGCTTGATATGTTGAAGGTCAAATGTGGTGATGATATTTATGGAGGAGTCGATTTCAATTAAAACTCTTTTGAAAGGCTTCCTATCTGTATCGCCCAAATTTTTCGCACCCTTACCTTCAGGCTAAAGGATCCGTGCCCAAAAGGGGGATGCGAGAAGGATGGGACAATACCTTAGACGAATAGGCCCTTTGAAGGTCACGCCTCTCGGGGGAGGGGTATAAGGGTGAATTTTCAATGGATGGTGGGGTTCACCAGGAAACTTTGAGTGGCAGTTTCCATGCCTAGGTTGAGAATGGGTTTGATGTGTTCATTTTATGTTCCATCATTCAAATTCCTAGGTTGGAAAAAATGAATCTAAGCTATTTTATATGAAATTTTGAGTTTATAGGAAGACGAAAAACATGAATGAATCCTAAATACAGAGACTATGTGAAATGGAGAGGAATACACCTGATTCTTGATGTCTGATGAAGATTTTGAAGCTTGTAGGAGTCCAGATCGTCCCAAATATGACAGGATCATCTGTAATTGCATAGAATCATCCCAAATTATAGGTGATCATCTGAGATCAGATAGGATCATCGAAAACCTGATGAATTCGTCAGAAACCTGCAATCATGGAAACAGACATCAAAAATTGAAAATGCAATTGCAAGAATGATGCAAAATGATAGAAATAACAGTATAGATGCTTAAATAATAAATCCAGATAGCAAATCAAATGGGATGCACTGTTTAATAACTTATTTTAAATTTTATCATGCAAATATGCTAAATGAGGTGAACTCCAGGATGCAGAACAGAAATAAATCGATCTAATGCACAATTAAATAGGAAAGAAAGGTAGAAAATGCAAACTCGGGGCTCTGGTTGCCTCCAATATGAACTACAGTCAAAATCATCTGCAATCGTACGATATCGTCACCAATCTCGACAGGATCGTCCAAAATCGTGTTGGATCGCCTACGACCATCCGAGCTTCCTCTGGCTGAAACCAAAAAAAATCCTGTAATAAAACTTGAAAATGCAAATACAAATGATGGGGGCGAGGATGTTCTAATACAGCAAAAAACTAGAGTTGCAGGGAAATGATCAGCCAGGGGGATAAACTGGGAAAATCCCAAGTTTATATAGGATTAGAGGGAGGTTAGGAGGTTGGGGATCATCCCAATCTGGGAGATCTCCAATGTAGGAATCTCCAACCGCGCAGACACGCTTTTGCCCGAGTTGGAGAGGTTGTTGAAACAGAAGCTAATTATGAAAATTTGGTTTTGGGATGAAATCGTCTAGACGTTCTATTCTAGACGAATTTGTTTGATTTGGGACGATATCGTCCAACGGTCAAAACAAATTCTAAAAATGGTGCAAAAAATGAGGTGAGCAGTTAACGGGCGGTTTCGGGGTTAAAATTCAAATTTTTAATCTTTTTACTGATGGGTTAACTGCACCAATTTTAGGGTGCTACATTTTGCCCCCTTTTTAGCGAATTTTTTGAATAAAATGTGTTAAAGACGAGTTCTTCATGCTTTACGAGAAAGCAAAAATTTATTCCATTTTTTAGACGACGATTCTAGGTCGAATCGTACAACTGCTTGCTATGGTGCCCCCTCCGAGTTTTTACCCAAATCGAACGTTTGAGGTAAAAGTGCGAAAAAGCAAAATGTAAAAAAAATAAAAAAATGTTGTTTTTAAATAAAATTTAAAAAAATAGGGTAAAACCCTAATTTATTTTTATTGTTCACTTTTGCTATTTCAGAGCTCTGTAGGCAAAATGGTGGAAACGACACACAGATCGACAGAGGTCTAACGCGGGTTGCGAGTAAGGATCTAAACCTGATACATTATGTTTTTAACTTGATTTGTTTAATTTTTTACTTTAAATTTTAATTGTTTTTGGTCATCACGGCCGTTTTTAGGCCGTCGACGACATCGGGATGAAATCGTCCCAATTTTGTCGAAATCGTCCCTATATCGTCGATTTCGTCTAAGGACGAAATTGGAGAAATAGGGGCGATTTCGTCCAATAAAGGACGATCCCTAAATTGAACAAAAGGGAGATTATTTCGTCCCACCAAGGATGATTTTACTAAATTTAGTACGATATCGTCCAATAATGGATGATATCATTTTTTTTTTTAGATGAAATTGATTTTAATGATTATGTACTAATGATTTTTTTTGTTTTATTGTATATTTTGCAAAGAGGATTGCTAAAGAGTCGAGAATGAAAATACGGAGGGCTCAGAGATGATTTAGCCACGCTCGATCAGGTTGAGTGGGATAGACTAGCAGAGGTTGGACTACAACATGTGGCAAAAATGCCACAAATTCCTATAAACATGGGGCTACTGACAGCCCTAGCAGAGAGATGGTATCCGGGGTCGTCTTGCTTTCGGCTATCGACAGGGGAGATGGCTCCCACTCTAGAGGATATATGGAGGATCTTGAGGATCCCCATACATGGGTGATTCATGACTCCTTTGGCCAATCAGGGTCATGCTATGATGAGACTGTGCAACGACCCAAGCTTCACCCTGGAGAAGGGCGGAGTGAACATCGAGGCATTGAGGCAGATGCCTGGGGTGTCTCGATTGACTCGGGTTTTTGTGGGGGTGCTAGGTGGCCTACTTTTATGCCACCAAAGTAGATGCAGGTTATCGTGGCTCCTCTCAAATGTGGTCTGCGACATGAGAGACCACGAGTACAGGTTTGCTTGGGGCAGTTTTGTACTATGTCGCTTGTATAGGATCCTTTATGGGGTCGTATACAAGGGAGGTCGATGTTTGGTGTTGACATTGCTGCTATAGGTTTTGTGCTAGGAGCACATTGCAATGTGAAGGCTGATAGGGCTTCCACTAACAGGATTTGACTGGGAGAGACCCCGGGTTTTCTATTGGTGGCTCCAGAGAGGGTCATAGCAACGGATAGATCTGTCAATGTCCTAGAGGTTGCTAGACGATCTCATCCTAGATCAGATCACCTAGAGGCCATGGAGAGAGCATCCAGGGTGGGGAGAGGATGGACAGGAGTTGGCTCGCATCAGGCGAGTCTTCTAGTTGAGGATGGAGTGGGGAGAGGTAGAGCTCCATCGCTACGACCGAGTTTTGAGGCAGTTCGGTCTACAACAGGGGATCCCTTCTCTTAGGGATTACGAGTACTCCCGGACTGTCTGGTATAATACCACATTGAGCGGGGCTCTAGACATGCAACGATTCTAGAGTCAGGACGCTGACGATGCCCCCATTCAACTAGTGGATGGGGATGACGTTGGGGTAGTAGACGGATATGATGCCTGGTATGCAGGCATCCGCCCTCCTCGGATGACGAGGGCACAGGGTCCGATGCATGCTATTGTGCAACGGATGGGGAGGTGATGCCAGGCCACCATCGATGCAGCAAGGAGTCATGAAGGGAGGGATCAATGACGACCTCCTTAGGAGATACTTCAGAGAGTGCCATAGGCTTTGGAGAGATCGCAGTAGCCAAAGAGGAGGGAGAGACTCCCTTCTCAGTAGAGGGATAGGCCACCATCGCTCGATAAGGGCAAGGGTGTCGAGGTGAGGGAGAGCAACGAGATGGCGGCTCTCCGAGCGAAGAATGCCCGCCTACGAGCTCAGGTGTAGACATTGCAGGATGAGGCTACACGACTCAAGGCTCAGAGCAGAGGGGCGAGCATGTGAGAGCTGGTGCGACCTATTGCTCAGACCACATTCTATCAGGGAGTATACTTCTAGCTACTTCCATAGGGCCAAAGGATACAGCTGCCAATCGGAATTATAGAGTCGATCAGGATGGGGTCATCGAGGACATCCTCACGATCAACATTGAGGACCCGTGATACGACACGGAATCCGATGGGACCACCTCCTCCACCTCAGGGCAGGAGAGGAGATGAGGCTGAGAGCTCGAGGGCTTCTCGAGACTAGCTGCACATTGACTATAGATTGTATATTTTTTAGAGGATTGAGTATGCCAGGGTATAGATTGTGGCATACCAATCCGTTTTGATATGATGTACATATATTTCTTGAATATATATATATATATATATATATATATATATATATATATATATATATATATATATATATATATTCTTTCCGTGATATGACTTGTGCATATGTTTTATGATGTTTTAATATTTTAATGGTTGATTGATTATTCATGTAATTATGTCGTTGAGAATATTATAATTTTATGTCATGCTATAAAATTAAATGAAATAATCTGATGTAAACAAATTGGTTGTTGTGGTGTGATTTGATGAAAAATAAAGGGACTTCTAACAATAATTTCAAAGGACATTGTCACTGTTACATGACCATTTCATGGAGTCACCACTCGCTAGGTCATTAAGCTAATCCCGTTATGAGAGAAATATTGCTAAAAGTAAAAGGGTGCTTAAGAGACTTTCTTAAAACTTTGTGTTGTGATGATGAAAATTGATGATGGTGATGATTTGTTTTCAGATGTCCATGAAAATATTATGCATGAAATATTAAAAATATGATTTTTGGTAGGCATAAAATTCCTAAGTGTGATAGAAATTTGAACAACTTCCTAGGAATTATACCATCGTCGCAAAAAACTGAATGTTGACATAATGAAATGAAATAGGAAAGTTTTCATTCTTTTTAAAGCGCAATTGTGTAACATAATGATTTAAGCCATATGCTTTTATGGATTAAATAAATGAAAAATAAAATTAGAACGACGGCTTGCGCTAGGCATAGAATTTTTAGGTATAGACTTATACCATCATCGTGAAATCCAAAGAAGAAATTGATATAATAGTTTTATTACATAGTTGAGTTTTGAGTTTGAGATAAACAGAAAATATAAGATAAGGACTTGCACTAGGCATAAAATTCCAATTTAGGTTTAGTAACTATACCATCGTTGCGAAAGTCGAAAATATGTAAATGTGACTTTATTGCTAGATTTTTGAACATGTTTTGAAAGAAAATTTTGGATTTTGAAAAAATGTATTTAATTGTTTTTACGCTAAGCAGTTATTCTCAAGTAAGAAAATCAAATTATTCCAGAAGATTTGCATAAATATTTTAAATTATCTCAAAGACAAAATTTGGATTTATAAGGAACCCCGTGTGCATATGTGAGTTCATTGCCAATCTCGATCTATCATAATGATACAAAATCTCTCAAATACAAATGTGTGTGCAATTGTATTGTTCATTTACCGATTTTGAGCAAGATAATTTGATACAAGTAATTTGAATTAACCAAATGAGTGTTCATTAACCATGATTTATATGCATATAACCGTACCAAACTACTATGTAAGTCAGGTCATCAAGAGCTAGCTGATCCATAAGCAGACATAGGTCTTGTTGGCATTTTTGCCACATTGATTTGATCATTGATTATTCATGCTTAAGCTGTTGAAATTCTAACTTCTCTACAGGTTTTGATGCAAAAAATGACTAAGTCCGAAAGTTGTCGCGAAATCGCGACAAAAAAATAGCATAGAGAGCCAAGTCGGAAAACCGTCGCGATATCGCGACATGTCGCAGAATCGTGGGTCGGACGAGGAGAGAGAAAATCAACGCAGAATTGGCACGATTTCACGACGTGTCGCAAAATCGCGGTCAACGCAGTCAACAAATGCAGGTGGGCAGAACCGTCGCGATATCGCGACGTGTTTGATTTTCGCGGTCAAAATGGTCAAAGGAGGGCAGAGCGACAAACTGTCGCGAAATCGCGACAAAACTCAGCAGAAGGCGTAAGACTCAATGTCGTAGCGAAATCGCGACGAAAGATGGCACAAAGCGCATAAGTCAAAAGACATCGCAAAATCGTGACGCGTCGCGTTTTCACGACGCGGGTGGTTTAAAAGGCTTAAGTGGTAAAATGGTAGCGATTTCGCTACAGTTAGAAAATGAAGCCAAACAAAGCAAAGAGCGTAGCGAAATCGCTACATGTTCCATGGTCGCGGGTCAGTTGAAGAAAAAGAGTCTAAGGCACAAAGGCGTAGCGATATCGCGCAACTTTTGAGGAAACGTTCCAGCAAGGCAAAGACATCGCGAAATCATGACAGAAAGTGAGAACCGTACAGAAGGCAAGAAATGGTAGCGATTTCGTGACACATTGTTGAAAAAGACTAAGTGCGGAAAGGCGTAGCGAAATCGCGACAGGGTGAAGTTGAAGACATTCTAAGGCAAAAGTGTCACATTTTTGCGGCCTATGAGCAGGACCGTACAGAGTGCAGAAAAGTTGTAGCAAAATCGTGACATGTCGGATTTTCGCGGGTTAGAAGGGAAGATAGAGCCGAAAGACAAGAAAGCGTAGCGAAATCGCGCAGCGTCTCGTTTTCGCGGTGCAAGCTAGCGAAGGAGATAATGAAGCCGAATATGTAGCGATTTCGTGACATGGTTGGTTTTCGTGGCTTAGAAGCGGTAGAAGCGTACGGACCAGAAAGACGTCGCGATTTTGTGACCTGTCGCGTTTTCGTGACCTGTTGCAGTTTCGCGCCTGAAAGCAGTTTAAACGGCCCGATGCTATTTTGTGATTTTCGATGATTCAAAGTGGTCCTAGAATTTAATATGTTGCTGCTTTTCGATGCGGTCAAGGTAGAAGAACGTGCCCAGGCTACCAGAATTGAAGATCGAAGCTGCTGTTCGTGATTTTTCTAACGGTTTCATGCATATTTCCAAGAACATCATTTAATGAAAATGGTCGACTCTTCCATATGGCATTTAATTTTTGGTTTCTTCGAGGTTGTTTAAGGATAACATCTCCTTGTTTCCGTTGCACAAATTGTAGATCTCGAGGAGGTCCGTTGCAAATTTTAAATGCTGCCAAGAGGCCAGACCTCTATAAAAACCAATGTAAATCTCATTTGCAGGGGTCGGGAGTTTGAGAGATATTATTGCGTGGAAGCTTTCAAGTTGTTTTGCATGAATGAAAGAGACTTGGCCACTGATTTTAAAATGTCTGTCTGTGTGATTTCCTTCTATTCCATATATTTCTAAGTTATGCTTGTCTTTTTGATCTGCTGTTTGATTTAAATTCTGCATTTGAATTTAAATATTGCTTGTAAGAAAGTAAGTTCTGGGATACACTTTTGGAGGTAGTTTGCGCAAGGTCGACCTATTTCCCCCCCCCCTTCCCTTTTTTTTTTTTTTTTTTTACATCTCTTTCCTACAACTTTCATCTAAAATCAAATTTAGAAGTAGTAAGGGAACCGGCCCACTCTGGAGATTGGCCTGGGAGACATTTCTTTCTCCCAGCCTTTCAATGTTGGCCGGGTCTAGGGTGCACTTAATATAAAAATCCTTTCCTGTGGCAGATTCGTGACCAACAGTTTTTGGCACGCCCGGTGGGACAGACTTCTTCTGTCTCAGAAAGATCCCATAGTATCGAAGGTTTAATTTTCGCCTTCATACCATAAGATTAGAGCATTTGGTGACTCTGCTGTACTCAGAAATCTTTGAACGTGGATGCAGTGAAAGTTGTACTTCATGATCACGAGATCACAGTCTAAAAAAGTTGGAGATCTTGTCGAGTTTTTTGAACTTGACAGCACAAGAAGTGGTGAGCATTCTAGGTTGGTTCCCCCATCATCATCTGCTATATCCACTCAAATCCCTGGTATTGTTACTAGTTTTCCATCTTCTCAAGTACATACACTAGTTCCAATGGCCCAGTATCCTCCACCTAGGTAGTTTTTAGCTTGGAATAGCTCAGGTGCCTTGAATCTCCAGGCCCAAAATCCAGTTCCCCAGGCTGCCTTGAAGGCATTGCCAACTTATGATGGTACGGGAAAGACTGCATACGAACATATTCATGATGTAGCTTCTCTGGCAGCTATTCATGACATAACAGATGAAGATGTAATGGTGAAGTTACTAGTGTTATCTTTGAGAGGAAAATTGTTGTACTGGTATAGATCTCTACAACCAGGCACTATTGCATCCTGGGATCAGCTAGGAGAATTATTAGTTAAGAATTTTCATGAACAGGCTGACCCATTTTCATTGTTGCACTAGTTTAATGCTATCCAGAGGCATCTGCAAGAGGCAATAGCAGATTTTAATGTTCGCTTTACCGGGAGTCGCGGCGAGTACCGAAGGACTTCGCCCTACCCCTGAGCAAGCTACGTTTTACTACCTCTAAGTGTTCAATACAGATATTGGCTTGGCGATCGGGCAGTCCAATGTGATGACTTTCTCAGAATTGTTTGAGCAAGCACAGAAGGCGGAGGCAGATTTGATTGCAATCGGTAGGCTTCCCCCAAAGGTAGCAATGCCCATTCTTCTTGATATTCCACAACATTTATATCCTAGTTCTTTTTTGCAATCTATGTCCACTATGTATCCTGTCCCATCATGGAATTCTAGTGCACCACAAATTGCACCTATCCCAGCTCCTCAGCTGTCTACTTTAGCAAGTCTACAGCTGCCTGCACCTAGCATTTTGCCATTCCCTGCTTCCACCTCATTTCCAGCATTATCGGCACCACCAGCACCCTTGCCCTTACCAGCACCTCCTGCAACTGTAAACCCTGATCCTTATACAACACTCTTGCAAGAGGTAAAATCTGCCAATTCTGCAATAAGAGCAATGGGTAATAAGATCACGCTTATTGAGAGGAAGCAAGCTGAGCGAGATTTCCAACCAAGGAGATTTCAACCTCCTCCAATTACTAGAGACCAAGCTGCTTCAACAAGCAAAGCTCCTGAGAAAAGCCTGACTGCTTTGGTAAATGAAGATGCAGTTCTTGCTGAAAGAACGTATTGGTGTTCGACTTGCAATGATCCTCATGGAGAAGATACCTGCATGGTCCATCTGAATTATGTGTAGACATTGGCTGCTAGTTCTTCAAGGGGGCAAGTCAATATGATCTCTACGGCAGGCCATAGCTTAATGACTCCACTGGAAGAGCAAGTTTCTGTGCTTACAAGGACTGGTAAGAAATCTGTTACAGTGGATCCTGCTGATTTAGAACCGTTAAAAGTGCCAGTCGATTTGAAGAAGCCGA
This sequence comes from Wollemia nobilis, assembly GCA_028583015.1. Taxonomy (NCBI): domain Eukaryota; kingdom Viridiplantae; phylum Streptophyta; class Pinopsida; order Araucariales; family Araucariaceae; genus Wollemia; species Wollemia nobilis. The sequence goes on from JAQPPZ010003258.1 coordinate 150,402, forward strand.
TGAAAGCGCTTGTGCCAGTTTCAAAACCTGACGCACCTGTTTTGTCGAAGGATCCTGTTTCTCACAGAGTTCAAGAAAATGCTACAACTACACCGACAAGATCAGAAGCAGAAGAGCAAGCTCGAGAGAAGTTGAAGTATCCTTCATTGACAAAGAGGCTAAGAGTGGAAGCCACTCAACAGTATCGAAGTAGATATGAACATCCTGTTGAAAAGAAGGACTCTGCGGTTGCATACAATATTGTCGAAGAACTGAAGAAGACCCCAACTAAGGTTAGTCTTTATGATGCATTACAGTTGCCTGGGCAGGTAGATTTATTGCAAGAATCTTTAAAATCTGTAAAGGATAGCGAAAAGGGTCCTACCCAGACAATTTATGCTCAAGCCTTAACCACTTATGTTACTGGTAAAAATAGACCACCCCTATTTTATCTATCACTGCAAATAGAGGGTTGGATCGTGCATAACTGCATGATCGACTCTGGAGCCGCTACAACTGTCATGCCGAAGGCAGTTTACGAGGTTATGGGCATGGAATACACATGAAGTAGCCCTGGAGTTTTGCAGTTAGATGGTACTCCTATAAAAATGGTGGGTGTAATCAAGGATGTCCCAATTGTTTTGCATACTATGCCCTAGATTACAGTCATTCAAGAGATTGTTGTGGTGGATCTAGAACCATATTTTAGTATGTGCTTATCCAGAGAGTTTACTGCAAAGTTGGGGGGTTATCTGGCACTGGATTATTCCCACTTAGAAATTCCTTTCAAAGGTAAACGGCTCAGGATTCAGAACGAAAAACCTTCCTCTTTTTATATAGAAAAGCTGGAAGAAACAGAAAAAAACATGCAGTCTGTTCACATGCTAACTGAAGAGTCCGAGGATTCTGTTTTGATGCATGAGGTTTTAGATGATCTTCAGTTGGACGATCAGTTTTCTATGCTTGATTTCAACGCCATGCTGGAGACTGAAATCGGCTGTTATTCCATCCAAAAACCCGAGGGTGACACAAAGCAGGCATTTTCTAACCAAGTTGATCAGAATTCTGTCACAGACCAACTATGGCAGTTATATTTCGATGGGGCTAGATGCAAGAACGGTGCAGGAGCAGGTATTGTTTTGATTTCTCCTTCTGGTTTACAAAGAACATATTCATACCGTCTTACTTGGAATTGTACTAACAATGCTGTCGAGTACGAAGCATTATGCTTAGGCTTGAAAAAGGCAAGGAAGTTGGGAATCGAATAGCTCCAGATTTTTGGTGATTCTGAGCTTATTGTAAACCAAGTCACAAACAGGTGCATTTCTAAGCAGCATTACCTTAAAGCATACCGCAACCAAGTGTGGGACCTGTTTGAGTTTTTCACAGCTCTGAATATTCAAGCCATTTCCCGAGAGTTGAATAAGCATGCAGATCTCTTAGCATCTCTTGGAGCCAATTTTTCTCCTATTGAGCAGGTAGTTAAGAAACCAAAGATAGTAAGGATGGTGTACAGGCCAAGTGTCCCATACAAGGATATTTTCTGGCAAGTCTTTGAGGATGATGAGCAGATTGTCAACTTTTTGATTCAAGAAGCTGCCACTATCAAAGGGAGAACCTTGGAGCACGAAGAAGCTGAGGGTCTAATTCAGTTACGGAATAATCACATTTCGAAGGGTCTTATAACTCTGGAAAGTTTGTTTGATCAGCATGATCGGTCCAAAAAACATCGGATCGAGATTGATAAAAAAGAGTACATGGAGTTGAAGTTAGAACCCAATAAGGTCATTAAGGTTGGAACTGATTCTACTCCTGATGAACTGCAAGAAATCAGACAACTGTGTGAGGAATTTTCTGATATTGTGGCTTGGAGTTATGAAGATTTGAAGGGATACGATAAACAGATTGTGCAGCATACGATTGAATTGGAAGAAGGAGTCAGACCTTTTCGACAAAAGCAACGACCAGTAAATCCAAAGATTGAGACTCTAATGAGGGTCGAGCTTGTGAAAATGCTGCAAGCCAAAATTATATATCCAGTTAAGCACTCAACTTGGGTTGCCAATCTGGTCCCGATTCGAAAGAAGAATGGAGACATACGACTGTGTGTAGATTTTTGAAATCTGAACCGTGCATCTTTGAAAGATCATTATCCTTTGCCGCGTATAGATCAAATACTGCATGTTGTTGCTGGAGCTCAACGTTTTTCACTGTTGGATGGATTCTCTGGATATAACCAGATTTGGGTTAGAGATGAGGACCAGTACAAGACAACATTTACAACTAAGTGGGGCACTTTTGCTTATCAGAGAATGCCTTTTGGACTATCAAATGCTGGGGCCACTTTTCAGAGAGCCATGGACATTGCATTCAAGGAACTCTTGAACAAGATTATTGTGATATATCTTGATGACATGACTGTCTTTTCACATAGACGGGAAGATCACTGTTCTCACCTGAGGCAAATTTTTGGTAAGTGCAGAGAATTCGGGATTTCCATTAATCCAAAGAAGTCAGTGTTTGCAGTGAAGGAAGGTAAACTCTTGGGGCATGTTATTTCAGAGGATGGTTTAGCAATAGATCCAGCTCGAGTTGAAGCATTGAAAAAATTATCACTCCTCGCAAATAAAAAGGAACTGCAGTCTTTCTTTGGACAGATTAATTTTATCGGGAAGTTCATTTTTGATTTTGCCCAGGTTGTGAAACCTATGACTGAGTTGTTGAAGAAAGATGCGAGACTTTAAATGGATAGCTCGAAGGAAAGAGGCATTCCAAGAAATTAAGGATAGAATAGCGCAGGCTCTCGTATTGATTAATCCCGATTATTCAAAAGATTTCATTACGTATGCGGTTGGGGAAGATGAAAGTTATGCTATGGTTCTTACATAGAAAGGGGACGATGGGAATGAAAGGCCCATTGCTTTCCTTAGTCAGGTTATTTTACCTCATGAGGCAAAGTATAATTTCATTGAAAAATAGGTGTATGTTGTTATGAAATCCCTTAAGAAATTCAAGCATTTTATATCTCAGAGTAGAACGATTGTCTATGTTATACATCCTGATGTAAGAAATTTCATCATTCAAGGAGAAATGGGTGATAAACGCGCTGGTTGGGTCACCAAGATCCAAGAATTTGATGTTGAAATTCATCCAACTAAGCTAGTGCATGGTAAGGCTTTATGCCAGCACTTAGCAAAGATGGCAACATCTGGTATAGTTGAATATCAAGCAGATGATCTTGCTAGTGATGACAATCTGATGAACCTCTTAGTTCAGGAACAAGATTGGGCAGATGACCTCATTGATTACTTCACAACTGGTAAATGCCCTTCACAGTTGAATGCCTCACAGTGGAGAAGATTTCTTCTGCAAGCTCTTAGGTATGTTTTGTTGCCAGAAGGATTGTTTTTTAAGAATATTGATGGTGTTCTTTTAAGATGTGTCAAGGAATCAGAGAAGGCTAGACTCCTGGAGGAGTTTCATTCAGGCATATCAGGAGGACACTATGCAGGTAGACCGATGGCTTTAAAGATAATTCGAGCTGGTTACTATTGGCCGACCTTGTTCATAGATTCTTTCAGGATTGCCCAAGCATGTGACAAATGTCAGAGATATACAGGAAGAGTTAGGAATGCATCACTGCCTTTGCATCCGATTCAGGTTGAAGCACCCTTTCAGCAGTGGGGGTTGGACTTTATTGGGATTATTGATCCGAATTCCTCGACTTGGACACAGGTATATTTTGACAGCTACAGATTATTTTACGAGGTGGTCTGAAGCTATTCCAACCAAGGTTGCGAATCAGAGTGTGGTGATTTCTTTTATTGAAGGCCTGATTACACGCTTTGGCATTCCTGATGCTATTATTACGGATAATGGGACTCCATTTATTGGAGCTGAACTAGTTGAGTTTGCAAACAAGTATGGCATTTTCTTGAAAACATCCTCTAACTATTATCCACAGGGAAATGGTTTGGCAGAGTCCACAAATAAAAATTTGCTTCGGATTTTAAAGAGGTCTTTGGGGGATAATAAGAGATCATGGCACCTTCTACTGAATCAAGCTTTATGGGCAGATAGGATTTCAATCAAGAAGTCTATCAAGACTTCACCCTATGCCCTGGTTTATGGAAAAGAGGCAAGGTTGCCTGTTCATCTAGAGTTGCTAGTATTGCAGCAGTTGCAGGATTTTTAGGATGATGAAACAGACATAAATTCCTTGGATATGCGGTTGGCTCAGTTGTTGCAGTTGGAAGAGCAGCGTTCTGAGGCATATGAAGAGTTTGCTAAACACACACAGGGTATTTCAAAGTGGTTCCATAAACATTCTGCAGATCGTCCACTTAAAGTGGGAGATTTGGTTCTGAAATGGAACGAAAACAAAGCTAAGCCTGGGAATCACAAGAAGTTTGATGCTCTATGGGAGGGTCCCTTCCGCATTATCAGTGCTGGTGCAGCAAATTCGTTCTATCTGGAAGACTTGGATGGCAGCCCACTTCCTATTTCAGTGAATGGCTTTCATCTGAAAGCCTACACTTCATGAACTGGCAGTCCAGTATAAACTTGTATATAGCAAAAAAAAAAAAAAAAGAGAAAAAAAAAAGAAGTATTGTTTTAATTTTGTTACTTCGGCTCTTTTTGCATGCGAGCCGTGAGTGCCTGTTTTTTGTTTTTATTCTCCCTTCCCAGCAGTTGGTGGCTTTCTAGCAATTTCTTCCTTCTCCTTCCCTTTTTCTTCCCTTCCCTTCTTCATTTTCCTCCTACTTCTTTTTCTTCTATAGTAAAGAAAAAGCCACTGTTGTTGTTTCTTTTCCCCTTTCCTATTATTCCCGCTTCTTCTTATCCCTTTCTTCTAAGTTCTCTGTTATTTTACGCATTTGTTTACAGTTCAGTTCATTTTCATTCCATTTCCATTCCATTAGTTCATTTACTTTCATTTCACTTCCATCGCAGCTGGTAACACAGAAGCATCCTGTTACTGTGTTCACCGTATCACTTTCACCCATTCCTCCACTCCATCATATTACCATTTCATTTGCATTTCACCGCTTGCACATCCGCAGGATCTCATTCCATTCATTTCCATTCCATAATCAGTTGAGCCAAATGCAGATTTTCTCAGTTTCAGTTGTTCAGCAAACGATGTTGCAGCAGTTCCCCGAGATGTACCCTAGCAGCTACCTTTTGTTCTAAGTTTTATGACTCTGTGCCCAATGGATTCAGGCCTGGGATTCTTGCATACAGCAGAACTGTATACCCCGTGAGCCGCCAAGAATGTTGGCATTTTTGCCACATTGATTTGATCATTGATTATTCATGCTTAAGCTGTTGAAATTCTAACTTCTCTACAGGTTTTGATGCAAAAAATGACTAAGTCCAAAAGTTGTCACGAAATCGCGACAAAAAATAGCATAGAGAGCCAAGTCGAAAAATCGTCGCGATATCGCGACATGTCGCAAAATCGCGGGTCGATCGAGGAGAGAGAAAATCAACGCAGAATTGGCGCGATTTCGCGACGTGTCGCAAAATCACGGTCAACGCAGTCAACGACAGCAGGTGGGCAGAACCGTCGCGATATCGCGACGTGTTCGATTTTCATGGTCAAAATGGTCAAAGGAGGGCAGAGCGACAAACTGTCGCGAAATCGCGACAAAACTCGAGCAGAAGGCGTAAGACTCAATGTCGTAGCGAAATCATGACGAAAGATGGCACAAAGCGCATAAGTCAAAAGACGTCGCAAAATCACGACGCGTCGCGTTTTCGTGGCATGGGTGGTTTAAAAGGCTTAAGTGGTAAAATGGTAGCGATTTCGCTACAGTTAGAAAATGAAGCCAAACAAAGCAAAGAGCGTAGCGAAATCGCTACATGTTCCATGGTCGCGGGTCAGTTGAAGAAAAAGAGTCTAAGGCACAAAGGCGTAGCGATATCGCGCAACTTTTGAGGAAACGTTCCAGCAAGGCAAAGACGTCGCGAAATCACGACAGAAAGTGAGAACCGTACAGAAGGCAAGAAATGGTAGCGATTTCGTGACACATTGTTGAAAAAAGACTAAGTGCGGAGAAACGTAGCGAAATCGCGACAGGGTGAAGTTGAAGACATTCTAAGGCAAAAGTGTCGCATTTTCGTGGCTTAAGAGCAAGACCGTACAGAGTGCAGGAAAGTTGTAGCGAAATCGCGACATGTCAGATTTTCGCGGGTTAGAAGGGAAGATAGAGCCGAAAGACAAGAAAGCGTAGCGAAATCGCGCAACGTCGTGTTTTCGCGGTGCAAGCTAGCGAAGGAGATAATGAAGCCGAATATGTAGCGATTTCGTGACATGGTTGGTTTTCGTGGCTTAGAAGCGACAAAAGCGTACGGACCAGAAAGACGTCGCGATTTCGCGACTTGTCGCGTTTTCGTGACCTGTTGCAGTTTCGCGCCTGAAAGCAGTTTAAACGGCCCGATGCTATTTTGTGATTTTCGATGATTCAAAGTGGTCCAGAATTTAATGTTTTGCTGATTTTCGATGCGGTCAAGGTAGAAGAACGTGCCCAGGCTACCAGAATTGAAGATCGAAGCCGTTGTTCGCGATTTTTCTAACGGTTTCATGCATATTTCCAAGAACATCATTTAATGAAAACGATCGACTCTTTCATATGGCATTTAATTTCTGGTTTCTTCGAAGCTGTTTAAGGATAACATCTCCTTGTTTTCGTTGCACAAATTGTAGATCTCGAGGAGGTCCGTTGCAAATTTTAAATGCTGCCAAGAGGCCAGACCTCTATAAAAACCAATGTAAATCTCATTTGCAAGGGTCGGGAGTTTGAGAGATATTATTGCATGGAAGCTTTCAAGTTGTTTTGCATGAATGAAAGAGACTTGGCCACTGATTTTAAAATGTCTGTCTGTGTGATTTCCTTCTATTCCATGTATTTCTAAGTTATGCTTGTCTTTCTGATCTGCTGTTTGATTTAAATTCTGCATTTGAATTTAAATATTGCTTGTAAGAAAGTAAGTTCTGGGATACACTTTTGGAGGTAGTTTGCGCAAGGTCGTAGAAGAATTATGTTGTTCTCCATTATTACATGTTGTTCATACACTTGAAGGTCTATCTTGCTGAGTTTCTTTTCCCCGATCTGATAAATTCGGCCTACGGCCATATTTCCCGTCCCTTTCCGTGATTTCTTGTTTCTTTCTGCATATTTTACATCTCTTTCCTGTAGCTTTAATCTAAAATCGAGTTTAGAAATAGTAAGGGAACTAGCCCACTCTGGAGATTGGCCTGGGAGACATTTCTTTCTCCCAGCCTTTCAATGTTGGCCGGGTCTAGGGTGCACTTAATATAAAAATCCTTTCCTATGGCAGATTCGTGACCAACGGTTCTGTACAAAAGAATGTCGCTAATGTAACAGACATATCACCATGCTAGGAGTTACCCAAGGCCAAGCGGGTTGGGCACAAACCAACTGTTATGGGGCTTACCTCATGGTTTTCGAATAATTGAGAATTCCAGGGATTCAATCTCATTCACCCTTCTTTTCTTTCAAAGGGTAGGGGAAGGGATTTATTGCTTTTTGCTTTTTCTTTTCTTTTGATCTTTTTTTTTTTTTTTTTTTGCTTGACACTGAGATAATCTTTGGAAATATTGCTGAGAAGGTACAAGATGATAATGCTTCTGAATAATTTTCTCTTTTTCTCATGTTTTTTCTTGCTTTTCTTTTTCTCTTTCTTGCTATACTAGGGATACTTCTTCGGATTGGCTGTAGAGCAAGGGATTTTTATTCGCAGGCAGGGGTGAGCTTGTCCTTTTGTCAATTCTCAAAGATTCTAGACCATGTGCATGATAGGATAGCAGGGGAAACTTTTCGCTCAAGAGACCACTTCTACTATGTATCATTTTGAATTTGCAATGAAATCATTTTAATGTGAAAAGGTATACTTTGTTCAAGTAAATAACAAGATCAATTCTCTATGCTCAAAATTTTATTTAATTCAACTATGGACTTTGATATAAGAGAGATTAATAATCATACCAAATAAGATCAAGATATTTATTCATGTGAGTGTGAAAGTGAGGGATTCCAAATAAATGCTAATTTATCCAAAACAATTGAAAATATAACTGCAATACTTCAAGAATTGACAGGTGCAAAAATAAAAGATGTTTTTGAAGATTTTGATGTTTTTATATTTTGATTTTGATTTATGAATTGAGAGAATACATAATATTACTGTTTTTGAAATTTTTATATGAATTTACTAAAATGAGACAAGATGTACAATATATATAGTGACTAAATTACCAGAATTATGTATAATAGTGCTTAATATGCTTAATGTTCATGGGTTCTTTAAGATCTTTACTATCTAAGGTATCTAATCTGTATGCTCCCAATCCAAATTTAGCAGTGATGATATATGGCCCAAGCCAATTAGGTTCAAATTTACCTTTAAGGTCTTTAGTTGAATTAGTATTTTTTTAATTTTCTTTTAAGACGAGGTCACCGATCCCAAAGGATCGATGATGAACTTTCTTAAGATTTGCTCGTTTGAGCTTGTTTTGGTAGGCTCAAAGATGCTCCAAAGCATTGATGCACTTCTCATCTAGGATTTCCAACTGACTAAATCTGCCAGCACGATATTCATCTCCTACTTCAGTATCTTGAAGTAGCAGAGCCAAAGAAGGAACTTCTAATTCAAAGGGAAAAATAGCTTCAGTGCCATAAACCAAAACAAAAGGTGAAGTGCCTGTGGGAGTACAAACGCTAGTTCGATAAGCCAACAAAGCAGGATATAATTAAATGTGTCAATCTCAGCCAGATTTATTGACCAGTATTTTGAGGATTTTAATTAATGTTTTATTAGATGCTTCTACTTGGCCATTACCCTAAGGATAATAGGGAGTGGACCAACGATGTTGAATTTTATATTTGTGACATAGTTTCTTTACATATTTATATTTGAAACAAGTGCCATTATCCGAGATGAGATTTGCAAGAATTTCGAACCTACAAATAATTTGATTAAAAATAAATTTGGAAACTTGGGTTCCAGTGCAAGAAGCTAAGGGCATAGCTTCAACCCACTTCGTAAAATACTCGGTGGCATTTATGATGAATTTGTGTCCATCATATGACACAGGATTGATTTTTCCAATAATGTCTAAGCCCCATTTTGAAAAGGGCCAAGGAGATGAAATAACCTGCAGTTCTTGTGCAGGCGCATGGACAATGTCAGCATGTGGCACTTGTCGCAATAGCGCACGTAATCATGTGCATCATTCTCCATGGTTGGCCAAAAATATCCTATCCTAAGGAGCTTATTAGCAATGGCGCTACTGTTGACAATTTTGTCACATTGCACAATGGGGTAGAAAAATCAAATTTTTTGTAAAGTATTTCTTTCAATTTCATGAATTTGTTCCCTTGCTTTTAGAAACAACATTTTCAAGTGTTGCAGCAATTTTGGCTTTCCCTGCCATTCCCCCTTTGTACATAAAATGAAGATGAAAGAGCTTCACTGACGAACAAGCTAAGGAAGATAGCCTCAAGGGAAGAAATGAAATATGAAAGTCCCTCAAACAGCTACTTCGGGCGAAAATCTTGCAAAGCGGCGAAAGCGTAAAAAAGAGCTTCACACCCGAAGCAATTCCAACAGCTACTTCGGACGAAAGTTTTGCGAAGCGGCATTCAAGCGGCATTTCAAAAGAACAGCTTCGTCGAAGAAAATCACGGTCCAAATTTGCTAAGGCAGAGAAAACTACTTCGGGCCCGAAGCACTTCAAACAACTACTTCGGGTGAGAATTTTGCGAAGCGGTGTTGTCGAAGAAAAAATACAAGGGAAGAAGAATGAAAACTACTTCACACCCGAAGCATTTCAAAAGGCTACTTCGGACAAGAAACTTGCGAAGCGGGATTTGAAGGAGCGCAACATTGAAAATACTTCTCCAAAAAAACCGCCGAAGCACCCACTTCGGGCCTCCCCACCAGTGAACCATTTCTACTTCGTCGAAAGTCGTTGTGAAGCATCTGCTTCGGCAAACCTTCGTGTGAAGTACTTTCACCCGAAGTGGAAGCAGTCAAAGCATTTTTGAAGGCAAGAATGCGCTTCGACCAAAATCCTCCCAAACCACAATTTTGAAGGAAGATCGCGGCGAAGCATTTTAACAGTTCATCAGTGAAGCAGTTTTAGCACGTCTCTCCAGCGAAGCAGTGAGAAGTGAAGAGCCCATCTTGCGAAGGAAATATGCTTCGGCACCCACCATCCTCGAAGCAGTTTTGTGAAGCTCCACCATGCGAAGTACAAATCAAGAAGGAGGATCTGCTTTGGCACAAGTCCATTGCGAAGCGGAGTTGCGAACGAAAATTCAGCGAAGCACTTCAAGGGCACGCGCTCCAAGCCGGGTATTTTCTCGAGGTGATCAAGTGCCTCATAAATGCATTTTTATGTGCCCGATAAGCTTGTTGCTCATTTTTAGCAATTGGAAATGAAGTATCAGTCCCAGAAGAAGAGCTCGACGAGCATGGCGACCACTCGAGCACTGTACCCAGAAGCCAAGGATGCTCAGACGGCTCATTAATGCTTGTTTCCATGGTTGACCCGGTCGTAGTTGCCAGTTTTGGTAACAGATTTGAGAGCTCAGTCACGAGGGCTACGAAGAGCCGACTTCTCAGGTTTCGAGGGTGTACTCCTCCATTTTGTGCATTTATGGCTCAGAGGGTCGGGTCCTCTATAAAAACCTAGGCATTGTAATGTAAAAGGGGGGGGAACTTTCTGCTAGAAAGCTACTGTAACTTGAATCCCTGCATTTAATACTAAAGTTCTTTGGGCTTGATTTCTCTCTTGTATGCTGCCTTCTGTGTTTATTTCTTTCATATTTCTTCATTTGCATACTGTAATTCTGAATCTTGGATTTAGGTATGTGATTGGGGGTTGAACCCTAAAATTTTCCCGAAGGATACATAGGGGAGGAAAACACCATATTAGTTTTCTTGTATGCCGCCTGTGGGTAGTGTTTCTATTATATTCACTTTTTCCTAATCGTCGTTACTCTAAACTCTGAATTTCGACGAAAGGGGAGGGAGAATCCTGGAACTCGTCCAGAGGATACATAGGAGGATTAATATCACGTTCATTTCATTATTCTTGGTGTTTTTTGCTGCTCTTTCAAGCTATTGGCTAGCGATCGTGCTTCTAGTTCTTTCCCACCATTAAACTACTGAGATTTCTTCCCTACTCTTTTATTTCTTTCTTGCATCCTTACTCTGTTTATCTCTTTCCTGCACCCTTATCTTAAACATCAAAGTAGTTTAGTATAGGAGTCGGCCTTTCTCCAGATATTGGCACGAGGGGCATCTCTTCCCTTCGGCATTTCAATGTTGGTCCAGGTCTAGGGCGCATACACTTACCCAAATCCTTTCCTGGGCAGATTTGATGACCAATAGTTTCTGGCACGCCCGGTGGGACCCGGTCAGTCTCACCTTGTGAGTAGTAGTGAGAACCGATGCTCTCATTACCGAAAGACTCTTAGCATCTGGCGACTCTGTCTTACCCGAGAATATTTAAGTCGTAAAGACCGATACCAAAGTCTGTGTCTTCATGCAAACAATATGGAGAGTTAGGAATAGAGGAGAGGAAACTGAGTTCTTTGAGCTAGATATTGATGCCTTTGGGGAACGATCTAGGTTGGTCACCCCTGAGTCTTTGTTATGTGGAACATCCTCGCAAGAGGCTACTATTGATGAACAAGGCCTAACTTTTGATAGCATAACGGCTAGCTTTCCTCCTAATCCTCCCAACTCATCGAAGCATCCTAGTGCCTCCATTCCTATTGGTCATCCTGTTAGCAATCAAGGAGGAGCTTCGAGAATTCCTATTTCTCAAAATCCAAGAGTAAATATGGCACAACAACAACAACAACAACAACAAAAAATGTAGCAACAACCATCACCCAGATTATTCCCAGCATGGAATTCTTCAAGACCGCTAAATCTAGCGGGACAAGGGCAAGTGTCGCCTACTGCTATAAAGAAGATCCCAACATTCGATGGAACTAGGAAGACTGCCCTGGAGCACATCCAGGATATAGTTTCTCTGGCGATGATCCATGACATCACAGAAGAGCGGGTTATGGTAAAGCTTTTGGTTCTGTCTCTTAGAGGAAAACTCCTCTACTGGTATAGATCTTTACCACCCGGTACCATTACGAGATGGGACCAGTTAGTCGAGAAGTTGATGCGAAGCTTCAATGAGTCCATCGATCCGACCTCTCTCCTGCATCAGTTCACAACGATCCAGAGACATCCACAAGAAGAGATCATAGAATTCAATGTTAGGTTCACTCGAACCTAGCAAAGAATACCAGTTGGACTTTGACCAACTGACGAAGCTATAGCGTACTATTTCCTTTGGGCTTTCAATCTTGATATCAGCGTCATGGTGAGGTATTCGAACATCAATACCTTCCCAGAGTTATATGAGTTAGCCCAGAAAGCGGAGATGGATCTAATAGCTGTGGGTAAGCTTCCCCAAAGGATGTCGATGCCCATACTTCCTGATTTCCATCAATCCCAGTATGCGAGCGCAGTCGCTTCGTAGATCTCTGCAACCCCTGCATACCCGATCTCATCTTGGAACCCGAATCCCATTGTGTCCCAAATCACCACTCCACAAATTCATTTTCCCACCTTTTTGACTCCGTAGCCCATGGTCACTTCGGCATTCCCTATACTGCCAGCACCACTTCAACACCCTGCCTTACCTCCAATACCAACAATGGCTCCATTGCCACCTATTCCTAAAATCGATGACATGCAAGCCAAAATACTGCAAGAAGTTCAGTCCCTGAACTCCACAGTGCAGACCTTGTCTAATGACATGACCATTATGAAGAAGAAGCAAGTGCAACAAGAGTTTCTATCGAGAAGATCTTATCCTACACTTGCGCTTACTAAAGATCAAGCGGTCCAGCAAGGAAGAGCTTCGGCAAGAAATGTTGCAATAGACGAAGCCCCGAGCACTTTCGATTATATACATTGGTGCTCCACGTGTAATGACCCTCACAAAGAGAATACTTGCATGCTGCACCAACACTATGTACAAACATTGGCGAGCAGTAGTCATGGCGGTCAAGTCAACGTCATCAGGCAATTGGATCAGAACTTGGTAATTGGTGAAGAAGAGCCAATTGCGGTCCTTACCAGAGGAGGAAAGAGGTCGATAGAGGTGGATGCTACTCAAATGGCTCCCTTAAAGGTGCATGCTCATCATGAGAAAGGATAGCAACCTCCTTCGGCCCCGAATGAAGCTCGATAGCCTGCACCAATCAAAGAGAAGGCCCAACAGGCCCCTACAAATCCATCGTAGGTGGAAACTAAGGAACAGGCTAGAGAGAAGCTCAAGCTTCCTTCGTTGACTAAGCGACAAAGGGTCAAAGCTACGGAATAGTATCGCACCAGATATGAACCAAGAAAGGAACCTGAGGTGCCCAATTCCCTAGCGTACAACATTGTAGATGAGCTGAAGAGGATTCCAGCCAAAATCAGTCTGTATGATGCACTACAACTACCCGATCAAGTGGACCTGTTGCAAGAATCATTAAAGATAACCAAAGCAAGAAAGGCAGCATCGCTTGCCCTAGTGCAGACCCTATCCACATCCATTACGGGGAAGAATAGGCCACCGCCATTCTACATGTCTCTATAGATGGAAGGGTATGTTGTACATAATTGTATGATTGACTCTGGGGCCGCGACAACAGTCATGCCCAAGGCAGTGTGCGAAGAGATAGGGATGGAATATACGCGAAGCAGTCATGGCATGCTATAGTTGGATGGTACTCCTATGAAGACTATAGGAGTGATCAAAGATATTCCTATCCGACTACACAAAATGCCTCAGATCATAGTCATACAAGAGGTGGTAGTTGTTGACCTTGAGCCCTACTTCAGTATGTGCTTGTCGAGAGAATTTACGATGAAGCTGGGAGGGTATCTATCTATGGATTACTCACACTTGGAGATTCCATTCAAAGGGAAGAAGATAAAAATCTACAATGAGAAGCCTTCTACCTTCCTCGTAGAAAAGATGTTCGAAGGGGAGAGCAGCGATCCTGTGCACGCGATAGTGGAAGGGATAGAGCAAGTGGACCTGGTCGAGGAATCCCTCGCACAGTTAAGTTGTGAAGATGAGTTTTCATTGGCAGACTTTAATGCCATGATAGAAATCGAGATGGGATGTTATGCCATCGCCAAGCCTCAGAAACACATCAAGTCAGAAGATAAGGTCTTCGCCCAAGGATTATGGAAATTATTCTTCGATGGTGCCCGATGCAAAAATGGTGTCGGGGCGGGGATTCTATTAGTATCACCTTCTGGAGAGTAGAAGGAATATTGTTACCGGTTGGTGTGGAGCTGCACCAACAATGCAGTAGAATATGAAGCATTATGCCTAGGACTCAAGAAAGCAAAAAAGTTAGGCATAAAGCATCTCCAAATCTTTGGAGATTCCGAATTGGTATGCAATCAAGTCACAAACAAGTGCACCTCAAAGAAGCACTATCTCAAGTCATACCGAAATAGGGTATGGGACTTGTTTGACCAGTTCGAATCTCTCAATCTGCAGTCTATTCCAAGAGAAAAGAATCGACACGTCGATGTTTTAGCATCCATTGCAGCCAAGTATTCTCTAGCAGAAGACATGGTGCATAAGCCTAAAGCTGTGAGGATGATTTACAGGCCCTCTATCCCAGACAGAGATCTGCATTGGCAGGTTTTTGATAATGATGAGCAGATTGTGAATTTTATGATTCAAGAAGCAGCCACAGTTGAGAGCAGAAGCCCTGATGAAGAAGAATATGAAGGGCTAGTTCAATTAAAAAATAATCACATTCCCAAAGGATTAATTACTCTTGAAAGCCTCTTTGATCAAAATGATCGAGCAGTTTCTCACAGGTTCAAAGTTAATGCAAAGCAGTATCAAGATTTAGAACTTGAACCTGGGAAAGCAATAAAAGTTGGAACAGACTACACTTCGAAAGAGCTAGAGAAGATCCGATCTTTGTGCAAAAAGTATCCCAACACAGTGGCTTGGTCTTATCAAGATCTAAAGGGATATGATCGACAACTGATCCAGCATACAATTGAGTTGCAGGAAGGGATCAAACCTTTCTAGCAGAAGCAAAGGCCTGTCAATCCAAAGATCGAAGTCTTGATGAAGGCCGAACTCCTAAAAATGCTCGAGGCGAAGATAATTTATCCCATCAAGCATTCTTCTTGGGTAGAGAATCTAGTCCCAGTTAGAAAGAAGAACGGAGATATACGATTGTGCGTGGACTTTTGCAACCTGAACTAGGCTTCTCTCAGAGATCACTACCCTCTCCCGTAGATCGATCAAATATTGCATTCGGTGGTTGGGGCTCAATGCTTCTCCCTACTCGATGGTTTCTCTGGATACAATCAAATCTGGGTCAGGGACGAAGACCAGCATAAAACCGCATTCACTACCAAGTGGGGAACATTTGCTTACCAGTGAATGCCATTCGGCCTTTCGAATGCGGGTGCCACTTTTTAGAGGGCAATGGATCTAGCTTTTGGCGAGCTCTTGAATAAGGTTATTGTTATCTATCTAGATGACATGACCGTCTTCTCCCGAAGAAGGGAGGATCACCCATTACACTTACAACAGATTTTCGAAAAATGCCAAGAATTTGGCATTTCAATCAATCCAAAGAAGTCCATATTCGCAGTCAGCGAAGGGAAGTTGTTGGGACATGCGATATCAGAAAAGGGTCTCATTGTAGATCCTGACAGAGCTGAGGCTCTAATGAAGCTCCCACTCCCAGTAGACAAGAAAGGACTTCAATATTTCTTCGGCCAGATCAACTTCGTGAGGAAGTTTGTCCCAGATTTTGCCCAGGTCATCAAGCCGATGTCCGAACTTTTGAAGAAAGGTGCGGAATTCATCTAGACGAAGGAGAGAAAAGAAGCATTCAAAGAAATAAAAGCCCAAATTGCTCAAGCACCGGTCCTGACCAACCCTGACTACAATCGGGACTTCATCCTATATGCCATAGGAGAACCTGAGAGCTATGTTGCGGTCCTGACACAAAAGGGGGAAGATGGCGAAGAGCGCCCCATTGCATTTCTAAGTCAAGTGATAAACCCCCATGAAGAAAAATACAATTTCATAGAAAGACAAGTGCATGCGGTCATGAAGTCTCTTAGGAAATTCAAACAGTTCATCTCCCAAAGTCGGGTTACAGTATTTGTCATTCACCCTGATGTGTGTAATTTCATCATCCAAGGAGAATTGGGTAGTAAAAGATTCGGTTGGGTCAGCAAGATACAAGAGTTCGACATCGAGATCAAACCCACAAAACTGGTTCACGGTCGCGCATTGTGTCAAGAACTGGTGAAGAGCGTAGCGGCCGAAGCTATAGAATCTCAATGGGATGACTCGCCAATAGAAGAATGTTTCGCAAACCAGGAAGAGGATGAGAAAGACTGGGTCAGTGAAATAGTCGAATACTTCAACACTGGTAGATGTCCTTCACATCTAAATGCTTCACAACGAAGGCATTTCAGGATGCGTTCCTCCCGATATACCTTGCGCCCCGAAGGCCTATTTTTTAGAAACATTGATGGCGTCCTTCTCAGGTGCATAAAAGATGATGATAAAAGGAGAGTCCTGGGAGAATTCCATTCAGGATTATCTGGAGGTCACTTCGCAGGGAGAACAACGGCGCTAAAAATAATCAAGGCGGGTTATTACTGGCCTACACTCTTCGTTGATGCCTTCACAGTTTGTCGCAAATGCGAGCAGTGTCAGAAGTTCGTCGGCCGAAGCAGAAATGCTTCAATGCCTCTCCAACCGATACAAGTAGAGAAGCCCTTTCAACAATGGGGGCTGGATTTCATAGGGGTCATATCGCCGAACTCCTTCGCTGGGCATAAGTTCATCCTGATAGCAACTGATTACTTTACCAGATGGGCCGAAGCAGTTCCCATGAAGAATGCAGATCAAGAGACCGTCATCGCTTTCCTAGAGGGATTGATCACCCGGTTCGGCATTCCAGAAGCGATCATCATGGACAATGGTCCTGGCTTCATAGGCACCAAAATCAATGAGTTCCTTTACAAATATGGGATATATCATAAAGTATCCTCCAACTACTATCCACAGGGCAACGGATTGGCAGAATCCACCAACAAGACCTTGTTAAGGGTGCTAAGAAAGCTCATAGAGACGAACAAAAGGACTTGGCATCTCCTTCTAGATCGTGCCTTGTGGGCCGATCGAATTTCTGTCAAGAAGTCAATCAAGACTTCACCTTATGCCCTGGTCTACGACAAGGAGGCCATCTTACCTACCCATGTAGAGATCCCTGCATTACAGTTGTTAGAAGGAGAAGGAGTCAATCCTATGGAAAACAGACTGGCTCAGCTATTACAGCTAGAGGAAGATCACGAGAAAGCCTATCAGAGCTTCGCTAAGCATGCTCAGGTCACCCGAGATTGGTTCAAGAAGAAATCATCCGATCACACATTCAAAGTGGGAGATCTGGTATGGAAGTGGGACTCTTGGAAGGCCAAGCCTGGGAATCATGACAAGCTGGATGCTTTCTGGGATGGGCCGTTCGAAATCGTAAAGGTGAACTCGGCCAACTCTTTCATCCTCAAGGATGCAGATGGCTAGGTATTACCAATTTCTGTCAATGGTCTTCATCTGAAGACTTTTCATCGCTGAGGCGAAAAAAAAAAATGCATGTTTCAAGTTTTACTTTTGTATGTAAAATTGTATCTTTGTATATACTCTGTTCCAAGATTACAGGGAGGTTAAGTATCACACCATCGCAGTGACAAATTCTAGCTTCGCTGGACCTAGCAAGGATCTCCTTCGGGGATTTTGTGTGCGAAGGAGTCCTCGAAAGAAACAAGGCAAAGAAATGCTTCGCAAAAGGAGTATGAGCGAAGCAGTTTTCAAAGAAAATCCAGCGAACCGTTTTCCAAGAGGAACAAACTTCGGCAAATTTTAGTGTGAAGCAACTGACACGAGATGCTTCGCAGTGAAGCACTTTGGCTTCCAAAAGGTCTTCGGAAGACCGAAGGCGTTATCAAAAGGGAAAAGTAGGAACGAAAAGAGCTTCGCACCCGAAGCATTTCAAGCAGCTACTTCGGGCAGGAGTCTTGCGAAGCAGATTTCAAAAGAAGCCTAGCGAAGCATTTTCCAAAGAAGACAAGCTTCGGGGAGGCTAGCCTTCTACGAAGCAAAGTAGCGATGCAGCGAGGGAGAATTACTTTGGGCCCGAAGCATAGAAGATCGATCCATGTCGGAGGTTCGTTGCGAAGTAGTTTTAGCACCGACATCATTTCGCCCACCCAATGGACAAGGAGCATTTAAAACGTGTCTTGGGGGACACGTCGACGGCAACCTAGGGGATTGTTCGGGGCAAGCAATTTTAATGCAAAGGTGGCGGAACACATCCTGAGAGGATTCGGTTAGGAGAAAAGCCCGCTCTGAGGTACGAGGTGGCAGCAGGTCGCGTTCCCAATGTGAAACATAATCATAAAAGTGCATGGACCCACGTACTACATCGTCGTGAAACCAATCAGAGGGCACGACAACCTTCCTCATTCGAGTTGAAAATTTAATTAGGGCAGGTGCCATAAATTTAGGTAGTTGCCTTTTAGGGCTATAAAATGCAAGACCCTAGCAGTGAGAAGGTTATTCATTCATCAGTTCATGCAAGACTAAGAGCCTTCGTTGTTAATCTGCAAGTCTTATGCCCTTTGCGTTGAAATTCTTGGTGCCAAAGTCCTCTACGCTGTAAGCCCTACTTCTACCGTAAGACATCCAACATGGGGAAGAAAAACTCCAAAGAGAAAGGAAAGGAACTAGAAGTAGCCGACCCCAAAAAAACAAAGAAGGGCAAGGAGGAGAAAAAGTAGAAATCGAAGAAGGTTAACCTGAACCTTCACCCAGAAAAGCAAGTCGTAGAAGAGAGAGAAGATTCTGAGGACGAACAACTTGAAGAACCACCAATTGATGGGTGGGAGAAAATTAGAGACACAGAGCTTTCAAAGGGTGTGGCTGACCTCCGACGCACTATTGAATTTATGACAAGCAGACTCACCCCAGAGAACAAGAGAGCTATTGCATATTACTCTCAAATTTACTGGTATTTGACCCCACCCGCTCACCACTATCCCGAATTAATCTGTGCTATCGCGTAGAACTACCAGCCCGCCTCCAGGAAAGTGTTGGATGTTGCGGGCCATAAGTTGTTTTCAATTCTAAAGGAAGATGTGCAAGCAGCCTTCGCGCCATAGCAAGGGCCACCCAAGGGCTATTCGGTTCGCAATGTCATTCTGAGCGAACAGATGGAGAGGTTCACCTCCAACAACTACATATTGAAATTCTTGCATGAAAACCTCAAAAGCGGGCTCCCTTTAGGCAAGCTGCCCCAAATGCCCTTACCCTTGGCGGCCTTCAAGAACACCGATATTTTCTCTATCATTGCATGGGTGGCGGGCCTGTCGACAGATGCTTCGGTGCAACCCTGGCAGGTGTCTTTGGCCGAATGTATTTTGAGAGGGGAATTCTATGCCCTTGATGCTTCAAGACCAAACACCAACCCAGTTTTCTTCGATTGGGCAGAATGGGTGGCCCGAACCTTGCACACGTGACTTACTAGCATGAAGAATTCGACGACGGGCCAGTACTTCGCACCCTGTTCTTTCCTTGTTTGGTTATTTTTCTACCATGTACATAAGCAATTCCCCCACATTGCCATTTCTTCGAGTGGCAAGGATGGAAATCCTCTGCCTGTGTACCAGTGGACTCCCCTCCTATTGAGGACAGAGTCTTATTATTCTTTTAATCAATAGTTCTTGGGACCTGCTATGCATTTGTTGAAGGGTTCTTGCCCTCGGGTGCCCCTCAGTTTGAGAGATAGAGTGGTAATGGAGAAGAAGGGAGACGTATTTCAATTGACATAAGGGCTGGTGATTTTCCTGTTCGAATTTCATAGGAAAGCCCTTCCTACTACCTGTTTTCCCCTTCGAGTACCAATTCACATTGGAGGTCGCTCGGTAGAGCGATTTAACAAACATCGTCTATGGCCACGGTCGGAAATGGGCACATACATGTGACTTCCCCTTCAAGATGGGGGTAATTGAAGTATTTGCCTTGAAGCAGAACATATTCCTGGAGGAAAAGCTTGCCAATTTTGGCCTACTCCAGATTCCTCAACAATGGCTCTATGATCCCTTGGGAGTGATGAGGGATCACTTAAAATTCAAGAACTTTCATATCTGCCCCCACCCTAAAATTGTGGAGCAAAGAAATAATCCCAATGGGAAGGATCTAGAGTGGCATTTAGAGAGGATGAGGACATTGCCTCCCTGGCATGAATTTTACCCTATGGAGGTCGAGTTTGACCCTGACCAGCATCCCTTCCCAACTCCAGACTCCACGTTTTGGAGAAAGGCAAAAGACGATTTGAAGGAGGAATTGAAGAACTGGGGCGAGGAACAACTAAGGGAGTGGTGGATAATGAGAGTCCATCGCCAAAAGATGAATTCCTATGGACTCTTGACAATGGATAAAGACTTCGCAATTGTTTATGAAGCCAATGTTGGGACTTGGAAGCCCATATCCTTCATCGACTTTGTTCCTCCAGCTACCCCAGGATCGGGCGAAAGCCCAGGAAGAACTGACGATGCCTCGAAACAGGAAGAAGAGGAAGAAGCCGAAGCTACACCAGAGGCACTACCACAGGGACCATCGAAAAGCCATGACACAAGTGCCAAAGAGTCGAAGCAACCATTGGAGAGGAAGAAAAGAAAGAGGCAAGAGCAAATTCAAGTGCCTCCGAGCCACCCAAAGCGACCCCGCACGAAGCTCCCAAGTGCTCCTATCGGACAACCTGCATCAGGCCCGATCGAAGCAAATGTTGAAGATGCGGTGCCACCAAGTGTCGAGACAGTCCCAAGTATAGACATCATTGATGTGGAGGAACTCCTCCAACAAGAGGGAGACCCCGAAGTAGAAGTCATGGAAGTCGAGAGTGTCGAAGTCCAAAAAGAGCAGGAGCCTATTACACAAGAAGTCACCATGGCCGCTCTACCAGAAGGGCATGCAGGTACGCACTCTCCACCCTTTGCCTTGGTCTCTCACATGTCCACTGTGGTCTCGACCAAAGATTCTCATCAGTCTCTCCCTCCCTCACAAAGTCAATCACCTCTTCGCGCGTTGCCCCTTGCCACCGATCCCGTTAGCCCCACTCCACTCGAGTCATCAGGTCGGGACAAGTTTTTTGACACTACTTCGCCCACCTATGCCACCATTCCCTCAATTCTCGGGTAGGGCGAAGGTAGTACCCCAACGTCGAGCCCCATTCCTTGCTCCCCTATCACACACAGCATAGTTCCTCTCGCCGAAGCTCCTGCTACACCCGTCGTCGAACCTACTGGTGAGGCATCCCCTGTTCATTCTTTATACTTGTTCACCCCTTTGGCTGGAGATCCAACCTCATTTGAATCAGAGATGTCCTTAATTAAGGAATGCCCTCTAGCCGAGAAGCTACTCCTAGCTCGACAAAACACAAAAAAAATACTGAAGGAGGCGAGGAAGAAGAGAGGGCGCTCTCTGGCTCAAGTTGAAAAATGCGTTGTCTTCGATTTGAAGGCCGGGAAGTTGCACAAGGTAAAAAAGATCCCCAAGGTCCAGAAGCCCCTGGATGAAATGACTCCAGTGGACTACGACTACCAAGATAAATCCAAGGACCTGGAGCATCTAAATGTAGATAATGAATCTGCATCTATGCACGTCAGGATCGAAACTTTTCGAGCACATGCAAACATCGCCAATCAGCGCAGATTTGAAGCAGAAAATGCCAACATCAAGTTGGAAGAAGAGCTAGCTAGAATCCGCTCCAAACTGGAGGATTCAGAGAAGTAGTGTAAGCTGATGAAAAAGGAAGCACACGCCCTAAAACAACAAATACTACAACTGCAGGGCACAGCTGAGCACCAAGCACAGAGACAGGCCAAAAATGATCTGAAGGCCAAGGAAGTTGAAAGCAAGATCTTGCAGTTGTAGCAACAGTTGCACAAAAAAGAAATCCTAGAACTATTTGACAGAGGCAGAATCAAAGAAATCCGCTCACACTTGCTCAGGAATTTTAGGTCTCGGGCCTCCAGTGCCCTATCAATTTTAACCTATATCACCGAAGCACAGCGTGCCGCTACCGAAGGAGGACCAATCATAGATGAGGTCACTCGAAAAGCTAGAGGCCGACTCAAATTAGCCTTTGATGTCCAAAGCACTAAATATCAGGACTTACAGGTTGTTGCAATGAGTCGGACGGCTAGGGATTGGTCCACGGCCCAAGCCACAGTTCGTGCCTTCTTTTCCAAGGTGAGGAAGGCACAAAAGGTGAAGGACCTCCTAGACATGTTTGAGAATGAGCAGCGTGCATCGCTAGGCTATTTCCAGGATCTCTCTTCCTTAGGTTTCTCGAGCTTCATGGATGATGATGGGAACCTTCTGACCAAGGAAGAGCTTAAGCCGGCATGGCTTCAGTTTGAAGGCGACGTCTTGGAGATAGACGAATGGGCAGAGCCTATAACAGAGGGGCAGGTCACAGATTTCATTCTGAGACACTGCAAGATTGTAGCCTGCCTAAACGATCTGTACATCAGAGCCAAACATGTTGATATCGAGCAGATTGATTGGTTCCATTTTGGTTAAGGCATTGCAAGATCAAGAGCCTTTCTCGAAGGGTGCCTGGGCTCATGTTCGTCGAACCATGAAGTGCATCCATGATCGCCTTGCCCCATCGTCGCAGCAGGAAGCCACGCCAGAGGAAGAGAAAGAAGAAGAAGAGCAAGCCGTGGAAGCACCCCTAGAGATAGAAAAGGGAGAAGGGTCTGGAGGTAACTCTGGCCCAATGGATCAAGGCTGAGGGTTCTCCCATCGAGACGAGCTCGTTGCCCCGTGAGCCGCCAAGAATGTTGACAATTTTGTCACATTGCACAATGGGGTAGAAAAATCAAATTTTTTGTAAAGTATTTCTTTCAATTTCATGAATTTGTTCCCTTGCTTTTAGAAACAACATTTTCAAGTGTTGCAGCAATTTTGGCTTTCCTTGCCATTCCCCCTTGTACATAAAATGAAGATGAAAGAGCTTCGCTGATGAACAAGCTAAGGAAGATAGCCTCAAGGGAAGAAATGAAAGATGAAATCTACTTCGGGCCCGAAGTCCCTCAAATAGCTACTTCGGGCGAAAATCTTGCGAAGCGACGAAGGCGTAAAAAAGAGCTTCGCACCCGAAGCAATTCCAGCAGCTACTTCGGGCGAAAGTTTTGCGAAGTGGCATTCAAGCGGCATTTCAAAAGAACAGCTTCACCAAAGAAAATCGCGGTCCAAATTTGCTAAGGCAGAGAAAACTACTTCGGGCCCGAAGCACTTCAAACAACTACTTCGGGCGAGAATTTTGCGAAGCGGTGTTGCCGAAGGAAAAATACAAGGGAAGAAGAATGAAAACTACTTCGCACCCGAAGCATTTCAAAAGGCTACTTCGGACAAGAAACTTGCGAAGCGGGATTTGAAGGAGCGCAACGTTGAAAATACTTCGCCAAAAAACCGTCGAAGCACCCACTTCGGGCCTCCCTGCCAGCGAACCATTTCTACTTCGCCGAAAGTCGTTGCGAAGCATCTGCTTCGGCAAACCTTCGTGCGAAGTACTTTCACCCGAAGTGGAAGCAGTCAAAGCATTTTTGAAGGCAAGAATGCACTTCGGCCAAAATCCTCCCGAACCACAATTTTGAAGGAAGATCGCGGTGAAGCATTTTAACAGTTCATCAGTGAAGCAATTTTAGCACGTCTCTCCAGCGAAGCAGTGAGAAGTGAAGAGCCCATCTTGCGAAGGAAATATGCTTCGGCACCCACCATCCCCGAAGTAGTTTTGCGAAGCTCCACCATGCGAAGTACAAATCAAGAAGGAGGATCTGCTTCGGCACAAGTCCATTGCGAAGCGGAGTTGCAGACAAAAATTCAGCGAAGCGCTTCAAGGGCACGCGCTCCAAGCCGGGTATTTTCTCGAGGCGATCAAGTGCCTCATAAATGCATTTTTACGTGCCCGATAAGCTCGCTGCTCATTTTTAGCAATTGGAAATGAAGTATCAGTCCCAGAAGAAGAGCCCGACGAGCATGGCGGCCACTCGAGCACTATACCCAGAAGCCAAGGATGCTCAGACGGCTCATTAATGCTTGTTTCCACGGTTGACCCGGTCGTAGTTGCCAATTTTGGTAACAGATTTGAGAGCTCAGTCACGAGGGCTGCGAAGAGCCGACTTCTCAGGTTTTGAGGGTGTACTCCTCCATTTTGTGCATTTATGGCTCAGAGGGTCGGGTCCTCTATAAAAACCCAGGCATTGTAATGTAAAAGGGGGGGGAACTTTCTGCTAGAAAGCTGTTGTAACTTGAATCCTTGCATTTAATACTAAAGTTCTTTGGGCTTGATTTCTCTCTTGTATGTTGCCTTCTGTTTATTTCTTTCATCTTTCTTCATTTGCATACTGTAATTTTGAATCCTGGATTTAGGTATGTGATTGGGGGCTAAACCCTAAAATTTTCTCGAAGGATACATAGGGGAGGAAAACACCATATTAGTTTTCTTGTATGCCGCCTGTGGGTAGTGTTTCTGTTATATTCACTTTTTCCTAATCGTCGTTACTCTGAACTCTGAATTTCGATGAAAGGGGAGGGAGAATCTTGGAACTCGTCCAGAGGATACATAGGAGG
Organism: Wollemia nobilis; assembly: GCA_028583015.1. NCBI lineage: Eukaryota > Viridiplantae > Streptophyta > Pinopsida > Araucariales > Araucariaceae > Wollemia > Wollemia nobilis. The sequence continues at coordinate 175,168 of JAQPPZ010003258.1, forward strand.
ATTAATATCGCGTTCATTTCGTTATTCTTGGTGTTTTTTGCTGCTCTTTCAAGCTATTGGCTAGCGATCGTGCTTCCAGTTCTTTCCCACCATTAAACTACTGAGATTTCTTCCCTACTCTTTTATTTCTTTCCTGCATCCTTACTCTGTTTATCTCTTTCCTGCACCCTTATCTTAAACATCAAAGTAGTTTAGTATAGGAGCCGGCCTTTCTCCGGAGATTGGCACGAGGGGCATCTCTTCCCTTTGGCCTTTCAATGTTGGTCTAGGTCTAGGGCGCATACACTTACCCAAATCCTTTCCTGGGCAGATTTGATGACCAACAGCTACCACTAAAGTGTCCCTCACAAGATCCATCGTGGGCTTCACTCAAAGCTGATCTAGACTCTTCTAGATTCAAACATCTCAATAGGATACCTTCAAAATATCTCTTATATAACGTATTGCCAATTATGACAAAGCGACTTGCTCGTCTACGTAATAACCGATGTTGGTTTCTATTAAAACCTTCAGGGAAGATCTCATTTTGAAGAAAATTGAGGATATCAGTGTACCAAAGTTTGAGAGTAGTTTCGTTGATTAGAAACACGTCCAAAGGTTCCAAGCATGATTTAATTGAATCTGGTTCCTGGAGTCGACGAATAATGATGGTAGCATATTCGTCATCTAACTCCAAGGGTAAAAGAGATGTAGCTGCGGCCATAGTGTCAGCCACACGATTGCTAGTTCGAGGAATAGCTTCCAAGGTAACTTGATCAAATAAAGATATTAATTGTAATACATATGCTTTATATGGGCGCAATTTATCATCTCTAGTCTGATAAATATCATTAATTTGATTTATAACAAGTTGAGAATCATCGAAAACTAATAGATTTTTAATTTTTAGTGACATGGTTGCTCGTAATCCAGGGATGAGAGCCTCATATTCGATAGTGTTATTAGTACGAGAAAACGTTAATTCAAAGGATAGAGGTATGAGATGTTTATGTGGAGATATCAAAATAATACTCGCACTGACCCCACTCATGCATCGAGTTCCGTCAAAGTATAAGGACCATTGCTCCGAATGATCTGCCTCTAGTTTAAGGCATTCGTCAGGAAACTCAATGATGAGGGGATGGGTGGACTCTAAGGGTGCAGCGGCTAATTGATCTGCTATGATTTGACCCTTAACGCAATTTTGTCCTATAAACGTGAGTTCAAACTCGCTTAGCGCAAGAACCCACTTTGTTGTGCGACCAGATAAATAAGGTCGACTCATGAGATAACGCAAGGGATCATATTTAGCAATAACATACGTTTTCTGACTGAGCATATAATGGCATAGTTTCTGTGTAGAAAATACGACTCCTAGACATAACTTCTCTAATGCTATGTAGCGGGTTTCATAACTAATTAATGTTATGCTAATGTAATAATTAGCACGCTCTCTTTTCTCATCATCAAGTTGAGCTAACATAGCTCCTAAAGCAAAATCTAAAGCATAAATATACAAGATAAATGGGCGATCAGGTCTAGGTGGCGAAAGTATAGGTGGGTTAAGAAGATTTTGTTTGAGGAGTTCAAATACTTCTTAGCATTCGTCGTCCCAATGGAAAGAGACATCTTAAGAAGCTTAAGAAAGGGTCTGGTTTTATCCGCCAGCTTATCGATGAAGCGACTGATGGCTTGAAACTTACCTTGCAGACTCCGTAATTCTGATATATTCGTAAGTGCGGGCATATCAGTGATAGCCGCAATCTTGAGAGGGTCAATTTCGATGCCATGTAAAGAAACTATAACCCCCAATAATTTACCTGACTTAACTTCGAATATACATTTGGATGGATTCAATCGGATAAGATATTCCCTTAACCGATCAAATACTTTTCTCAAGTCATCTAAATGGTCATCTTCTTCAGTAGAACGAGCTATAATGTCGTCTACATAATTGTGTAGTATATCATGCATTATATCATAAAAGATATAAGTTGTGGCTCGTTGATAGGTTGCACCTGCATTCTTTAAACCGAATGGCATCATTTTCCAACAAAAGGTCCCCCAAGGGGTAATAAAGGTTGTTTTAGCCTGATCTTCAGGAGCTATCCTGATCTGATTATAACTAGAAAATCCATCCATTAAGGATATCATTCCACTCCCAGCAATAAAATCAATGATCCGATCCATATTGGGAAGGGGAAAATTGTCTTTAGGGCATGCGACATTAATATCTCTAAATTCTGTACAAACCCTAACCTTAGTAGCTTCTTTCTTAGTTACTAGAACTACATTCGAGATCCATTCAGCATAATCAATGGCTTGTATAAAAATAACATTCAAGAGCTTTTCTAACTCTCCTTTGACTAGTAAGGCCACTTTAGGATGCATTTTTCTAAGTTTCTGTTTAACAGGTTTAGCATCTAGATGTACTACTAGGTGATGCATAACTACATAAGGGTCTAAACCTGGCATATCTTCATATGTCCAAGCAAAGACATCTTCATATTCTTTAAGAAATGCAATGTATTTATCCTATTTTTCTTGACTCAATTCTGATCCGATGTTGATTATGTGAGGGTTATCCTCGGTTCCAATGTTAATTTTGATGACATTTTCTACTTCCATGTGTAGATTTCTCTCAAAATTAGGTGGGGCGGGTGAAACGCCCAATTCCTGTAATTCTTCCAAGGTTAACTTGGATAATTCGTCTTAAGGAGTCGTGGCCTCAAGCTGGGCTATACTAGGTATAGAGCCATCAAAATAAAATATGTTATGTAATAATTCCTCAACGAAGACATCATGGAAGATATCTCCCTCCAAGTCATCGTTGGATTCAGCGATCATCTCAGGATAAGCTATATATAGCATATTACATGTGAATGGCTTATTCGTTAAACACAAAGCATCACGTTCATCTAAATAATCTTGGTAACATATAAGATGGTCATCATCCTCAAATGGCTGACCCTTACTATAAAATAGACCTACACCACATCGTACGGGCCATGGCTCTACCTCAAAAGGTTCTTTCATACCATTATGGAAAGGTCCCAAACCTTTCCCTTTATATCCCAATTTAAGCATTATAGGTTTGGCTTTAGTATACTCATTAGTAAAATAACATCGAGCATATCCATCATAATGAGTTCTGATGTTTCGGGTATTCTACCCCAATCATATCCCTTATAAATAAAGGCACAACTCCCAACTTGGTAAATACTTCCCATAGGTTGTGGGAGGCCCAAGGTACGAGGAGATGGTGGCAAATTATTTAAAATAAGGGAATCTTGCATAGAAGCATTCATTTCTTCCGATATAAGGATTTTAGATAGATCGGGTAAGAGCTCGTCAGTAAGAGCATAAGAGGTAGAAGGAACATTCCCTACGTCTTCTGATGTGGAATATATGACTTTAGTGGATATAGACGATGTAGAGGTGTCAATAGATGGATCTATTATAGGTATGGAATCTATAGAAGTAGAACAAGAGCCATTGATTGTGGTATTAGGATCTCTCTTAGATCCTAATGTGGTTTGTTCAGAAGATGGTTGAGCTATATGTGAAGGTGAATCTGATGGAGAAGAAGTAAATGACATTGTGGGTGTGAGTTTCACATGTTTAGATGGGTAATGAGAATTAGGATGTGTGGATGACAGCGCGGGGCAAAATTGAACTCCAATAGGTTCTGCCAAAGCACACATATCAAAGGGTCTTGGATCACCATGAATGGTAACCAACTGATTCTTAAATTTTAATTTAACACATTGATGTAAATTTGAGGGAATAGGTCGCATTGCGTTGATCCAAGGGTGACCCAAGAGTATATTGTACGATGTAGGGCAATGTACAATAAACACGATCGTATCCAAGGTTCTTGGACCAACCTGCAATGGAATGGTAATAACTCCACACATTTCTTATGTTTCATCATTGAAAGCTTTTATGATCATATCAGTTATTTTCATTTCCTCACTTCTAAACCCAAATCTTTGGTAGAAGTCAAAGTGCAGATATTTAAAGATGAACCATTAGCAATCAAAACTCGTTTGACTACTACATCTCCAATTAAAGTAGTAATATAAAAGGGGTTATCTTTATGTAAACTATGTTGTGGTATGTCTCTATCCCGAAAGTCAATACAATCAACTTCACGAGTTATTATAGTATTGGCCATGGCTTCGGGTTGAATGTCTTGTGGTACCATCATCTGGCTTAATGTGAGCCTTAATTCATCTCTATGTGTAGGAGAAGATCTTAAGAGGTCCAAAAGGGAAATTCTAGTTGTAATATTTGATAATTGTTCATTAATATTATAAGGAGGTTTAGGTTGAACATTAGGTGCATGATTCCCTTTACTAGGAACCTTCAAAACAAATGGAGTTGATCCAACATTCGGAATTTGATCTTGTTGAGAATTTTGAGCCTGTTGTCTAGTAACAACTCCGATGGTACCCACAATATTATTCTGCAGATGATGAATGGGTCTTGGTTTAGCGTTTATAACTAACTCATTAGAAAGCAATTGGTGAGACGATGGTCTAGTAGTGACTCTTCTTGGAAATGGTTCTTCTGGAACCATATGACTTGTGATAGGGTGAATAGTATCTGATTCATCTTCAGAACTATTCGATTGATTTGATGTGATTTCCATATCACTCTCAGTCTTATATTTTGTATCACTAAGATAAGGTATTTGAATATTATATAGAGGCCTGGTTGTAACCATGGATAAAGTTGTGTCAAATATTTTTGGCTCATGAGCAGGTAAATGCCCACTAATAGTTCCTACATATCGGGCAGGAGGAGGAACATTATGATGTTCAATTTGATTAGCCACCTTCTTACCATGTTTTGGTAAGGGATGTTGAAATATGTCTAATGACTGATTGGCATTCTGATTATGGTTTTGTGTGGTGTTCTGTTGAGCGTTATTAGGAGGATTTTGCTTAGGTTGAAAGGCTTGTACCTCCATCTCATTGTTATCAATCAAGTCATGTATTTTATGTTTTAATATTTTGCAAGAGTTGGTAGTGTGTCCAGGTCCTCTATGGAAGTCACAATGTAAATTTGCTCTGTATCCGGGTATAGTTGGATCAGGTTCTCGGATATTTGGTAATTGAATCAAGCCTCGTTCTAATAATTGTGATAGAATAGTTGATAAAGGTTGATTTAACCTAGTAAATTCTCGAGGAGGTCTATCAAGAGTTTTCAGTACAAACTTCTCTGTTGTCTTTGCAACATTAACATTAGCAATATTTTTGCTATCGGTGACTCCATCACCCACAACTTGTTTATTCTTATATTGATTTCTGGATGTTTTCTCATCGTCTTTCTTTTTAATCTGACCTCTCCTAATGAGAGCATCTTCCACTCTTCGGGCTAAGTCTATAGCCTAATCGAAGGTGGTCAAGGTAGCATTTGATAATTCGTAAGATAGTTGCTCTTGCAAATTATTAATAAAGATGTCCAACATCTCCCTATAAGGTAACACAAAGTGCAATTTTCCTATCAATTGTCTCCACCTAGCTAAGAAATCAGCAAAGCATTCATCTTTGTCCTGTTTTAAGTTATACAAATATTTAATGGTCACATGTCTTTCGATGTAGGCACTAAATTGATGAACAAAAGACTCGGCAGTTTCTTCAAAATTCCTCAAAGAATTAATGGGTAATTGATAATACCACTCTAATGTCATTCCTCCCAAGCTCTTCGGGAACATTTTTAGTAATAACAAGTCATCATGTGATATATCATGACATGTTATCCTAAACATATGAAGATGCTTTATGGGATCTTTCGTTCCTTTATGGGCAGGACAGGCATAGGAAAATGTTTAGGATACGACTATGCTACAACTATAAGATCTAAAGGCTGACTACACATCTCTCGATAATTGTACTAGGGACGGTAGGGATCTATCTGGTCCATGTGGGAAACTAACTGTTTCACTATGGTTTCAAGATTACTAGTTTGTCCACCATATCGGTTCGGTGGGACATATGTATGGGATTTATGAGTTTATGATGGTGTGGCATAAGGATTAGATGCTATATTTCTATTATGCAAAGTGTTGGTAGGAAGAGTATTATGAAGGGGATTTGTAATAGTATTATGTTGTACCCCGGATTGTTGGTAATTGGTGTTTGGTTTTGTTTTGGGTTTGTGTTGATTTTAGGTATGTTGCTCAATGGTTTGGCAAAATAGAGCAGTAAATGATGGTTTCTTTTATGCGGTAATGACCCTAGGCTTGTTAACAGGCACTTTAGGTGGTTGGGTAACCTGTTGTTGTTGCATGTTTCGGATCGTAGCTACTATATCCAAATTGGATGGTCCAACTTGATCACTCTCTTGTTCAATAAAGGACAAGGGATTAGTGCGTGTGTGAAATACGTCTTCTAGAGTTGCTTGAGTGTCACTAATTCGATCCTTGTCCATATGGACTGCTCTATTAAAAACACCGATATTTGTGTTAATGAACTTTCAAAATTGTTCCATGTTTTCAAAAGTGATAGCTCCTCCCGGAGACATTTTAGGGGATGAGGATCCTTCCTCTCTATTAGTTTCTTCTTGTTCATTTGCTACAAAAAGCTCTTCTTCTTGTTGGTCTAGGATTTCTTCTTCCTGAACTTGGTCCTTAGGAGGGACATTTTGGTCAATTAATGGTCTTCCTAACCAATCTTCATCTTCTTCGGTTTGTTTTCCATTCCTAAGTCTAGGCATTGTGCTACACTTAGGTTTTAGCAAATATATATACTTATATATATATATATATATATATATATATATATATATATATATATATATATATATATATATATATATATGCGGTAGGGTTGAGAGGTATATATTTTAACTATATACCTACTATAATACTTAAAAAGGAAATGTTTTGTTTTTTTTTTTTTTCGTTTTTTTTTGTTTTGTATTATTATTTCATAAGTATAAAAATAACAAACAACATGCTAGTTGCAAGAAATAGTAAAAATAATGACTTAGTTTTCTATAAATAGTTTATGGATATCGTTGATAGGATCAAGTTCATCAGGAGTCATGAAATGCTCCTCTTCAAATTGGAAGTGGTTTTTCAAGAACTTGACAAAGTGTGCTATGGTAATATGATCTACTTCAAACTTTGGCTTATAAAAATAAAGCTCATGGCAATACTCTCGATACAACACAGCTTTAGGAACTCTATTCCATATTTTTCTATCCATGAGAATGACTTCTTGATCCTCTATACGAGATAGAAAATTATGTACTACAACTGCGTTCTCAAGGTATTCCTCAAAGGTGTACAATTTTGAAGACACAAGTGCTCTTTTATCTGCTAACCACCTATGGCAAGCTCTCTAAAGTTCATGGTACAAAGTCACCTGATCGGGATCCAAGATTCTATCTAGGACAAACCTCTTAATTTGCCTAAGTTCTGCAGATCTAGATTCAATAATACCCAATCTCCTATCAAGTTCGTCCCACAAAGGTTGGACTCTATTTTTTTGAGGTACTCTAAGCACAAAAGTAATCTCTATGGTCGTTAAATGATTTTCAACATTTATGGTGATAACTCGTCTTCTATTATAATCTACCATCTAAATATGAAATGCAAATTTAACAATTTTCTAATGATTCTAGATGTTCTTAATAATGTGTTTTTTTTTGTTTTGTCTTTTGGATTGTTTTCAAAAGGTGTTTTAGTTTCACATCGGGTTCACAAAAGATGTATCGCCCAAATTTTTCGCACCCTTACCTTCAGGCTAAAGGATTCATGCCCGGAAGGGAGATGTGAGAAGGATGGGACAATACCTCGGACGGAGAGGCCCTTTGAAGGTCACACCTCTCGAGGGAGGGGTATAAGGGTGAATTTTCGACGAATGGTGGGGTTCACCAGAAAACTTTGAGTGGCAGTTTTCGTAACTAGGTTTAGAATGGGTTTGATGTGTTCATTTTATGTTCCATCATTCAGATTCCTAGGTTGGCCAAAATGAATCTAAGCTATACTATATGAAATTTCAGGTTTATATGAAGACGAAAAACATGAATGAATCCTAAATACAGAGACTATGTGAAATGGAGAGGAATACACCTGATTCCTGATGTCTGATGAAGATTCTGAAGCTTGTAGGAGTCCAGATCGTCTCGGATATGATAGGATCGTCTGTAATTGCACATAATTGTCCTAAATCATAGGCGATCGTCTAAGATCAGACAGGATCGTCGAAAACCTAACGAATTCGTCAAAAACCTACAATCATGGAAATAGACACCAAAAACCAAAAATGCAATTGCAAGAATGATGCAAAATGATAGAAATAACAGTATAGATGCTTAAATAATAAATCCAAATAGCAAATCAAATGGGATGCACTATTTAATAACTTATTTTAAATTTTATCATGCAAATATGCTAAATGAGGTGAACTCCAGGATGCAAAACAGAAATAAATTGATCTAATGCACAATTAAATAGAAAAGAAAGGTAGAAAATGCAAACTCGGGGCTTTGGTTGCCCCCAATTTGAACTGCAGTCAAAATCGTCTACAATCGTACGAGATTGTCGTCGATCTCGACAGGATCATCCGAAATCGTGTTGGATCGCCTGCGACGATCCGAGCTTCCTCCGACTGAAACACAATAAAATCCTGCAATAAAACCTGAAAATGCAAATACAAATTATGGGGGCGAGGATGTTCTAATACAACAAAAAATTAGAGTTGCAGGGAAATGATCATCCAAGGGGATAAACTGGGAAAATCCCAAGTTTATATAGGATTAAGGGGAGGTTAGGAGGTCGGGGATCATCCCAATATGGGAGATATCCAATGTAGGAATCTCCAACTATGCAGACACGCTTCTGCCCGAGTTGGAGAGGTTGTTGAAATAGAAGCTAATTATGAAAATTCAGTTTTGGGACAAAATCATCTGGACGTTCTGTTCTAGACGAATTTGTACGATTTGGGACGATATCGTCAAATTGACGACAATATCGTCCAACGGTCAAAACAAATTCTAAAAATGGTACAAAAAACAAGGTGAGCGGTTAACGGGCGATTTCGAGGTTAAAATTTAAATTTTTAATCTTTATACTGATGGTTTAACTGTGCCAATTTTAGGATGCTACACTATCAATTTGATCCATGATATGTAATGGAGGGTCCACTAATTCCGATGATATTGGTTTAATCTCAAAATCATAGAAAGTAATGGACTGCTCCATACATGTTTGAATATTCCCCATAAAATTGTTAAATGCATTAGCATCTTGAGATTGAATTTCAATGGATTTTAGAATATCCATTAATGCTTCACAATGTGGAGGATATTGTTGAATTAGCTCGGATATAGATAGTTTAGCTGAAGTCATTTTTAAGCTTATGGTTAACTGACTACTCAATGAGATGATTCGCTTAGATGAATGAATGGAATGATGAATGGGTTGAGATGGATGGGCCGTAATATGGATTAGCTGGGAAGGATTAGCAAAAAATTGGATGAAATATGATGATGTGGCAGGTTGAGACACACATTCCTGTGGAGGTATGGGCGGGTGAATAGATTTTTGTTGAATATTTTATTGATTGAAGCGTTGTTGTTGACCTCGGGTTACTACATGAATAGCACCCACAAAACCTTGGTATAGTTGGACATGATTAACTTGATTAGGAGGAATCTTGGTATTTGACCCTCTTGTTGTTGGTTGTGCTTCCTCCTGATGAGGAAGTGGTGTTTGATAAATTTCAAGATTGTAATTTTGTTGAGCTAGAGAATTGTTAAGCTTGATAGCCCCTAATTCAAGAAGATCTTGTATTCTATCTTTGAATTAATGGTAGTTATTGATATCATGCCCATTCTATCTATGATAAGGATAAAATAAATGCTCCCTGTAGTGTTTACCATGTTTAGCAGGATCATCAGGTTTGACTTCAGGAAAGGTAAGTTGATTTGTGTTATATAACCTATAGAAAATGGAGGTATAAGATTTAGCCAATGGGGTATATTGATGGGGTTATCGAATAGATTATCGACATGGTCGGTTTTCCATAGCTGGCACTATGTTTTGACTTGATTGAGTAGTTGATGGAACCGTATAATATTCAATTTTTCATGGTTGTTGTTGAACCATTACTGGCTAGCTCATAACTACATGATTTACTTGATTGGATGAATTGGTCGGATTGGCCTGATTGGATTTTGATTGGCCAGAATAACTTCCTCAATATTGGACCTTATTTTACCATTCTTTCTTCTTAGGCTTAAGCACTCCTTGGATTTTTATCTCCTCGATAGTGCTAACTTGGGCAAGAGCTTCATCAAATGATCTATGTTGCTATGATTGCAATAACCAAGATATGGGTTTTAAGCAACTCTTAGCGAAAAATCGGGTCAACTCCTTTGTTGGTAGGGCAAATGGCAATTTGGTGATAATGATCCTCCAACAGTTACCAAATTCATAGATAAACTCATCATCATATTGTTTTAATCATACATATCGGATAATGAGACTTTATTTCTTATATTGAGGGAGAATCTTTCAATAAATTGGTCAACCAATTGCTCAAAAATAAATACTATGGTTGGGCAAATGGTTATACCATTCTACAACATCTCCCCCTAATGTTTAAGGGAATGTTATAAGCATTAGAGCGTCATTGCTTTGAATTCTAAAGTAGGAATGAAAAAATGAACTCACGTGCTCTTTAGGGTTCTCCATCCCTTTAAATTTATCAAACTTCGGTATTGTGAAATTTATCAAACATGGTGGTGATGGTACCGAAGGATGAATTGGTTGATTGATCGTTTGACGTAGGGTAGGCTTCTAGTTTATCATACCAGGATTATGTTGCATCAAATTGTCAATCTATTTTTGCATAGCTTGGATTCAAGGGTCCTCCCTAGGAATGTGGAAATCTTGAATCACTTGATGATTTTGTGATGGCAAGGTGGAAAGATGTTGAGGTGTGATGAGGTGATGACTTGACGGAGTGGATTGATGTTGATGATAATGGGGATGATGAAGGAATTATTATGAATAAATATATGGAGATGATGTATGAGGGATTTGGATAGGTTGGCCAATGGGAATAGAATGGGTATGGGTTGGCGACAGTGTTGGAATGGAAACCACAAAAGATTGTGGTACCCAAGATGGACTTTGGCTAACAAATATGGGTTGAGTGGAAATATGTTGAGGCTTAGAGTTGATAACCTGAACTTGCTGTTGAGCGTTCTATTGCTTCTTAAGCAATTTTTTGAGATATTTCCAAGTTTCATGTATTTCCATATCAATGGTTGATGGAGTGGATGTGGATGGAATTGCTGAGGTAGGTGGGGGGTAAGTTACAATGGGAATTGCAACTTAATGAGAGACACTATATGGCATAGACATGGGCACTTGTGAAGCAGCATTAACATGTGCTTCATAAAAGGAGTTATCATAGACTAAGATGTATGAGGATGGGATGGATGTGCTTTGGGCACATGATAATTGGGGTATGGAAAATTATTGGGAAGGTGTAACAGATACCTCAAAAAGAGGGTTTTTGTTAACCTGGGTAAGGCTTGAAGGTTGGGAGGAGACAAGTTCCTATTGGAAAATAGAATCATACCTAGGTGATTTAGGGACTAACTCTAAGATATAGTTAGCAGATCTGAAGAGCTTCTACTTGGGCCATATCTATATGGGTAATTTGGTGACCAAAGGTAGGTGAGGATGACTCAATTTGTGGTATGGCCATGTGAAATGATGTGGGTGACACATTATGTGATGGACCCATAGACAAATCTGAATGACTTACCTGTATCACACTAGTGGGATTGATCATGGAAGTGGTAGTGGAAGGTGATGATGAACACTCAATTATTGAAGTGGTTTGATTGGTAGATATTTGATTCATTATTTTAGCTTGATTTCTTGTTAATACCATAAACTAATGAACCAAATATAAAATGTGTTGAAAAATAAAATGTGGAATGAAAAACTCACATAAATAAAATAGACAATCCAATCCTATGTTTATACAACAAAATGTGTCTTACCTTTGTTCTTGTTTTTATCTCGTTTTAATGTTTTTTTCCTTTTTTTTGGTTTTGTGTGTTTTGATGAACTAATCTAAATTAAAATAGGTAAAACTATGGCTTGGATGAGCAATGAGATTCTTATGGTGATGAAATCCAGCAAGTTTTCTCAAGGGTATACTCAAGTGTCTAAGGGCATATATTGGTGTATGGGGATGAAACCCACCGTCACCAGATCTCAAGCAATGGTTGGTGATGAAATCTAACACATTACTATTAAAAGTGATGTGTTTGTGTGTGATTTATTTTAATATTTCCAATTTTTTATGGTGTACACACAAAGTCAAGAATAATTGATTTCACGAGTCTAAATTAGAATCCAACACCATAAATATTAATTTCCCCAAAATAAGTAGAGTACACCGCTTAAGACCGCTCTCTAAATAGAGGAGGGTTCATCTACTCTTCCGCCTTGAATCACCAAATGCGAGGGTACTTTCAATATACTAATGATGTTCCTACTTAGACCAACAAAAGGAAAAATTCCTAACCCTAAAAATGCAGACTATTGTATGCAATTAACCATTTATATGCAAACAAAATGCAAGATTTTTAAGTGCAACATACCAGAAAATAGTGAAATTTCAATTGGAAGTGTGAAATGTGTGAATGACATATGGATGCAAAAATTAATCTAATGCCTAAAATGCAAATTAATCTTACTTGTTTTTAACAAAATTTTAATAATGTTATTTTTAACACAAAATCTGTAAAAACATGAAAATACGTAAAACAAAGAGTTAGGTTTTAGGCAGACTTACAGATAATCCTACGTATTATTCCTCCTCTATGTGAAATACCTTTGGATGCCTGTGAAACACACTTGGGCATTTCTTGAATGTCCCACGAGCACCACAAGGCGTATGCGCACCTTCTGTTCAACTCCTAAAATTTTTTCAAAAACCCTGATTTTGCGAGATTCGTGCGATCTATTTTTCTAAAATCCTGCAACACGAAAATAGAAAAGCACAATTTAGTTAACAAGATAAATTAAAATATATAACCCTTTGTGGGTCCCACCATGATCTCCATTTGTGAATGCAAATTGAACAACACCAAAATATGAACTATAGAATTAAATAAGTAGTGTAACACATAAAATTGCACAATGAAATAAACTTTTATTATGATGCCCGTGGATATTCAATGTTACAATAAAATGTACCTCAAATATGGGGTTACAAATCTTATTATGCTTGATACAATGATTACAATACACTAGGGTTCTCCGAAACCCTAGTAAATAAATAGTGGTGGTGTCTTCACGTTCGATCTGATCCCAACAAAGGTGAGTGGGCTTTTTGATATCCTATACAAGACCACTCCAACTTCAATAACTACCAATGATATGATCCCTGCACCTGCAAACAATAGACAACATACAAATAGTCAATAATACCTGTGAGGGCTCCACTGCGTGAGACCCTCTAAAAATATGATTACTAACCCTAGATGTTGTAGAATAATATTGAAAGCAATAATAAATGAAATAAATACACACAATTGTTTGCCTTGTCTCACACTAACTTGTTGTCTTTTGATCTTCATCGTTGTTGCTGAAAATGGTGTGCAGATGCCCTAGTGACATCTGAGGAGTAGTGGGGATGCAAAACTAGGGTTGTGAATGCTTGTGCGCACTCGATGATGGCAGGAGGTACCCAAATGCACTTGATGATGGCATAAATTACCTAGAGGTGCTTTAGGGAACTTGAAGGGGCATTCGAGGATTAAACTAGAAGCTATAGAAGCAGATCTAATTCAGGCAAGATAGACGATGACGGATGCAAAGATGACGATGAGATATGGAAGAGAGGAGTGGCAAGAATGCTTGGATGCTTTAGGACTTCAAAAACTTAGGGGTTGAGTCATCAAAATGACTCCTTTTTATAATCTCTCTTAGGGCACGTTAGGGTTTCAAATTCACAATTTGTGTGGTCAATATTAAAACATGACAGAGGATGGAGAGTAAATATGGGCATGTGGCATGGATTAATATGGATGAGTGGCTATGATTAAATCATGATGGATGGTTGAGATTAATTCATACATATATACATATATTTATTAAATAAATAAATATATATATATATATAAATATAATATGTAAAATATTAATATTTAAATATATATTAAATAAATATATATAAATATATAAATAATGGGTAAATGTGGCGGGAAACTATGGATGGATGACAAGTGGCTAGATTTTGGTGTCTACACTAATATACATTTCCTTATACCTCCTTTTAAACTTTAATGAAAGCAAGTAGTAAGTGCAAATATACCTTTGAACTCGTGTTGATTGGTATTGAACTTGAGCATTGATTGTGAGCATTGGTATCTTCTTGTTGGTTTATGACAAACTTGACAATTGTCCTTTTATGATAGTCTTAAATGCACCTTTGACTCCTTAACTTTAGGCTTCGAATATGCTCTCACTTAATGCTTGCTACGAATTCATTTCCATTCATTGTGCACTTCTTGTTTGGTGGCTATATGTAAGCTTCTTCTTGAAGCGGGCACCAAGTGGCGGTAGGCATTACTTAAGTCTCTTCCTCGAGCTTCGTTGGACCTTGTGGAGCTTTAAACTGCATGGCGCTAGATTAGCTTCTCCTTGCTAAACGTTGAAATTCCTTGATGATTCCCTTTGTGCCAAGTGGCACAATATTCCTTCCTATTTCAAGACAAGTGTAGATATCTCCTTTGCATGCACACTCTCTTCAATGTACCAAAAATTAACCTTAAGATCTTCTCAATGCCTATTCATTCCAACCATTTGCAAGCTTGCTTCGCTCCTTTTACAACAAATAATTTCCTTCTTGCAAGTTATTCTATTCGAGGATGATGGTTGGATCTAGCTATGAGGTACCAAGGGCGATGGAGTGGTAATTCTATGGAGCTCCAATGGTAGAATGTGATGCTTTCGTTCCGCTTGCTTACTAGGTATTGCACCTCTATTTTTTCCTTTGCTATATTGTTTGTTATTTGTTGCCCTTACCTTTAAATTTACATAGGTACTTGTGTTGCAGGTTGATGCAATTGTAGGCATTGGATACGGTGTTAACAATGGTGTCTCTAGACACCCCAAACCGATGCTTATGTGCCCTAGGTCAACTCACCTTCTCTACCTGAAGTTTGCACCTTTTGTCTTCAATGATTCAACTGATTATGGACGTAGGATACTTTTTGCCTTAGTGTCTTGAGACACTCTATATTTCATCCTCTTTAGGAGGGATATGGTGCATCAATGTAATGTAAATAAGATAATTTATTTTGCACCAAATTTTTGAGAGTTCCTTGTCTCCTTTTTATGCTACTCTTCTCCTTTGATATGGTGGCTCCTCATTGTATAGCTTGAGGACAAATGAAGACATATTTCTAAAGCTTTTCCTTTGCTTCTTAGATATGGTAATTACTTGCTCTAATCCTTGAGAGCAATGTATTGTTTCCTTTCTTATTAGACAAAACTAACCTCTAACTCCTTCACTTGGATAATTTTAGCACCAATGAATCCAAGCTCTTAACCATGCAACTAATTAACTTTGCACTAATATTCACCTTAACTAAAAATCCTTGGTGAACTTTGAATAACTAATATAGTGCAATAATAGTTTATCCTTATTACTCCTATAGATGAACCCTCAAAGTAACTCGAAATATACACTAATTTTCACTGTAACTTAAAATACTTACCTTAAAACTCTTTAAGACAACTAGTATAATGCAATATTGATCTCACCTTATTACTCCTTCAAATGAACCTTAAATCATGCACTAGTAATTGATCCTAAATGCACTATAATATTTGTAACTTAATGTAGTTTTCTTTGCTCTAACCAGATAATAGGAAGATGGTATTTTTCTTTCTATTGAAATATATCTCTTATTTTAATGTGCAGGTATAAACCTTAAAAGAAACTTCCTTCTGCACTCCCTTTGAAGACTATAATATGCAACCTTCTATTTGCAACTTTTAAAGAATTAAAATGGTTCTTAATGGAACTGGATAATAACCCAAATTAAAGTTCAACTAATGAACCTATTTGCACCCAAGTTGCTTACCTTAATGATCTCTATAGATGAAGGATTGTTAGGTGATTAGATTCACCTTATTGTTGCCTTTAACTAGATGAAATTGCAACTCTAATTGGCTATCTGAAACAACTCTCTAACTCACCTTTTTGTATCTCCAAAAAACCTCTATCTTACTGCCCTTAAACTGTAGTAGGTGACTTGATAAAAATTTAGGATAGGCTTTGTAACTTTAGGAGTTTTTTTGCAACTAGTAATGTTGCCCTGATTCCTGCCTCTTTCACAGTCAATTTTTGCACTGAAATGCTATCCTTGAAACTCAAAAATTTGGTAGGGAATTTCCCAAATTGTAGCTAATTTTTCCTTCAAGAAACCTTTAGTATTCTATTTTAGATTCAACAAACCCCTATCTTCAAATGAGCCTTCTAACCTTCAAAGCAAATCTTCAAACCTTTTAGGTTTGATAGTAGTGTTTGGATCCTTTCTCCTTCAGTATTCTTGTCAAATTTTAACTTCAATCTAGGCCTTCTTCACAAGAATTTTTAAAGTCTTGAGGTCTTCACCAATATCCTCAAAGATTTGGCAAGCTTCCTACCAAATCTATCTTAATATGAGCTTGTTGCTGGATGGTGACAATTGTCCCAAAATATTCCTTTATCAGGAACTTCTCCTTGGTGGTAAATTTCTCCAATGAGTTATCCTATAAACTCCTTAAATGACCTTCTCTAAATATGTAATAAGTCTCTCCAAGCCCTCTCCATATTTCTCCTTAAGACCTCTCCAAGGTCTTTAATTTTGCAATTTCTTTGGTCTTCCAAATGAGACCTTTCCTTCAACCTTCCACTGTGGAATTGTAGGTAATGATATCTCCTTCTTGGACCTTTGAATTTTTTTGCTACTAGAATATGGAATGGGAATTTTGATAGTCTTTCACTTATGCAATTTTGCAGGATTTAATGGAGATCACCAACCTCCAATCTTCTTTTGGACTCTTCTTTGGAGTCTCTTGAATCAACAGTAAGGCTATCATGGACTTTTCTTCTCCTACACTCTGTAGGTCTATAACTCTTGTAATGGGACATTTTCTCAGATATCTAAAATCTTTAATCTTCTACTTGTTTATGCAAGTGCTGGAATGATTCTAATGAAGATATTCTTCCTAGCTCTATGTAGGAAGCTTCCCAAATTTCTCTGAATCTCCTTTTTCTATAACAATATGTTAGAAAGTGGAATGAAAGAATCTATAATTTTGGAGATAATGAACTTCATTAGTTGATTTTTCAATCTAGTGGAATTTATGTTGAGTCCTAGTCTTCACAAGTTTTTCTGCAACTCCATGGAAAGACTCTGGTCAAATCTAATCTCAAAAATTCTATAAATGAGATTTTTGGATTTCTCTCAATCTCACATGTGGATCTCCCTATTTTTTGATTAATTTATCATGGCTATCTCACTAGATCCTAACTGATCTACCATGTGCTCTAATACCACTATTAGCTTTTGATGAATTAGTAGTATAGGCAATGCAACCACAAGATGCAAGATAACTAATCTAAGATAACTATGAACTAATGGCACAATAATATGTAGGAAAATAATGAGATGAACATCTGCAAATAACTCAAAAATATTCCATTAATGAAAGTGACAAAAATAGTACAATGTTATATAATGGAGGACATGAACACTCCATGAAATGATATGAAAGGACTACATTGTACCATACTACCACACACTCTCTATATTTACTACTAAGATGTTGCTCTATCAAAAAACTCACTACGAGGTCTTTATATAGGAAAATAGATCCCTTACCCCTTACTCTACCTATTTGCCTGATGTACAAGTGGACTCCTTGTACGTTTACAACTTGCACATTTGACACTTGTGCATTTATTACAATACTTGAAATAACTAACTTTACTCTAAAGTAAACTCCTACTCTAGTTATGTACCAAAGGTGGTACATTTACATGACCCAAATGATGTAATATACTCTAACACTTTCTATTATATAATTTTACCTAATGCATTATCCCATGTATATTGAAAACTTGAAGGAATAACATTTGAAAAGCCACTTGAATTGATAAATAATACAAAATCTTTCATTGATTTAGACCATCTATGAGTACAACCCTTCTTTTCCAAAGGAGATAGAACTATGTTGAAGCCACCCTCAAAAATTTATAGATCACAATAATGAATCATCATTATGTCTACCAAAATATGTTGAGGTCCTTCCAACATCTTTCACAAGGAGTAACTATAGTTGGAGCATATACATTTATAACCCCAACTTTGATGTTTTTTCTTTCCTACAAAATAGTCTAGCAACCCAATTATATTTTTCTTCTAAAAATTGTCTAACCTATTTACGTTTGGCCTATATTTTTGCAATACCACTAGAATCTTTCATAAAAAAATAGCCAAACAATCCCTCGTCTTCTAAATATTTTTAAAAGTATCCTTACATTTCTCACTACATAATTTTGTTTATTGTATTAAATTAAACTCCAAACCATAACAACCTATTACTTCCTACTTTTTTTTAGGAATATTATTCATGCCCCATGGCACCATTTTCATCATTACTTTTTATTTTTATTAGCGGGCTTAGTCCCACTTCTTGTTAACACTTGTGATATTTTTATTTGGCTTCCCAAATCAATATCCATTTGAGTTTATTTTCTTCTTTGTTTATGCTTTGATGTCCTTCCTCTAATTTTTTTGTTCCCCCACCACTTCCATCTTCATCGATCTCTTTTTTTTTCCCATGTTATTCAAAACGAGACTTATCTTCTAAAGAATTATGTTGCCCTAAAGAATTAGAAATGCAATGAATAGCCCCATAAACACTTTCTTCTTTATATTGCACTAAAAACCTTAAAGTACAAGGATGATCCTCCATAGTAATTACCTTCTTATGCTACCCTAGAAACCCAAAATTTCCATGGCTATCATGCATTTGTATTTCTTTATTATGTTGCCATGGAAACCTTGAAGTGCAACAAATACACTTTGTACTACTTTTATTTTTATTGCAAGAAGAGGATTTTATGCCACTTGAGAAAAATAAATATGATTTACTTGGATTGACCTTAACCTCCTTCACCTCATTCGCTTTAAAATTTACCTCCCCATCTTCATACCTTTAACTCCTTGTCAATTTGAATTTGCACATTGTGCTTCCTCATCCCTTGTGTCATTTTTTTCTTCTAATGGTTTATTTGAGAAAATTATAATGGCCTTTGCCATTTGATGATGTAAAGGATTTTTTTTACCATTATATTAGAAGTGGAAAATCATTGATTTGTCCTAGTGTAGACACCTAAAATGCGTCATTTCGAGGCGACTACTCATATGAGACATGCTAGAAGACCATATGGAAGACCTTGGAAAAATACCAAGGTATAGCAGTGGTTCTAACCACTCATTTAGGCAGTTTGGCCTAATCAGTGTTAGCCGCGATTGACACCCACGATTAGCAGTGTTGATCGTGCCTCGGAGCTACGACTAGCAGTCAGAATTAGTTGGACCTTGGCCGATCCAAAATTGATTGCAACGACCAATTGGTTGCAGATCCGAGTAGTTTAGGGGCAGAAATATCTAGAAGTTTCCCTCCAATTGCTCTAGTTGTACCTTATTGATATTGGCTTCCCCAAGAAGCTAAGACATAGCCCTCCTAGGTGCTATAAGAACCTCATCCAAAATGGGAGATGAAAGGATAGATGCATAGGTGAATTTGAGTAGCAAAACCCTATCGAATTCAACACTCACCTAATTGTATTGTGATATTGATTTCTTATCCCAAATTTAGAGATCATAATGGCAATTCAAGCCATTGAGGTCCTAGGAGGGTAGGAGAGCCAATAAACTTAATTACGCCAACTTCACGCACAATCTGAACAATCCAATCGCCAAACTAGTTAGAGGACATAAAGGCGACCGTTGACCATCAATTTGGGAGGGAGATTCACAGATTCAACCCCTGAATTGGAGGGCAAACATATTTCAGGCTCAGTCGTGGCTAACAGTGCTCACTGCGAGACAGAGCCGCGATCAGGGTATTATCTTTGATTTCTTTGTTTTCTAACTGTAGGATCTTTTTAACTTCATTAGATTAAGCATGTTTCATGTTTATTTGCTTTAATAGAGACTCTGACTAATATAATTAGGGATTTTAGTCATTTTTATTTCATTCTTGCAATCAAGATACTAATGGTATTTTCTATGCCTTCATGCTTTCAAATTCATAATTGATGCATTACATAGATTGATTGATGTTACCTTTACAGTCTTAATGGTAGAATTATCATGTTTAATGTAGTTTAACACGTTTCTTGTACTTTCTTGATTTCATGTTGCTATGACATATTTTGTACAATCTTCCTCCAAAAGCCTCATCAAGAGAGGCCTCCTTTATTACTGATATGCCTCTTGTTGTTTATTGCACATAGGACTAACAGGGTTTTGACATGCAAGGCAACAAATGCCTCTAATCATGGAGAATAAGGTCATCTACACCTTGGAGCAGTTCGTGTCATCGTAGAAGGCATTGAAATACACCTACCCTTGCGAGGGATATTTTTCTACTATAATTGTTGTATCAAATGGGTATCCCTAAGAGGGATGGATTTGTAACATGGATTGATTCAAATTAATGGAAGATACATTTCTTGTTATGTGTTATTTATTGTCAATTTGTGTATGAATGCTCATTTTTGTATGATTTACAACCATTGTAGCATTAGGTGTTAGCCTTTTACAATGTTACACCTAGCTTCTACTATGATATGATCTCCTCGTTTCATATTGAAGTTTGTCTCGTGCCCAAAATTTTCCATCTCTTTCTCCATCATTTTTCAATTTGCGATCTCTTGTCATATGTCTAGTCTCATAACATTTGTGACATCATAATGCAATGTTTTTATAATCCACTTGTTGATCTAGTTCTCTTAATTTAGATTTAATCCTAATGATTATGGTAAAGGTTTTAAAATATCTATGGCAATACATATTCAAGTGTATACAACACATCTTCTCTCATTAGTAGTTGATCCCTCCTAGATGAACTTCCCTAGAGTATTATCGATATTATTCAAAACCTCCTTATTGATTAGCTAATAAGGAAGTCCAAAAAGTTTGATCCACATCAAAAGTTTTTTAATAGTCTCAGTCTCCATGGATTTTTCTTACTTCATGATCTTAGATATAATGCATCTTTACCCCTAAACCAAGGTCCACTGTCCATTATTCTATCCCTTCCAACTTGGAGAAGATAATGGGAAGAAATCCTTTTGAAAGGAAAGTCATGGAGTAATTTGGATCTCAACTTCCACTTGATCCAATTTTGAATCTTCAAAAAACCTGTCCAATATCCATGGGACTTACAAAATTAGCCTTCTTGATGAGGATTACAATCTAAAACTCCATATTGATGTTTTCATTGATAATTATGCAATATATAGACACCAAGTGACTGTTACATTACCATGGCATGAGCCAAACGATGGGCTCAGTACCATGTTTGACAAGGGATAAGGATAAGGGTGCATAATAAGTTGCTTGTTTTTACCTTACCACATGAAATACGTTTTAGAAGATATTATTTAATGTTTTATGTTCAATGTAAATCAATCAAATGATTTTGAGTTTCAATCTCCAAATTCTCATCAGTTTGGTATCAAAGCAACGTTCCTTCTATTATGAGGAGGATTTCCCTCATGGAAATCCTCCTCCCCCTTCTATGTTTTTGCTCTGGTTTCATATTTTTGCTTTGATTTTAGTTTCTTTATTTTGGGATATTATGGTTTCCCCCTGTTTGTTCATGTATGGCATGTATGGCAAAAATCTACCTATTTTCCCCTATGTGTTTTCCAGAAGCATATATTTGTTATAACTTGTAGTCTGCATCGGATATGGATATCCTATTTTGGCTCCTGTTTTGTCTTTCTCTCTTCCTCCTATTTTGTAAAAGGTATTCGAGTCCAATGCTTATATGGTGGAGAGGAATGATGAGGAATCATATAATATTAAATATATATTAGAATATGCTAAACAATAACTTCTAGAAATGCCATGAGTGACAACATTAGGTAGCTTCTAGAATTATCATTTAATAGGTTTGTTGGTTGACCATGGTATTGGTTGGTGCTTTTTATCAAACAAGCAGATTGTAATAAGCACATAATACCTATAAATACATGTTTTATGTTCAATGTAAATCAATCAAGGGTTTTGAGTTTCAATCTCCAAATCCTCATTAGTTTGGTATAAGAGCAATGTTCCACCACGTCTCATTGCAATACATGGCTCATTTCATGGCCATTTAGACGAGTTCCAACTCTACCCTAGTTTTGTCCATCGACATGTGGCCACTTGCAAACATGGACACCTGACGTCTCACTCTATCAACTTTATTGGCAAGTTTCACACTTGATAATCGTTATACCTTTTTAAGGTTTGATATCCCACATGTTGTGGGATTGGCTCTAGGTCTGTTTGACACCCTTGACCTGCCATATCCCTCACATCCCAAAATTGAGGATGGGACCCAAACATCTCATGTGGTATTGATTCAAGGAATTGTTTAATTCAACGATTTTGGGATGGGACCCACCTCTGATTCATCTACACCAATGGTAAAAGTTGTGCTCATGTGGCTCCACGACCACTTTTATGTAATTCTAAATATGTTGGCCTCCCATGCTAATTTTAAAACCATAACATATTGCAAAGAATATTTTGGAGAATATTCCCTCGTAAAGGGCAACTTATTCTCCTTTTATTTTGCTCTTAGAGAGCCTATTGTTTTTCTTGCATCTTGAAGATAGCCTTATTTATAGTCGTTGAAAATATCTTTCTGCAACGGATCCATTAGAAGCATCAAATTTTATTTTTATAAAGGTCTACTCTAACCTATAAAGTAACAAAATTTATGTTGCCAAAATGACCTTAAAAATTTTGTTGTATTAAAGAGTGCATTTTCAATCGTACTTGACAGTTCTCGACATAATGTAAGTGGACCTAGTACTCAATGGTCTCCTCTATCAAACATGGTGATTGCAATGACTGGTTATCAATGCATTTTGGTAGGATGAGAAGGTCACCATAAGGATACTTAGCATTATTTGTTGTGAGCTCTTCTTTCGAGCATTTGTATATTGTCTACACCCAACATAGACTATTTTGGAAGCAGATTATCCTCCAGACCATAGCCTTTGCATACAGGTACTCCTCACCAATGGAGTAGTCTTGGAGATGTCCATGACTACAACCTTTCTTATGTGATTCACAATAATCACATGGGTACTCCTCACTCACAGAGTTGTCGTTCTCTCTTCCTTCACAGGACCATGACCCTTTCATTGTGATCACAACCATAATATGATTCTTTGAGCTCTCGCATCATTTGGTACTCCTACAAATTGAAGTTTGTTTAGCCCTTTAGTGACACGTCTCTCAGTGGATTGCAACACGTTAGCTTTTCAGCTTAGTGTTTGTCTTCACCAGCAAGACACATTAAACAACACTGCATAAATTCCTTCGACATCAACTTGTACATTCACCTTATTGGATCCTTAGCCTCTTCGGCTCCTATTTTTATTTTTTGCTTCAAATTCTCCTTCCTTGTTTGTTGCATTGGGGACTAATACATCTATAGTGGGGAGGAATGATAGGGACCCAAATGATACGGTATGGCATATAACGTTAAATAATGCCTTCTAAAAGGTATTTCATGTGGCAAGGTAAAGACAAACAACTTATTGTGCACCCTTATCCTTATCCCTTTTCGAACATGGTAATGAACCCATGGTTTGGCTCATACCATGGTATTGTAATAGACACTTGGTGCCTATATATTGCATGATTATCAATATCGAGTTTTAGCTTGTAAATCCTCATCACTTCTACTTTTAAGAACCATTATATAATGTTAGATCATCTCATCCTTAATAATCACTTTTGGTGTAGTATCTGCTACTTAAATAGGGTTTTCCATAGATTTGCTCATATTGCCCACTAACACATCCATACTTCCAACTAAGACATCCTTACCCTTTGCTTATAAGAACCATTATATCATGCTAGATCATCTCATCATTGATTATCACTTCTAATGTAGTATATCATCCTTAGATAGGGTTTACCATAGACTCATTCTTCCTCTTATTGCTAACTAGGACATTAATACTTTTAAATAAGGTTTCCTTACTTCTAGTAAGGACTTCTGAAAATATTTTTTTTGCCATGTTACCTATATTTTCTTCACACGAATTTTTTAGTTTTTGAGTTTCTCTTATGATCTAGAACAAAAAGAAGTAGCACTAACTCCTTGCTTATACTTTGCTTACTGCTTATACTTTCTACTTGTATATGTAACACTTACTTTCTAAAACAAGAAAAAAGTGAAGTTTACTCCTGACTCACACTGGTTAACCATACACAATATTTTTTTTTCATTTATTTATATAGAATTGAAATGGGCTCCGCCTATATTACATCATCACCACTTAGTGGTATTACAACAACTTAGATATTATTCTTGTATTGCTTGAGAAAGTTTCGAAGTTTGATCTACTTAAATATTAAAAAATCTAACTAATTAAACTAATATCATTTAATAACTATAAACAATATTATACACATGGTGTGCAACACAATGGTTTGGGCTTTGGCTCTTCTTCGAGAGGTCCAAGGTTCAAACCGTGACGTGGGTAAGTGCGTGACGTGGGTAAGTGTGTGAGGAGGTGGGTATGTGTCTCCCTGGTGGAGTTGTTGTAACAGGCCGGGGGATTCCTAGTCAAAACCCTCATCTCTTAATATAATATATTAAAAAAAAAAACTATAAACAATATTATATTATATAATCCTTTAAATTTATTTTTTATATGAACTTAAAACATCAAAAATCAAAGTTAATACTAATATATTTTAAAAAATAAACCACATTAAGTAATTATACACCTTTTTAAATTTATTAAAATATTTTAACATCAAGGTTTACCTGTTTAAATATATAAAGGCATAATTTAGCAACAAAATTTTACGAGTCTAGTGGTTGGTTAGCGAATTCAAATATTGCGATGTCCTCCAATATCTGATTTTTAAATAATATATTTCTATGATGTACTTTTTTCTATGATTATAATGGTGAAATTTTTGGAAATTTGGTAAGAAGGGTTGTATTATGGTGATATTTTCTAATAATATATTTTTATGATAAACTTTTTTCTATGATTATAATGGTGAAAATTTTGGAACTTTGACAAGGATGCCATTTTTATTGGTGATGTGACCCGGGTTCAATTCCATGGTAGATGTGTATAAGAAATATTGCTCAATTTTTTTTTTAGATTTTAAATAAAGGTCCAAGTTTGAATTTTAAGGTAGGTTTATACACCATGTTTCTAAAACCAAATATAGTTGGATGAGATATATCTAACAAGATAACATCCTCCAACATCCTCCGTAAAAATTGCTTTATCTATTATCTTGGTGTTTTATCTTGATTACAGTTCAAATGAAAGGGAGACCTTCAGTTGTTATGCGACTAGTGACCCATATTTGTGTCACTAGTTATTTTTTTTAATATACACAAGTCCACACTATAGTACAGGGTTCAAATCATAAAGGCTGCCTCTAAAAAATCTATACCATTTCATTATTTTATAACCTAATATAAAAAAACCAATGATGACTCACATATATTTTCATATAATATATAAAAAAAAAAAATTCTTTTACCCACGTGATAGAATAAAGTGAATAAAAAACAATTTTATGCTTAAATAAGTAAATTAAAAAAGCGCTACAATATTACTTCGAAATCGAAAAAATTCTTTTACCCCATTATAGAATAAAGTGAATAAAAAAAACGCTAAAATATTACTTCAAAATCGATCACACTATCATCAAACACTCTCTAACCGTTAGCTCCTCTCCTCTGCTTCATAATAGTTATGATCAGTGATCCTTAGACCCTAAACCCTAAACCATCTTAGACACAGCAAAAGCGTTTGCTTCTCTAGCAATGACAAGAATCATTTGAGGGTCCCGGAGTGGGCCATGAATATTGCATAGATCAAACACAGCAAAGGTTTAACAAACAGGGCAGAATAACATGAACGTCTTCAGTCGCAGGTCTTCCCATCTCTCTAAGCGTTGCACATGTCAAGTGCTTGGTAAGTCCAAAATAAACAAGTATTCAACACACTTCTGTTACTTAAAACTTATGTATTTTCAAATTTCATTTTGTTTGAATTCATAATTTAAAAAATGAAGAATGTTGGATGCTAGGCACACCAAAGGAAATTCTCTCTGAAATGAAATTACTGTAATTTTACTTAGCAATCATTGCGTTAATATTAATTTCTCCCAGTGACCAGAGTATGCCAATGTAATTGAAAAGAACCACTGGAAAACACACGAAATAATGGCTCAAGAGTGTTAAAATGTTAAAGGAAAAAAGAAAAGAAAGAATTTACCCATGGAACAATATATTTTTAGTTTTTAGAGGGGCAGACTGCTCTTTTTTGAAATCTCGAGCGTGGGAGAGTATATAGAGAACCCGAGGAGTGGAGACACATACAAATCGACCTAGGTCAAGACGGGACTATATCCGTTGGACTCCTGCGCTGGGCTTATAAAGGAAGGGATAATTCAAACAGATAACTCCTAGCTAAAACAGTATGTACAAGGTCAATTAATGCCAAATAATCTGTAATCCTGTACAAGGAAAGTCCGAGGTCAGGGGAGATTCGGCGATAGAGCCAGTGAAAGAGAGTTAGGAGAACAAGGCCCTAGTCTGTGTTGGAGCTGCGAGTAAACAGGGACCAGCGTCCTTTTCATTCACCATAAGACCAGCGTCCTTTTCAATCACCATAAGAGGGCCAATATAAAGACTAATGATGTTTTGGACAGAATGTGTCTGGCTAAGAGGGTTTGGCTTAGCATTCCTACAATGCAAAGTGTTTTCCCTAAGATCCCACATCCTAACATTACTTATTAATTATTATTTATTACTTTAATTACATATTTCATTATTATGGAAAAGTCATGGTTGAAAAATCATGATTGAAAAAGTCTATATATATATATATATATATATATGATATGAGAGGAATCCATATCAAATCATCCATTGAATAAGAAACATTTATCATTTGAGAGCATTGGTAGGGTTACCTCCATTGAAACAACGATACATTCCAAGGCGATTTAATACATTTTACTTGTTTTGCATCCATTTCCATTGTTATTCCACCTTTCTCCATTGCTAGGAACGAGGTTCCTACCATTTGGTATCAGAGCCATGTGGGACCCAACCATGTGGGAATTGATTAAGGTTCTTCATCAAAACACTACCGTGCGTGAGTATGAAATTCGATTTAAGGATATCACCAAACACAACACAGGGTTGGATGAAGCATTTCTCATATATTGCTTCATCAATGGATTGAAAGAGGAAATTAAAATGGAGGTGATGAAGTTCAAACCCTATACCATGATGCAGACCATTGGATTGGCCAAATTAGCCGAAGACAAAATCAATGCACAATGTCGATTAGGGAGACCACCTGTAGGGAAATCACCAAGCACTTTCATTGTCCCTAAATCTACGCATAATGGAAAGGCACAAGGCACTTACACAACCCCCAAACTTAACCCAACCCTACCAATTAAACGTCTCAATTTTGAAGAAATGAAAGAACGACAAGCAAAAGGCCTTTGCTATCATTGCGATGAGAAATTTGAGAAAAATCATAAATGTGATACACGAAAACTATATATTCTAGATGCAGCTGACCCTGGTAATTCAACAAAAGAAGAAAACGAAATAGAAGTAGACATAGTGGCGGATAAACCTGAAGATAGCACTAAAGATGGCAACGATGAGGAAGGTAAGGAAGATGAGGAAGCCACGAAAGATAAGAAAGAGGAGGAAGATGTGGAAAACAAGGACAATGAGCAAGAAATACCCGAAATACCTGATCCCACCAATGTTAGCAATAGGGTTGATATGCCGAAAGTGATTGATGCACCAAGCAAGGATGAGGTAGACATACCCAAAGTGATCAATGCCAGCCAGACATGCACTCTACAAGACCTACACACACCTTCCTCACCAATAGTGAGTTCTCACCACATGACCAAACCTATTTGGAACCAACACAGAGTGACTACACACTCCTTCTCCGTTGGCTCTACCAAGGAACCACAAAAGGATATGAAAGCGTTACCATCACTTTTGATGCATCATTTTGAAGTGTTTGAGGAACCCCAATGGTTGCCCTCCCATCATCATCACGATTCTCCTAAGGAAGATTCTACTATTTTTCCTGGCAACCCATCACTAACACTTCAACCTTCAAGATATCCCTGCCTTCGAAAAAGTGACATTAAGATAGTACAAGAACTTGCACAAATTCAACTGGGAAAACAAGCAACGAAGCTCCTTACTTTGAGCTTTGAGGACAAAGCTCTTTTTAAGGAGGGTGGCATGTTAGGATCCCACATCCTAACATTACTTATTAATTATTATTTATGTTGAAATGTCATGATTGAAATGTCATGATTGAAGAGTCATGATTGAAATGTCATGATTGAAAGGTCATGATTGAAAAATTATATATATATGATATGAGAGGAGTCCATATCAAATCATCCATTGAATAAGAAAACATATATCATTTGAGAGCATTGGTAGGGTTACCTCCATTGAAACAACGATACATTCCAAGGCGATTTAATACATTTTACTTGTTTTGCATCCATTTCCATTGTTATTCCACCTTTCTCCATTGCTAGGAACAAGGTTCCTACCAGATTCTCCTAACATTCCTGGTCAACAATTCTCCAAACATAGAAAGGAATTTGAAATGTATGTTCAATGTTGTTTAGGTGCACTTACCCCTTATTTTGGACTCGCACTAGAGGATGCATACTTGTATTCCCTAACGACACACCTATGACACCCCTGGTCCTCCAACAAGACATGAGTCTATTTTGACAATTCATAGGTGCTTGTAATATGCACTTTAATATACCCCATGTATTTGCACTCCATGTACCCTGTAGCCTTGCATCCATGCATCCAGAATTTGGAGGTCTTCACTGGGTATTCCATACCCACACCCTGTGTACCCCCACACCCATACAATCTTGTGTATGTTGACCCTGTAGTCTAGACTGCGAGAACTGCATGGTACCAGAACTGTGTTCCAAGTACAAGACTTTGATGTTTGGGGTGTCTAAGTGCGAGAGGATGTTGTCCCACAGATCTGTCTCTGTCTGCAATAGATACTATTCAGGCTAGGAGGAGCTTGCCATCTAAGGCTAAAATACAAAGTGATCAATCAAGCAGCCTTGGAAGTTCCTTGGAGAGCCTGATGTCTAAGAGCAGCAACTTTCTTCCTGAAGGAAAAGGACCAAACACCTCTGATTTAGATCACAAAAAAAAAAATATAGCAAGGAATCCTTTTAAATCTATGTTACGTAGTTAAATATCCTTGGGATCTTATAATGGACATGTTAAAGTATTCTTCTGTCTCCACCTCCTGGTTCGGGCAAAGATTACAGATCCTGTTATTCCACCTAATGTAGTGATATATCTCAACTCATAACTGGAAAGAACTATCCATTGGACCTCGTAATGGATAAATTAACCAACTGTAAAGTGTTCTTTTGTCTCTACCTAATGGATGTAGCAAAGCTCACGGATCCTATCATTCCATAGAATTTGGCGATTTATCTTTACTTGTAACTGGCAAGAACATATTCTCAATTGGCTAAGGGGACTCTTAAGACATGCGATCTAATATGCCAAAGGTAGCATTGCAAAGAATGGTGCTATCTACAATCTGCAAGAAATGCTCGCCATAAAAAAACCATGCTAGAGCTGAGAAGTTGTGAAGGGGAGGGAAGATGGAAGTGATCTGAGTATATTATTGGTATGTTTCTGCTAGTACAACTCTATCAATTTCCTTCTTTATAGGAAGAAATCAATAGAGCTGTTAGAGAGACATACACCACTAAAAAGGTTTATACTTTTGGCTTGATGTTGAAGAGAAGAATGCCCATTTTTTTGACTAATCTGGTGCCTGCCTCTTACACTACAAAACTGGGTTGCCATTGGAATCTCTCCTCTGATTTATCTAAAAGGAGTGTATTCACAGTTTATCTGCTGGGGCCTAGTGGATTGCTATAACTAATTTATCTTCAATCAGATTTTGTTGAATATGGTGTTTGGGATGCATAGAGTAATGCAATAAACATATTGTTCATTTGGTTGGGAAAGTGAGAAGTAAGAGTCAAGACCGATATAGGAAAACACGGTTGCATTCTGTGTTTTCAAATGCAAACTCCCCATTGCAATCTTTTTTCACGAAATATGATGGACCAACCCTTAATAATGAGCATAGAGTTCAGTTCGAGATAGCCAAAGAGGAAAAATGTTGCACAAGAAGGCCCCTCTTATCATGCATGCCCAATCTGAATAGCCTGTATTTGGTACAATAACAAGGATTAGTTGGAAAGGTTTTCAGGCATCGTATAAGCTAGCTAAACTATTCTTTCTTGATTCTAATTCAATGACACCCACATGTGACAAAAGTTGGTATGAAAAATTTGTCCATTCAGTTTCTGTACAAGCTTTTACAAGAAAAAGTATTTACTATGAATGATGTATTGATTTCACATTAGTAATCTATGCACACTCCCATGGACTTGTCCTTTCTTTCACTGAAACACTAAATTGTGCTTGCTTTGGAATTACTGAAAACTTATTATTCAATGACCTTTCTCTTGTTGGACTTGGTTATATTACAAGAAGTTCTTGGCATAGGCTTTGTTTTTGAGAAAAGTTTCCTAGTTTGAATTGTTTGTATACTATTCTCTGGGTTCAAATATTCTTGCATGCTACTTGCTTAAAAATGTCCCTGTTCATAAGTTTACCCCTATTCTATATCTATCATATAGGGCAGAAAAGGGCTTCTATTGTACTCTAACTTTTGGTTCAAATATTTTTATTAGGTGGCTGTTCAAAAATTATCACTCTTTAACACGAATTCTTCTGTTAATTTTGTTTCTGAACTTACTATGGCCTTTACATTTTAAGAATTAACTTTTAAGTGATCTTATTCATATCTAATGAGGATCAACTGAGAATGATTTTTCAGTTATGGAGTATTTGTATTCACTTTTAAATACCTTAGGTTTTGAATGGTGTCCTGGTTTCTTAACTAGCATTTTGTCTCACTAAACTTTAGTTTCTATTTTGTAATCACGAGGAGTTCAGTTTTCATTTCCAGCTGTATTCTGAGTTATTTAGTGGGAATGGTACTTTCTTTCTACTTTGTCATCTATTTTCAGGCAGGGAGTGTAGCATTTTTGTATGTGTGGAGCTGTAGTAATCCTCAATTCTGTAAGATTGATATTCTTAATAAATTCTAGAGTTATATTTAACGAATTTATTGTAAGTTTCTAATGCCATGGTTTGGCAAGTTCATACCCTGTACTAATGGCCTCTGAGTTATGAAGGGTGTTTTATCTTTTCTTTTTAATGTCTGGTTAACCATTGATCTTAATTGGTGATAAAGTTTACCAAATGCAATGAACTTAATTGCCCATAAATTACAATTGCCACATCTAGGGTTAAAGTTTATACATTCTTTCCAATATGCTTGAGGTTTTATTGTGCTGGTAGGCTTGGACAGTCAGTGGGTGGTCCTAAGCCAGAATTTAGAAAGCAAGATGGAAAAACAAAGGGAAAGAAATAAAGTTAACCTAAACATGCGTAGCTAATTTCCTAATTGTACCTGACATGGACGAAATTGTAGATTAACATAATATACAGACTTTAAGGAATCAAGAATGCTTATCTAATGATCTTATATGTGTTAGTTCAAGGATTTACTGTATCACATCTTAGATTTGGGAAATCAGATCTAGAAGGAGACAGTTTACCATAAAGTATCAAATTGTAGATTTGGGAAATCAGTTTTAGAATTGGAGAAATCACCAACAAGTTTATGTTGAGTGAATTGGTTAAGGATGTTATGCGTATTATTTTTAGAGTCATTGGATTGGATGTTATAACAAATTATAATCTTGCTGTATATTTTCATGTATAAATATATGTTATTTGCTAGTTGAATACAGCACAATTATTTGGATTGTAGTTCAAAACATGTGGTATCAAAGACTTATGGTCTGAAACATCGTTGAATCCTTATGTGTCCTATGGAGATTGAAGATTGCTATATCCAGCCACTTACATGAGAATTATTTTGGAATTGACTTGAATATGAATATGGCAGAATTATGATGGATTTAGATATATTTATGGTTTTATTATGATGAATTTGGACCTCTATTGGTCTTAAGAGAGAACATCATTTATATTTTTTCTTGCCTTCATGTGAAAAGCTTGATGGCTTCATTTTGTTGGCTAGAAGCCTACTGGGTTCTAAGAGAGGTTCTCAGGATTGAAGAAGTTATCTGTATGACTGCATATCAAAGTCGAAGTGGCAGGTATTAGAGAATCCATCATTCCAAATTAATAAAACATTTGCATAGTAACACAAAATATTATTACAATGAAAAACTAAAGGAGAAAAAATAAAAACTAAAGGATTGTCAAGATCCACTCAATTAGTTTTATGTACTTGATTTTTATGATGAACATATGAGGTTTCTTTATATGGTCTCAAGGTGGTAAGGTATATCATAGTCAACCTCAACCATGTATTATAAAAATAATAATAAAATATTCCATTGGCAACATACAAGCCAACAACACTATGACAAAATATGCTAAAGGGCTTGACATATGGGTTTACATGTTCCAACATGCCCCCTTAAACACCACTTGGAGGGACCAAGGAAGCTGGCATTACACCATAAACCTCCTTTCATGACCCTTCCTATAGCTTGAGCATGTCTCTTTGACTTTCCTCCCATGTCGCTGTTGAAGAGTTCAACAGCCTGGAGTAAAACAATTCCTTTAAACAAAATGCTCCGGAATGCTCTTTGCAATTGAAACAATCTACAATTGGAATGACTAAGCACATCCTCATCAAGGTCAATAATATCAATTAGGACTTCTTCCCACAAACTTGATCCCGGCCAGTGTTCCACACAAATGCATAAAAGAGAATGGTCGACCCATCACTATAGGACCATACAAGTGGATTTCCCCTACATAATTCTCAATCCATAGAATGAGTCTTGAGTCATGAATGGCTTCATTGAACCAAAGCATAATCCTAGTTTGAATACGATGCAAAATCTCCATGGGTATAGATGCAAGTGAGACCAATAATCTTCAAAGGGGAAGGTGTAGTTCAAAATCTATTGGGACTAAAACAAGCTTCCAATAACCACACCTTGCACAAGTCATTATGAGAGAGTAAAAGACTGGCCATTCCAAAAACTGTGCACATCTCCTGCTTGAAGCACAAAAATCGGCATGTACAACAACCAATCATAGATCAACTAATTTCAATGATGATCACCCACAAAATGGCTTAAAGTATGAATTGCCACTCATGGAAAAACATGGCAATGGAAGTCATCAAAAGAGCATTCCTAAGCTAACACACATATTTACTAGGGCTGACATCCATAATTCCCCAAGGATCCATAAGATCCATCTCTATGAAGATCTATACCATCTTGAAGAACCAAACCACTCTAAAAGGTTGATATCTGGAGGAATTATATTGTCTTGGACTCTTGGAGAACAATACATCCTTGAGGAAGTAAATTTTTTGGAAGAACCAAACCTCCTCAAAGGACCAAACCTCTTTGAAGAACCAAATCTCCCTGAAGAACCTGTTCTCTTCAAAGAACCAAACGTTCTCAACAATGAGGGTGAAGGTGTAGGGTTAAATGTATGTACTTTTGTTTCCTCTCTCATAAAAAGAATATTGGTGGATACAAAATTGAATGGAGTAAATGCTAATGAAATCTCCTTTTGCATGAATGAAATGCCAAAACATAAATAACCATTACCTTTCTCGCACTTGCTTTGTCAGGCTTAATTGGAGATTTCATTGGTACTTGTTTTCTTGCACTTGTTCATTTTTGCCAAGACCACCACCTATCCATCTCTCGTTCCTAAGCATTTTGAAGCCAATTCCATTTGTAGGTTCCTAAGCGTTAACCATATTAGTAGAATATTGCTTGTTATCACTTATCATCATCAGAAGCATTAGATGTATCATTAATCCAAATATTAGAAGCCCCATTATTCTGTTCACAACCCTCTTGGAAGCATCACCATTAGAAGGTATAACAAGAGTTACAACATCATCACAAGAACCAAGTGGATGATCATTAGTGATAACTATTAAAATTGAAGGAGTAACATAACTAAAATAAATAGACTTCCCTTATGCTCCATTTTGTCATGATCATCAACTGGACAATGCATCAATGTGATCATCATGCTTTGATGCTTTCCTCAAATCATTGAGTTCTTGATAATTTGTTATTCAGAGCTCTTAAGTTCTCCTTGTCTTTTTCATTTTGGAGTAACTTCTTAATTTTAGATTTTAAACTCTCATTTTTGGATTTCAAACTCACAATTTTGTTCTTCCTTTCAAGCGACTTACTGTAATGTTCAATTTCCCTTTCAGAAGACCATCATTGTCCTACTTATTGGAAGACTCATAATTCTTATGAGTAAAATACTCATAAGCCTCATCAAGGGACTCTATGTCACAAGAAGATCTTCCAAATTTGTCTTGCATCCTTCATAGAGACTTAAAAAATATGCTAATTGCTAATTTTAGAGAATTGAGATTCTGTTACTTTTGCATTTCTTTCTTTTAAAATAGAAGGTCCTCTACCACAGGGTGCTTTATCCTTAATAATATTCAATCTAAGTTCAACCCTAATAAATTTCCAAATATCATCAGCCTGACGATGATAATTCTTCCCTTTTGAGGCTTAATGAGTTATAGCCTAAAATCCAACTCTTTAGGGGTAGTCAAGGCCATGATTTTTCAACTGAAATTCAGAATTGCTTTCAGCAAATGAGTAAAATAACAACACCATTGTAAACTACTCAGAAAAATAGGGAAAAAAAAGCATGTAGTATGACCAAGATATGCCCTTTGGAAGTCAAGCTGCAGTTTGGATCTCAGTTAGGTCATATGATTTATTTGAGGGGTACATTAACTGACTCATTAAAAGTGCAAAATGGCCCCACATTAAATTTTGCATATGTGAACAGATTTGCAATATTTGGCCCTTTTGAGATATGTGCAATTTACTAAGAATAATAAATCCATAAATTTTGGGGTTATATGACCAAAACTGGGAAAGGGGTGAAACTAGGCCCCTGCTATTTATCTGTGAATATTTTGAAGCTAAAGCAGATTTGAGAATTATTATTTTTTTATTTGTGGAAAACATCTCAGAAGGGATGCCACTTTTGGGTAAGACCCAAGGAGGTAGGGGTATCCATTCCGCCAAAAATGCCCAGGACTCGAACCTGGCCTACCACCTTTGACATACTCAAGGAGCAAACAAACACACAAAACCAATTTAAAAAAAAATAAAAATAAATAACAATAAAAATAATAAAATAAAATAAAAAACATGCTCCTTGAGTGTGTCAAAAAGAAAAGCACAACCAAACACACACACAATAAGATAAAAAAAAAACCACAACACGAACCACATAGAAAAAACACAAGAACAACATAATAAAACACAAACATGACAAAAACAACAGAACACTACAAAGACATAACCAAAAAAAAAAACATGAAAAATAAACACAACCAAAACCTAAAAAATTAAAAAAATAAAATAAAAAACAACCAACAATAGACAATAAACAAAAACAAAGAAAACACTCATGCATAAAAACACGAATTAACACAAACAAACAAAAACACAAGAACAAGAGCGACAAAAACACAAGAACAATAACAAAAAACATAAAAAAACACAAAACAACAAAAACACAAGAACAACAAAAAACAACACAAAGAACACAAAAACAAAACAAAACAAAAGAACACACACCTTAAAAAACTAAACAAAAAAACAAAAAAGAAAAAAATTGAACATAACAATGACCTTTCTAGATTTGAAGACTATTAAGGCAAGAATCAACAAAGGAAACAAAAGAAAGAATAGCTTGAGCTAGGGAACTAAAATACCCTGATTGAACCAAAGAGAATAAAAAATAAAGCAAGAAGAAACTAGGTACCTTCAGAACTGGAGCCATCCAAAGAAATGATAGAAAGAAGAGCTTCTCTTATTTGTGAAGCCCACCATCTAGGAGGGTGGCCATAACAAGTAAGATCACCTTTGTCCAAAGCCCAATTAGCTAAAGCATCAGCACTCTTGTTTTGATCTCTGACCACATGATTGTAATCAACTTTCAAAAATCCCATCTGGATTAATTGAATCTTCTCAATAATTCTTTTTATTCTCCAATCAACCTTATGATTCTTAGGAGTCTTCAAAAGATTAATCATGAGTTGAGAGTCATACTCAACTAACACCTTTTCCCATCCAACCTTAGTAGCCTCTTGAAGGCCTTTGAGGATACCATACCCCTCAACAAGGTTATTGGAAAGAATACCCAAATTCTCAGCAAAAGTAAAAACCAGGGAGCCATCCTGAAAGTCTACCAATTCCTCCCGCACTGGCTTTTCCAGGGTTCCCTTTAGATTTGAGAATTTTTTTTTGAATATGTAGATATCTTTTTTATTTTTTTTCCAGAAATAGGAAAACTGCTATTTCTCCTCAATGGGAAGTGGATTGAGATCAAATTTTTCTTCAATTGGTTTTATGGGATCGAAACAGGCCCCACCCATATTACATCATCACTATGGTACGATGGTATTTCGATGAACCACATTAGCCTGTGAAGATTTGAATTTGGGGCTTTCCATTGGGAACCCTTATTTTTAACCATTTGAACTAATTTCATTTGATGGATTGAGCTCAAATTTGAACCATAAGATTTTTGACAATATTATTAATCAATGCCTGAAAGGCTGAAACAGATTGGATGGATCTTTTAAAAAAAAGAAAAAAGAAAAAATCTCAGGTTCTACCACTTCCATCTGTTGAGCTCTTCTAGTGCTTCTCTAAGTCTCCAACAAGCAGAATTCAAATCCTTAAGTCATTATTTTAAACATTTTATTTTTCTCAATTGGTTATATGGGATTGAAACGGGCCTAACCTGCATTACATCATCACCGCATAGTGGTATTACAACAAAGCTTGGATATTATCCATATATCATTTGGCAAGATTTGAACCTTGGTCTCCTCTTTAATATTGAGGAATCTAACCGGTTGAGCTAATGCCGCTTGATATTATCTTAAGCGTTGTTACCATGTTAGAGAATCCATCATTTCAAAGTAATGAAACATTCACGCAATAACACAAGAGATTTGGAGAAGAAAGGAAACTCAAGGAGCCTCAACATGCAAACAATTAATTTGACGTACTTGATTATTAAAATGAAGAAATTAGATGCCTTTATAGAGGATCAAGGTGGTGAGATATTTAATAAATTAATAGTTTTCCTTAACCACATGTTTTAAAATAATAATGAAATATCCCAATGGCAAAATACTAGCCGACAAGGCTATTACAAAATATTGCCAAGGGCTCAACAAATGAATTTCATATTCTAACAAAAGGACTTATGGGATTAATTCCATGTTCATCACCTATCACCTTAAAACTCTTCGTTTTGACTATTGCATTGCTGACATTAGGTGTGTAGTATTTCTTTCCTCCTTTGCTTAGTCAAAGAAAATGTTGATGTTGAAGTAAATATATACCAAAAGCTATTTTCCTTGAACTGGAAAACCTGTCATTATGGGCTTGCAGACTGTTCATCGCAAACAATGTAACAGGTAAATTATGGCTTCTGGATTGCATGGTGTGTTTTTGGACATCTTTTAAATTTTTCCCCAAGTGCAGTGTGTCAAATTTCAGTTCAACAAATGCTTCCTAAAAGTAATGTAACATGTAAATTATGGCTTCTGGATTGCATGGTGTGTTTTTGGACATCTTTTAAATTTTTCCCCAAGTGCAGTGTGTCAAATTTCAGTTCAACAAATGCTTTCTAAAAGAATGCAAAAAATGGTTGGAAGCGTTTCAAAAAACTAGCAAAGGATAAGATAATAACACACATGGAAAGGATAAATGGCACATGGAGAAATAAAAGACACATGGAGAAAGGATTTTGTATTTATTTATTTATAGCGAAAAACCTCTTGCGGGGCCGCCTTGGTATGAGAGACCACGAACAGGGGGTTCTATACCGTCAAAGTCACCCGGGAGTCGCACCCAGCCCTGCCCGCACCAACATTATCAATTGGATTTTGGGTACCCAATTCAGCTTTTTGGTAGGGTGAAGATTCGAACCTGGGACCTCCCTTGGAGGATTGCCCTCTCCTCTCCAACTCACCTACAACACCTGGGTGGATTTTGTATTTATCAAAGCATGAGGTTAAATAAACATTTTTTAATTTTAAAAAATTAGTTATATGTATTCCTTGAATTGCATACAAGGAATCTAGGAAAAGGAATATATTAATTTAAAAGGAAATTAACGTGGTCTTTATTCTATTTAAGAAAAAAGTAAGTTTTTATATTTTATCCTTATGCGACGTACGTAAAGAACCATGTTGTGTTGAAGTCTTTAGTGTCCTTAAAATACAAAACAACAGATGTTGGTATATGATCTGAAGTTAGCTAGCAATCATATCGTAACTTCATAACTTGTTGGAAATATTGGTTTAAGAAAATCCTATTTTTGAATATTGAAAAATTTTCAGAGGTTTGAGTTGATAAGATAAACTTTTAATGGCTCTGTTCTTCCAAATTATATAAATAGCTTGATTTTTATATTGAGATATGTCTTGTATTGTGCCAAATTTTATTTTCCTTGAAATAATAAATATGTAAAAGGAATGCTTATTAATAGTTGTCTTTTGGTTAGACATTCTTTCTTGTAAATAACAAGATGCTGGTTTGGTGGCTTTTGGATCTTCAATGGAGCATAAATGCCATAGTGCTGAAAATTGACATGCACACAAGTTGAGAGTTTGGAAAAGGCACTTATAGAATTTTTTTTTGATTAGGGTAAGAAGGGGTTTTAGGGTCCCCAAACCCGTACATCAAGTTGTGTAAGATAATACAATATGCTGCAGCAGCCTGAACAAAATACTATCATCCATCTACTACTATGGCTGAACCTTAGAATACTGCATATCGACAAAACAACTTCCAAAACATGACAGATTACTAGACCACTTCCAAAAGTGAAACATAAAACAACTGTAGCTACCAAAATAGCCGTTGGGACTGTTATGGAGTTTGTAGCCTTTGAAACTGTTACGGAGTTCGTAGCCTTCGAAACTGTTACGGAGTTCGTAGCCTTCGGAACTTTTACGAAGTTTGTAACCGTTGGATATTTCGATTGTTTTTCTTTTGTAGTAGAGGTTCTTCATCCTTCAGAGTGGCAAGCACTTCAAGCTCCAGGTAATATCTAGTTGTAACACATTCTGTAGGATCTTCATTTTCAGAAAACTAACTGTCATCGATTGTTTCATAATTAACTTCAAGAATACCGTCTGAGGTACGAATCTTTTCCATGGAACTGACTAGATGGTCTTTAGTAACTATTTTCAATGATCTGATTCGGATTATCCTTTTGGGGTTGAGTCTTATGTTCCTCGCTTGATTCCTGTTGGACAATTGGTGCATCTGGAGGATGAGCTTCTTCCTTTTGAACTAGGGCGTTTGAAGGTTCAGGATCATTTGTATGCAGGGCCTTCTCCTCCACCAAGGAGGAATCTGAGCATGATCGGATGACCGAGCATCTCTTCTTGAGGTGTTCATATTGTTGACAGCCATAACATCTCAAGGAGAAGTTTTCATATTCAATATTTTGGATCCATTCCCCTTTGCTTGAGGAGATAGTAATGGATTGAGGCCAAGGAATTGAAACATCCATCCAAACAACCAATCTTGCTTTACTCATATTAATTTTATTGGACAAATTTTCCTCTATTTGGGCATCCATATACCGGAATGCACCAATGACGTTACCGATTTTGGCAAATATCTCTCTCCAAAACTCCACAAGGAGAGCATATAGATTCACCCAGACCGGGAAGCCATCAACTTCTTCTATAAAGGGGTTGAAATTGGGAGTCCAAGGTCTTATATAGACACCCCTTTGTCTGAAAAACCAATTGTATCTATAATCCATTACCCTATCTCTATCTGCTAAATCAGAAAAGGAAACAAAAAATAATTTTTTGGGTAGCAGAGTTACTTGGAATTCTTTATTGGTCCACCAATGTTTAATGTATCCTTTGAGCTCCTCCAGGTCTGGTCTTTTGCCTCGTAGTTTGGAGATAACTTTTTGGGCTTCATGATTACTCAGAT
This sequence comes from Wollemia nobilis, assembly GCA_028583015.1. Lineage (NCBI taxonomy): Eukaryota > Viridiplantae > Streptophyta > Pinopsida > Araucariales > Araucariaceae > Wollemia > Wollemia nobilis. The sequence continues at coordinate 215,698 of JAQPPZ010003258.1, forward strand.
CCAACCCAAATTTGTCCTCCGAAATCCTAATAGAGGGTAGAGGTTCATCAAAAAGCTCCACCCATGAACCCAAAGATCCTTGAGAGACATTTCTTCTGACCGAAGAGGCTTTCTCACAGACTGAAGAGCGACTAATGTCCTCTTGAGTACAACGAATGGGCTGCGAACAACCCTCTTCTTGCAACGCTTGACTACACTTAGGGTTTGCACCCCTTTCGTGAAGATTGTAGCCAAATGTGTTGCTCCCATCCATTGCATTCAAAAATACCCAAAGGCACTTATAGAATTGATCATGATAAATCAATGCTTTTGAAAATTGATGAGGTTGACAAGGATAGTAGTAAGTTTGGAAGAGAATCATAATAGTTATAACATATAACATAATTCTATTAATGTCCATAGATGGCCAAAGTAGGCCAATGGGACTCATTGAAAAGAACTGTTACAAATTACAATACATTGCAGTAACCACGAAGTACTATGAAAATAAGCTAAACTAGAGTAAAGAATCTAGAGTAATCTACTCTACAGTGGAAAAACTGTATGGCATAAAATGACGGCTTTGAGGGTTGCCCAAAATGGATAAACCAAAAAACATTTTAAAAGAAATGATTAAGAGAGATCTAGAAGTTGAGGTACAACAAATATAGAAAGGAGCTCCAATGGATCCAAGTGCCAATATTAATCTGTAGTGGCATGTAAAGTAGAAGCATAGTCGTTGTTCTCACCAATTATCCCAAAAGGACCAACACAGGATCTAATTATGCTCCCAAGAGAATGGCCAGGACTAAGAGTGACAAAAATTACAATTTTTAATATGAGAGGTTTTCATGCAAGTGAAAGTGTTTTGATGTTTTTATTTTGTCGGATTTTATTGACCTCAATATTAGTAATTAGCATAATAAATATTTTATGAGTAATACTTTTCTTCAATAAGCTTGCAAATCTTATATGATTTGGCAATAATAATAGGGCACGGGGACCTGCAAAACACACAAGCACCTTTAAGCTCATTATTGACAAGGATAAATATGCCAACATGTCATCTTGGTGACTTTCACCCCAATACTTGCTTTGGGATTGATAAAACTTTTGGCTGATGTAATGTCCTTTTTTGAATTGGTTGTATGGGATTGAAAAAGAGCCCCACCTGTATTACATTGTGACCACATAGTGGTATTACAACAATATTTTTGACATATGTGTATGTTGCTAGCAACATTTGAATTTGGGTCTCCTCCTTGAAAGTCGTGGTATTTAACCGGTTGAGCTCATGCCATTTGATGGCTTATGTAATGACTTGTAAACCACCATATCGCACAATTATCACCAATTCCGAATCATCCATTGTTTTATATTTATTTAGATTGGAGGTTTTCACATAAGTGAATTTATTTGGATATTTTAAAATTATGGGATTTTACTCATCTTGATATTAGCTATTACTATATAATTGTCTTTTATGAGTAATTGTTTTCTTCAATGACCTTGAAATCTCACTTAATTTGGTAATAATTTTGAGGGACCCTACCTTCAAAGCACATGAACACCTATAAGTGATAGTAAGTAGTAGAGAGAAGGAAGATGCGATGACATCATCTTGGTGATTGTCACCCTTATGTGTGCTTTTGGATTGGGAAAGCTATGCATAATGCCTTCTAAATTCACTATCTCACAAATTTTTTAATTGGTTTGTACGGGATTGAAGCAGTTCCAACCTGTAATACATCATGACAGCATTACCCTGGTATTTTAAAGAGCCACACAGTATTATTACAACAAGCCATATTATCACGACACCCATGGGAATTGAACCTCTTTGTGGGCCAACAAGTCTAACCAATTGGACTTCAATCCCATGGGCCACTTTATCTCTCAATTATTACCAATGCAGGATAACCTATTATTTTTATAATGGTTAATATTAAAGGTTTTTCATGTAAGTGAAATCATCTAGATATTTTCATTTTATGAGATTTTATTGGCGTTAAGGAACTTTTTTCTTGAGTAGTTATTTTCTTTAGTGACTTTTTAAATCTCATGTAATTTGGTAGTACTCATAAGGTATGGAAACCCACAAAGCACACAATACCTCCAAGAGACGTTGAATATCGAAATTTACACCAAATGAGCAATGGTATAATGCATTCAATTCATTTTGTTTCATATTTGCTTATGTTCTTGGAGGTGAAAGAAGTTGTATGGCACATTGTAGGACACATCTCGACCTTTGCATTTGACAGGGTCATTATTGGCATTGGTGGGGTGGCTTCAGAGGAAGCTGAATTTTGTGAGTTCTTGAACTCTTTGGATATTATCTATGGCTATATACATGCTCTCTTGAGAGGAAAATCCAATATTTGTTTAAATGATCATTTTTCATGTGTGGTCCTTTTGTCAATGTCCTTCTAAATGTCATGTAGTTTTGTAATAATCATAAGGCATAGGGATTGACAAAGTTCACAGGGCATCTCTAATCCATGTTAATACTCGAATCAATACCAAAATAGCAAGGGTCCTATGTTGTTCTTGTAACTCCAAAAAAGGAAGAAACATGCGTTATTCTCCTAGGAAATTCAACGAATCTTGTATATTGAGGAAAAACAATGTATCATTGGTAATTTTCAGTTCTGAAGTTACCATTGTGGTATTCCGACTCCCGAGAAAAGGAGAGCAAGGCAGAGGTCCCAAGCATTGTAGCAAAACTTTAGAGAAGAATTCAGAGGCTGGGAGGAGCTCTTGTTCAGAATTTCACCACTATTTATACATAAAAAGTTGATTACAAGTGCATTAGAGGAAGACATTACTGTATCATTCAATGTGATTTTGACTTTTTCTTTAAAATGTTATATTATCTTTGTTAATTAGGGTAGCAGTTATTGCTTGGTGAGAGTATGCACTAAGTTCCTAAAATTTAATGCAAACAATGCTAACACTTAGGTTCTATTCTTGTGCAAAGATCATGCTTGTGCAGGTCTACTCCGAGAAGTGAGCAAGCGAGGGTGTAAAGCAACATTTGCAACAAGCATTGAAAGTCTAGACAAAGATGCAGATACCATTGAAGATGTTGATTTGGCTGGATTCCTATCAAAAAAAAAGTAATCTACTTTTCTTGATTACCTAGTCTTTTCTCATTCTTAGACATTCTTTTACAATGTCTTATTGTCAGAGTCATACTCAAATTGCATTTTTATCAAATATTAGCTTTTTTAAAACATTTCATGTGTATTTTTTTATAAATTAATAATCAAAAGAAATCTGATATTAACAGGGAAAAAACATAAAATATTAAATCAGCTATGTGCAATGCATAACAAAACCAAAGACCCGTTCTACATGCACAATCACTTCTATTGAAAAATCTAATACTGTTAGCTTCTGAAGTACAAAAGAGAACATGTTAGTGTGTTTGTAAGACGTTAACATCTACTAAGCAGTAAACAAAATCATCCTGTGCAAGAATATTTTTAACCATTAGACATACAAATAATATATTGAGAGATTCCTTATGCATCGTAGCAAAGTTAAAAAAATTGTATTTGTACGGGAAGAAAGCCAAAACAATCTGCAAATTAGTGGAAGATACCTTAAATTATCCATAAAATTCATCACCTGTATCATAACACAATGTAAAGTAGAAAGAATCCACTGTAAGAGATACATTGTTTTTTAAAGAGGTGGAAGCCCTCTAGTAGGAAGAAAACCTCCTTTATATTCCTAGAAAAGCATTCACACTTTTCATGCTGTGTGAGATTACAAACCATGTAAATAGACAATAGGAAAGGCACTTCTCCCATCCATAACTAAACCTACAACCTATGCCTTTTTACACATCAAGACACAAAGAAAGATGTTACAACTATATACAATAATTACAATTACCATTCCGATGTGTGCTTGTGCGTGCGCGCGTACACTTTGTCCTTGATGAGGACCACTTTTGAAGTTGTATTAGATTAGGACTTAGTATTTTATTTTTAATAGTTTCTAAGTCTAAAGTTTTACCAAATATCTTTTTTTAAGTCGGCAATATGAAGATGTTGCCATATTTGGCTGGCATAGATAATTTGTTAGCTTAGTCCTAGCTAATTTGTTAGCATCTTCAGCTTAGTCATAGCTCATTCGTTAGCATCTTCCATATTTGGAAGATTATAGTTGTAATGGTGCTATTTAAGCACCCTTTGTCAATAAAATCTCTAGCTTTTTTTTGATCCACATCAGTGGTATCAGAGCAGATCAGGCTAGTGTTAGTCATTCTGCTTGTGTGTTTGTTTGGGTGCTTTCCAATCAACGCTTTGTGAGGAAGCTCTCAGTTGAAAGGGTGTCTAACCATTTCAACTCTAAGGCGATGTCCTTTTTGTTGCACCGAGAGGCAACTTCACGGTAACCATCTTGAGTGATCTATTCTGCTTGCTTTTTTGCGGTGAGATAATTGGATGGACAATTATCTGTCCAACGTGCCATGTGTCCATAGAATAGATGCACGTTGAAGCGGGGCCAAACTGGCACTACTTTCAAGCAGATTGTTATGTACCAACGACGTCTTTCGACAACTTTTAGGCCTCGGATCGAATGACAACGGAAGATCACAGGTGAATGCATTTTCCATAGAACTCTTTCCGACGACTTTCAACCATGGTTTTTTTCGTTTAATCGACATCTCACAGCAGTAAGCTTTGCATTGCGTTTAATGACAGTTTTCTGTTAGATGTTCAATTCTCAGTCAAGGACAACGACTCATTGGATGATGAATGAGTGCCATTTGGCGCTTAGTTATTGAAATGGACTTGCATGTTGAATGGTGGAAAGGACCAATCAAACTTGACCTTGCGCAATTCGCCAGAGAAGATAGGCGTTTTCCTACAACTATGTTTCGACATGTGGCAACATTCTTGACATGGACGTCCTTGTTCGTGGACTAGCGTATTTCAAACCAGGTGGCTGATGTTTGTGTTTTTGAGTCCACTGGACCAACTAATTTCCGATGATAGGTCGTCGCCAAAGTCCGATGATTCCAACAAACAAAATCACCCTATATTCGACGAACGGAGTTCCACATATGGCAACGTGCAATTTGTTGGCAAAGACGAGATTGATCTCTAGTTGAGATCTGTTGCGTGGCATGGTTTAGTTCAACGTAGAAAACTAGATCGTGGAAGCAGTTTCTGAAGTGGGATTTTTTATATTATTAATCCTACATCGTGTTGTGGAAAGTCCTCCTTTGGTTTAAAAAGTATTTTGTAGGGAAAGGTTAAATAACCAGCCATAGTGACTGGCGATTGATGCGCATTGCGACACGTGGCTCTTCCGTTTGATGTTTGACGATTGCCGGTTGTTAACCCATCTATTTTGTTGACTTTCTCGCATTTTGGAAACCTCTATTGATTGGCGTTGTTTGTCCTATTGTGCGCCTTCACTGCAAGCGTGCGCTCTTTGAGGTGCTAAGGGGAGTAATTTTTTTTATATAATTAATTAATTAATTATTCTTTTAGGTAATTAATTATTTATTTATCTTGTGCCTTTAACCTTTTCAATTTATCTTTTCACTAAATTCTTTGTGAAAATGGTAATTTTCAAGCGTGTGGAACTTACAAAAGATGTTTATTTTTGTAATTGCTTGGATAAAGGCACAATTTTTGTAACCCCTTATTGTAAAAACCCTTTTTGGTTCTTAGGCGTCCATTTGTTACAGTCCTCTAGCTTATACCTAATCACAAATGGCTTCCGATTTAGCGGAGCAAATGAATGCTTTAGCTGCTATAGTTAGTATATTGTCCGACAAAGTAAATGATGTAGTGGTCCAAAGTGGTCCTAGTGACATCAAAACCAATGACCTACGCGCAAGAACAAAATGCGAGGTCAAGATTTATGACAATTCATGAGAGCCCGAAGTCTTAAACAACTAGATACATGACATGGATACTTGGCTTGCATGGAGCCAAATCTCTGAAGATGAAAGAGTCCCATTTGCAAAATTGAAACTTTCTGGTATAGCCAAGGTTTTGATAACTGACCGCCAACGTACTCAAAATCCCATTGAAAATTGGGATCAACTGGTAAAGGCATTGAAGGATACCTTTTATCCTTCAAATTATGGCGAAGACCTCATCTACAAATGGCTTTGCTTAAAGCAAGGATACAACATGAGTGTACAAGATTACATTTACTAGTTTAATAAGTTGAGAATCTTAACTAGCATGGAGGATTCAGCTAATGGACTCATTATCAAATTTAAAAGTGGTTTGTAGGAATCAATATTCAGGGATTTGAAATATACCCCCCTCACTACTTTGGATACTGTTGGTTACGAATCTGCCATTTAGGAAAGGATTTTGATCTTTTGCGCCCTAGATTCGCCCAACAGATTGAAAGGCCGGGAGGAAGAGATGCCTCTCGTGCCAATCTCCGGAGAAGGTCGACTCCTATACTAATCTACTATGGTTTTAAGATAAGAGAACAGGAAAGAGATTGTAAAATGCAGACGAAAATGTAAATAGCATGTGGTTATGGTGGGAAAGAACAAGCAGCACGATTACTAGCTAGTACCCAAACCAACAACAATCAAAACAAAACATGTAACATAAACTAACACTGTTATTCCTTCCTATGTATCCTTCATTCGGTATTCCAGATTCACTTAACTGCCAATGCTTTAATCCAGAATGCAGAATTACAACAATAAAAAAAAAAATGAATATAAGCAAAAATACTTGCTGAAGGCAGCATAAAAGAAAGAGACAAATGTCAGAGCCAAGTATTCTTTGAATTAGAAGCAAGAGTTTGTATACAGCAGAGCTTTCTTAGCAATATGTTCCCCCCTTTTACAATGAAAGTCGACTACTATTTATAGCAGAAATTTTCCCTCGATTACATTGATGCACAAAACCCAAGGACTACAAAAGCTATTGAGATTTGACCCCTGCTGGCCGTGAGCGTACCTGCAACAAGATTCACCTGACTTTGGTATAGCTCCTGGACAGATCTGGTGGTTGAGAAGGCACGTCTGATTAACGCGGTAGGTGTAGTACAATTTGCTGTTGAATAACTGCTGTCAATGCTCACCTACCCTGCACTTTTGAAGTGCTCCTTCTGTTCTGTCTTGACAGGCTCAAATCCCGAAATCCGTACGTGGTCTACCCGAGTCTGAGGTTCGCTGAAATGGAGGGGGTGACAAGAAATTGCTGAATAAAAACAGCGACCCCGGGAGTCACTCCAGAATGGAGCGAACCCAGGACGCACTTTGCCTTAGAAAAAACTGCAACTTCTTGCCTTTCTGCCTGCGGTCGCTGAATTGGGGGGCGACGACGGGAGTCGCTAGGAAATAGCTGCGACGATAGGAGTTGCTCAAAAAAACGAGCGATCGGCGTCAACATTCTCCCTTGTGCCTTTAGAATATTTTGAGACCCTCGCCCGCGGTCGCCGAAATGCTACAGCGACGCCGGGAATCGCTCCAAAATGGAGCGACCGACGTCAATGCTCCAAATCCACACTTAAAACCTTTTCAAAACCTTTCGCCCGCGGTCGCTAGGAAGAGCAGCGGCGACGGGAGTCGCTGCCATAGTTGGGCGACGACGGGAGTCGCTCCCAAATGGAGCGACCGACGTCGACCAACACTTAGACATTTTTTGCATTCTTTCTCACCCGTCGACCAAGGTCGCTGAAAACTGGAGCGACGACGGGCGTCGCTGGGAAAGTTGGGCGACCGCGGGAGTCGCTCCAAAATGGAGCGACAGGCGTCGACCCATACTTAGAAAATTTTTGATATTTTTTTCCCTCGTTGCCCATGGTCGTTGAAAAAAGGAGCGACGACGGTCGTCGCTGCCAAAATCGAGCGACCGACATCAACATTTCCTGCCTTAGAATATTTTTGTTTTTCTTCGTTTGTTGTTGACGGTCGCTGGCTCTGAGGGTCGCTGGAGGAGCTGGCGACGACGAGAGTCGCTCCAGAATGGAGCGACTCGCGGGAAGTCTATACTTAGACCAAATTTGACAATTCTCCCGTCAGTCGTGCTGCTGTTTTGGTGCTGCCGTTGGTCGTCGAAGAGAGAGAGGCAAAGCTGGGAATCGCCGAAAATAGGAAACGAATCCCGGGATCGCTAAAAAAAGGAGCGACCATGGGAGTGCCCCTAACTTAGAAAAATTCAGGGCTTTTCCCAGTCTTTGCCAGAACCTGCCGAGAAATGAAACTAAAAACTGGAAACTGAGAAGCCGAGACATAAACACTGCAAATCTGGAAACTGCCTGGACTGCAGGCTCGGGAAGGAGAAAGAGGAGGGTCTGATCTGGGAAAGGCAACAATCTTCAAAATTTTCAAAATTTCCACCCCTTAGCAAAATGTAGCAACATTCCTGGCGGCTCACGGTGTATCGAGCTCGCCTCGATGCAAGGAACCCTGCTTTCATCCTTTGGGCCGAGAGTCACCCTTGCTGCTGCACTTCCTTTTGCTGCTTTGCCTCTTGCTGCTCTTCCTCTTCCACACTATCATCTTCGAACTCTTCCTCTGATTCTTCTTCTTTTGTTTCTCCTTCCGAGCTCCTCATTGCCTTCTTCTTCTTGATATGGATTGGTAGCTAGGGGGGCAAGGCGGTCATGGATGCGTTTATACGTAGCCTGAACATGAGTCCAGGCTCCATCCTGGAAGGGCTCGAGGTCGCTGATATCCTTTAACATGCTCCTGAAGGACTCGACCTGGAGCATATCGACCGTGTTGACCCTTTCACTCAACTCGATGAGGCAGGCGCTAATCTGGCAGAGCCGAGATAGCAACTGTGTTACCTGCTCTTCCTGAATTGGGTCTGCCCAGTTATCAATCTCCGTTTTATCCATTTTGAATGTTAGAAAATATAGCAAAATTATGTGCAAGCAGAAAAACACAATAACACAGGAAAAACAATAACACAGATTTTACGTGGAAAACCTGCAATGTGCAGGAAAAACCACGGGGAAATGGCAGCTTGATCTTTTATTGATTTCGGCAGAATTACATTCAATCATCGTTTACATGCAAGGGGTCATTCCTATTTTATAGAAAAAACAAAAACTGTTCGTTTCCTCTTCCAAAGGAAGAGTCCAAAAGATGTTCGTTTCCTCTTCCAACGGAAGAGTCCAAAAAACTGTTCATTTCCTCTCCCAAAGGAAGAGTCCAAAAAACTGTTCGTTTCCTCTCCCAAAGGAAGACTACAAAATACTGTTTGTTTCCTCTTTATAAGCTGCACCACCATGCACCTCTCTGCTGAAGAACATTGGAGATCTGGATATTGACTTCACCTCCTAACATTCTCCCACTTGAAGTCGATATACAGGGATTCTTTGCCTATGTTAATCCATCCAAGTGTCAATTGCCCAATGCTGACCTTATCACATTTTCAGGAAGCCCAGAGAAGTTTTGCACCACTCAAACTTCTCTGTCTTGACCGGCTTAGTAAGCATATCTGCAGGATTCACTTCAGTGTCGATTTTTTGCAATAGGATCCTACCTTCTTACACCACATTTCTTATAAAGTGGTACTTGACATCAATGTGTTTCGTGCGATCATGGAATGTTGGGTTCTTCACTAGCTGAATAGCACTTTGGCTATCACAATGCAACGTGATTTTCCCTAGCATTACCTTGAAGTCACCCAACAGTCGCTCTAGCCAAATTGCCTCTTTGCTGGCATGAGTCGCTGTAATATATTCTGCTTCAGTGGTTGATAAAGCCACCATAGACTGCAACTTTGAAGCCCAACTCACGACTCCACCAAGCAAGAGTGAAAGTATATCCTGTAGTGGACTTTCTCCCATCTCTATCTCCACCATAATCAGAATCCACAAAACCTTTAACTTGCAAACTATCCGATCCGTAGTAAATAGCAGCATCCGAAGTGCCTCTTAAATATCTAAATATCCACTTCATCACATTCCAATGCTCCTTACCAGGATTTGCCATGTATCGGCTAAATACTCCCACTGCTTGGGCAATATCCGATCTGGTGCTCACCATGGCATACATGAGGCCTCCTACTGCTGATGAATACGGTACACGAGACATGCTTGTCTTCTTTGCTTCTGTTCTAGGACACCGGTTGGAAGACAATTTTAAGTGTGGAAGAAGTGGGGTACTAATTGGTTTTGCATTCTGCATATTGAAGCGCTGCAGAATCTTTTCTATATATGACTTTTGACTTAACCAGATCTTTCTTCCTTTTCTGTCCCTATGTATCTTCATCCCTAAAATTTGGTTTGCTGCTCCTAAATCCTTCATTTCAAATGTCCTAGCCAATTGAGCCTTAAGATCAATGATTTTATTCATGCTGAGACCTGCAACCAGCATATCATCAACATACAACAACAAAATAATAAAACTGCCATCATCAAACCTCTTATAGTATCCACAATGGTCAGCTTCACTCCTGCTGAAACCTTGGCTCTTCATGAAGGTGTCAAATTTCTCGTACCACATCTTTGGCGCCTGTTTCAACCCGTACAAAGATTTCTTCAGTCTGCAAACCAGATGCTCTTTGCCTCTTTCCTCATCGCCCTCAGGCTGATCCATATAAATCTCCTCCTCAAAATCACCATGCAAGAAAGCAGTCTTTACATCAAGCTGCTCCAATTCTAAATCCTGTGCAGCTACAAGTGCAAGTAGAACTCTAATAGTTGTCATGTTCACAACTGGAGAGAAAATTTCATTAAAGTCAATACTTGACTTCTGCACATAGCCTTTTGCCACCAAGCGAGCTTTGTAGCGTTCCAACAACCCATCGCTGTTCTTCTTCACTTTGTACACCCACTTGTTTCCAACAGTCTTTCTTCCAGGTGGGAGATCCACAAGTTCCCACGTTTTATTCTTGCGAAGTGCCTCGATTTCCTCCACTTTTCTGCATTCTCAGACTCTCTAGCTTCCTGAAATGAACTAGGCTCACCATCATCAGTTAACAAAGCAAAAGAGAACTGATAAACATGAGAGTACCTTTCCGGACACTTTTGTGGACGTGTAGATCTTCTAACCCAATGATCTGTTGATTGTGGCTCTTGGTGTTGTGACTGTTGTTGCTGCCCTACTTGTTGTTCCACTTGCTGTTCTGCATGCTGGTCAAAAAATTCATCATGCTGATTTTCATTTTCATATTTGTTCATGTCTACTTCAACTGGTACAACATTAGGTGTTGTCTGTACCTCCTTCCTTTGCATGGATTTTTCATCAAAATAATATCTCGGCTAATAATTACCTTGTGGGCAGTAGGATCCCACAGTCTATACCCCTTTACTGCATCTCCATAGTCGAGAAAAACACATTTGCTTGACTTCGGGTCTAGTTTGGACCTTTTTTCTTCAGGCACATGGGCAAATGCATCACATCCAAAGGTACGCAAATGAGAATAATCAAATGGCTTACCACACCAAGCCTCCTCTGGAATCTGTCCATCCAACGCAGCTGTAGGTGACTTGTTAATGAGGTAAATAGCTGTATTAACAACCTCTGCCCAAAACCTTTTATCCAACATGGATGCGCTGAGCATGCTTCTTGCACGTTCCATGATTGTGCGATTCATCCGCTCAGCCACACCATTTTGTTGTGGAGTATATGGTACAGTCTTTTGGTGCTTAATTTCTTCCTGCGTACAAAATTTATCAAATTCCTTGGAGCAATATTCACCCCATTATTTGACCTAAGACATAAAACAAGCTTGCCCAAACTTTTCTCTACTCGAGTTTTGAACTCTTTAAATTTTTCTAAAGCTTCCGACTTCTCCTTCAGAAAATAAACCCACACTCTCCTAGAACAATCATCTATAAAAGTCAGAAAATAGATGGCACCATTTGAGGATTGAGTGGGGACTGGTCCAAATATATCAGAATGTATAAGTTGCAGAAAATTAGAACTCTTACCAGGGCTTGCAGTAAACCGAACCCTCTTTTGTTTACCAAAAATACAGTGCTCACACAAGTCTAAATTGCAAGACTTAATCTCAGAAAGCATACCTCTATCATGCAGAATTTTCAGACCTTTTTCACTCATATGGCCTAGGTGTTGATGCCATAGCATTACTGCATCCTAAATTGAAGTTGCTGCTGCTGCATGGTTTGTCACCGTATCACCACATAAACGATATAGGGTCCCATAAGATTCTCCCTTTGCTACTACAATAGCACCTTTGGTAATTTTGCAATAGTTGTTACCGAAAGTGACAGAATACCCTAGCTTATCCATCATCTTGATTGAGAGCAAATTCTTCCGCAAATTTGGCACATGTTGCACATCACATAACATCCTTTCTCTACCATTGTCCAGCCTGATCCTTATGTCCCCTCTTCCCACAATTTCTAAAGGGTGATCATCACCCAAGTAGACCTTCCCACCACTATATGGCTGATATTTGTCAAACCAATCTCTATGAGGAGACATGTGGAAAGATGCACCCGAGTCCAAAACCCAGGTATATAAAACAGATCTGTTGTTGCTGATACAAAAAGCCTCACATGTTGCCGTCTCTCCAAAATTTACTGTATTGGCCTCAACTGAAAGCTGAAATTGCTTTTCACCATTTTTTTCCTTTTTTAACTGCCAACAGTCCTTCTTTGAGTGCCCTGGGACCACTTCTGACATCTCACACACCTGCACTGTCTCATTTGCATTTGGTCCTAATTTTGTTGACAAAGTAATGTGTGATGTCACTCCAATGGACTGCTATGGATTATTGCTTAGCAAACCCTATCAATATGATAGGATGGCTATTTATGATGCATAGAAGAACACTCAGTAGTTCTGTTTGGCAGCTAAGAAGAGTATAGGTGGTAGAATTAGGGAGAGCCACAAGTGAGGACTGAAAGAAGTCTCAGTTCCAAAAATACTGAGATTACATTTGGCTAGAGTCTTTCCACAGAGTTGCAGGAAAAATTCGTGAAGACTAGGACTCAACCTTTAATCCACTAGATTGACAAATCATCTAGTGAAAATCATTCAGGATATCTGGAATTTGTTAACTATTGCCCAAAGTTTCTTTTGTTGCAGAAAATTAATTCTCAGATGATTGGGACTCCTCCTACAACAGAAAGCTAGGAGACTTCAACTTCGTTGTCCGAAGGTTAGTGTGCCTTCATAGTGTAGAGATAGTTCCTTGTGTAAGAAAAGAATACTGCGGAAGAAGACTTCTGGAGAAGAGTCGTGGTGAAGTTAGGAGACTGAAGAACTCCATTGCTAGATTGAAGAACTTCACAGAAGAAAAGACCATAGTAGCCTTGATATTGAATAAAAGGTCATAGAAAGAAGAAAAAGCCATAGTAGCCTTGATATTGAAGAAAAGGCCATAGAAGCCTTGATCCAGAAGAAAAGGCCATACAAGCCTTGATCCAGAAGAAAAGGCCATAGAAGCCTTGACACTGAAAAGGCCACAGAAGCCTTGATGCTGACAAGGCCACATAAGCCTTGATCCTGAAGAAGACTTCGGAAGAGAGCATTTGATTCAGAAGCAAATTAAGATTTCAGTACTAATACTTTGCTGCAGGGAAAGAAGATTCATTGAGTTGGGAAACTTCCTACAAGAAAGTTAGGAAGAGTATCTTCTTCAAAATCAATCCAACACCTTAAGCAAACTTGTAGGTAAAGAGATCCGTAGAAGATCTCATTGAAGAACTTCCAGTCTTGGAAGAAGAAGAAGAAGGACTAGGAGAGTCCTGCTCGAATCCAAAAGCAGCAGAATCAGAGATCTAGACGAAGATCTCACCACCAACACTTCCAGGAGCAGAAGGTTGAAGAAAAGGTCTCAAGGAAGACTAAAAGAAGTTGCACGATCGAAAGACCTTGGAAGCATCCAATAAAAGGCTTGGAGAGCCTTACCGAAGACATCATCAAAGGAGAATTCATTGGAGAAATCCACTACCAAGGAGAAGCCCTTGATAGTGAAGGACTTGGGACAATTGTCACCATCCGACAACAAGCCCAAGAGAAGGAGAATTTGGCAAGGAATGCCAAATCCCAGAAGAAGAATCCAGTGAAGACCTCAAGACATTCAAAATCTTGAGAAGAAAATCTTGCTTGAAGTCAGAATTCGACAAGAAGACTTGAAGACAGAAGAAGCTTTCCAAATTCGGGAGATTTGAAGATTGCCTCTCACAGCAAGAAGGCATTATTTCTGAAGATCTACAACAAAAAGGAGACTACAAGAGGAGAATATGTTAAGATCCTGCTATAAAATAAACTCAAATAACACACTCTCACACAATTGCTTGGAAATAACTCACATAAACATCACATTAATATAACAGAAATTTGCATAAAGAACAATCTCACAATAGGACTGAATCGCAGGCCTCTTCGAGGGGGCAACCTCCTTCAATACTTCATTAATTTTGCAAAAGATGATACATTGGTGCCTTTTCGGGTATTTAAGGAGTTTCCTTCCAAGGTTGGCTTACATGCATAGTGCCACTTTGAATTACATGCACAATGCCACTCGAATTACATGCATAATGCCACACGAATTACATGCACAATGTGATGAGGCCAAATATTGCCTCATTTTTGATTATTTTAGACATCCTTAATAGACCTTTTTGATATGTTTTAATGTTAATTTTGCTGATGAAATGCAATATTTACTACTATTTACATGTTTGACTGTTTAGAAACAGTATATTCTGTTTTTACTAATTTTCTGTATTTTCTGCATAAGTTTTGTTGATAAATAATGATTTATTGTGAAATGTGTTAAGTGCAATCACGTGTGGAATATATATCATTCATATCATGCTCTCTGAAATTGTCAAATGCAGAAAATAGCACTAAAAACAGGTCAAAACTGCAAGCTGTGCAAAACTGTTTTTAACTGTTTTGACTTGGACAAATTCCAGCCAGATTTGCATGGCTTGGGATTTGGTCAAATTCAACTTAGGAAAGCGTGTGACCAGGTTGTTGAAAGACTTACAAGTCTGGTCCACCCAATGCTCGGCCAAAGAACCGCAAACAGTGTTGAAAACAGTCATTCTGGCGCTGCTCTGGAAAAACAAGGATTCTGCTCCGGAATAACAGGACTGCTCCGGAATAACCGGAAACGCACAGTTTTGACCAGAACAGCTCAGGAAAGACAACAAATTGCAGGAGAATGATAGGGATAGCTATGTAAATCTGTTATGCATCTTTTTCAACGCAGAAGACCTCTAGCAAGTGTGCAATGAATAGATTTCATATGTAACCATATTCTGCATTTTAGGAATGCAGTTTTAACAGCATTCCTAAAATGCCTGAATTTGAATCATTCCACATCTGATTTAGCTGTTTTTAATATAAATAACTAGCTCCCATCTGGGTTGAGCTATGTAGGAAGAATTAGGATTGCAATTAGTGTAATTCTGAATATTGTGAAATCAGATTTCTGTAGCAATAATATGCAGAATTTTCCTGCATGTTTTTAAATCAATAAAAAGTGCAGTTTTTGTCAATTTCACTTTATGATTAAAGGAGTGATTAAGTAGAACACCAGAGCTACTTCTTCACCTTCTTCTGAACCAGGGAGCAAGGGCCACTCCCAGGAGCAGAAGAAGGTTTATACCAGGTTTTCTTGTTCAATTCTGTCTGCAGCAGAATAACAGGAAACCTGTCATTTTTTTTCTGCATTTTCTTATTTTGCTGAATTTATTTCCAGTTTTAGAGTTTGTAGTTTCATTTTCATTTCTGAGTTTATTTTTAGATCTGTTCTTTTATTTTGCAAGATAGTTAAGTTTATTTTCTGCAATTCTAATTTCAGCAACTTTCATTTCAGCAATTTTAATTCAGTTTTTGAGTGCATTTTCAGATTCAGCAAGAGTAAAAATAGGTTTCTTTAACTGTTATTTCATTTCTGCAGTTTTATTTCAGCAAGCATAATTTAGTTTCCTTTCAGTTCATAGGGTTTAGAGTGACAGAAGAACCCCCAGCAAACACTAACTGTTCTACCAATAAAGCCATTTTCTGAATGGAGTGTCTTACACCTGCCTGAATTGACTATCGTAAACAGCCTTAGGACACCTGCCCGGATTGATAAATAATGATCAAATGATGAATTAAACGACACTCATCACAATGCCACCTATCTACCATGTGTTACATAAAAAGGGTGCCATTTGTCATAGGCACTACCTAAGCTAAAACTTAGAACATTACAAAATATTAATCATGGGTACTACCCACGTTCACTAGGAATTATTACATCAAGCAAGTTATTACATTAAGGGTTAGGATGAGATCCTAACAGAATAGGCCACCAAATCCTAGGCTTGTGAAAGAAAGTTCGAGACCATCTTTTGGTGAAGGAGCTGTTTAGGACAGCCTACAAAGAGCTGCAAGATCTTACTCAAGGCAACAACTTGGCGATCTCAAACACCAAGATCTACATACTCTAGAAAATCTATCAGAAAAAGGTAAGAAACTATTGGTGCAAGTAGATTCATTAATTGGATTACTTATTTGATTTGTTAAAAGCACCTTAATTTGGATTAGAGTTGCAAAAGAGGAAAATTGAATTACAGTCTTCAAAAGTGCAAAAAGAGAAAAGTTCCTTTTAAGGTTCATTTGCACATTAGTTAGGAGTTGATTAGATTTCAGAATTACATCTATCAACTACCTATCATCTACTTTGGAAAAAGAAAAAAGACTAAGTCCTACAACATTGCTTGTAGTGAATTTGCAGAATAATTCTTGAAGGTTCATTTCAGATTATTCTTGATTAGTTGCAGTAAATTAATTAAGTGCACTTATAAGTTATTTTGAGAGTTTATTGGAGTGATAAGGTGTGTTTGTTAGTGCATTAAAAGTGGGTTCATTTGCACTATTATATTACTCTCAAAAAGCTTAGTTTTTGTGTTTTTGAGAAAGGCACAAAATCAGAATTTGTCAAAGTGTCTAAAGACACTCTTAGTGCACAAAAATCTGCAACACATAGTGGCCAAGTGAAGCCACCAAAAACAGGTCAGAATCCTCCAAAACTTGGAGAAGAAGACAACTAACCAAAATCAGAAATAGAAGCTTCAAAGATTGAGACTTGGTGAGTCTCAAATCCAAAGCATTGCAGGGTTAGTTGCAAGGAGAAAAGTGCAGAAAATTGCATTAAAAAAGGAGCTTCTATCTACTTCTATCTAAGCTTGGATTTGTCATCAAGCATCCAAGAAAAAAGGGGAAGTGTCTAATAAAAGAGACAACCTCAAAACCCCTACATTGTCTCCAAAATTCTGCCATACAAATATGAAAATCAGACCTGCAAAAAGGAGTGCAAGAAAGGGTGCAATAAAGGCATCTTATTTACAAATATTATTACATTGTATTGCACTTCTCTAATTTGTTCTACGCAGGAAAGAGGGCAGATTTGAAGGTTCCTCAAAGGCACAATATCCGTAGGGTAAACCAGCCAAAGGCGGCCGAACGCTAGCATTCTTCCAAGCATAAAGAAGCCTCCAAAAAGGCTCACATCATGCACGGGCTGGACAGCTATTACAGGTAACCTGCGAAGCACAAGAAAGGTGTCACATTGCTCACTAAAGGAGACAAATCTAGCAGCATATGAGCAAGGGAAATCAAAGCAAGCAAAGAGGAATCGTACGTCCAATCAAGGAGCATTCAATACCATAAGTGGAGCATCAAGAAGTCTCCACCAAAGCGCTGTCATTCGAACTCCATTCAAGAGCTACCGAAGCTCCACCAAAGCTCCACCATAAGCATTGCTTGGCTGGAAACATCTCAACACCAACGAAGTACAGCAAAGAACAAGGTGGAAAAATACGTTGAAGGGCTTGCAAGAAGGCGTTGATAAGAAAAGGGCATGCAAAGGGAAGAAGGTGCCACTTGTCATTCTCCAAGAGAACCCTAAAAACGCCCACAAAGGAGACGTTACAACATTGTTTTGACGCCCATATTCCATGTGGAAGAGGAGTTACGTTCAGCCAAAAGCGTTACAGTAAGAGGCATCGAATATATTAAAGCAGAGAAGCCACTTGGATAGCGCACGAAGAGGGAATAAAAAACGTCCCAAACAAAGGTGACACTTGTAATAGGTGTTAGAACCGAGTTGGCAACTCCACCGAATGTCCAAAACATCCTTCGAGCGTTGAAGGAAACCGTCGTGACACTTGTCATTTGTTGGAAGACTGACCGCCTATTAAAGGCGCCTTGGACCAGGGAGAACGCAGCATTCGAGAGCACTAAAACCAGCAAAGAACTCCCGGTCAAACAAGTCAAGGGAAGCAGGACGTTGAAGCCAAGGAGAACGTTGAAGAATTAGTCATTACTCATAGCGCCCAAGAAGGACAGATTACAACTAGCCGATTTCATAAAGGTGCAAAGCTTTATTAAGGTAAAATTTCCCCTATCGAATTTGCTTTCATTAAAAAGGGAGTTATAAGGTTATATTCTAAGGTTGAAGTATTAAAGGAAATCAATATTTTTTTGAAAGCAAAACCTAGGGAAATTTAATATCAAAGTAAATTAATATTTGCAAAACACAACCTAGGAGAAATAATTGCAAATATTATTGTATTCTAATTTTCCAAATTTGGGAGTTATAAGGGCTACAACACCAAACTAGGTTATTGGAAATTAGATACACTAAAACTAAATCCTAAAGGGATATTAAAAGGGGTTTATCAAAGCATTTCAAAGGTTGGAATTTAGCAATTTACTTGTCTCAAAATTTCACAAAAAGGGACAAAAGAAATCCAACATTAAAACCTCTTCAAAATTGGAAAAGTGCTTAGTTCAATAGGAGTAATAAGGTGTTAGAAATATTGATTTTTGATATTTACAAAACTTTACAAAATCAAACAAAAATTGAACTATATTTCACAAAAGCACTTTTTCCAAAAACATTAGGGAGACATAAGGAATTCTACAAAACTTGGTAATATCAGCACCCTACAAAGATTATCAAGTTCTATATATAATTGAGAAGATATAAGCTTTCTACAAAACCTAAGATAACATTAGGTTTATATACTCTCATTACTAGGGAGACATAAGGAAGCCTACAAAACCTAAGGATTGATAAAAGTTTTATCAAATCAAGCTCATATACTTCATTTAGGGATCATATATCCTAATATAGGGAGTCATAAGGTAGACTACAAAGAAAACCCTATCTCAAAACTATCAAGAAGAAATATGGATGAAATAATAAGAAATGCCTTTATCAATAAAGAATTATTTTATGAAATGGAACTATATTCTCAAAACTTTAGAAACCCTTGAAGGATATGAGAATCTATCAACTAGCGAAAAGGAGAGATTCTCCATTTTCTTAAAGAAGCAAAGGAGTGTAGCTTTGAAGAACTAATTGGTTGTATTCATGAAAACCTCTTCAGGGCATGGTGGAATTCACAAAAGATAGTTATATTCACATCCGAGGAATGCTTGATGATTTACCTATCATTAATTGTGTTTGTACTCACTCAACACAAGAAGCAAGATAGCAATACAAATCAATATTATTGTGATGATAGACTAACTCCTTGTGAAGCAGAAATTCCACCAGAATCAATGCAGAATCATAAGAAAAGAAGGAAGAAAAGGAAGAAAAGACATGGTCAAAGAAATATTAGCAAACCAGACACTAAGACTGAAGAACCATCAGCTACAACTCTCTTTACATCATATGAAGACACCAACTACTTGCTCGATCAAATTACAAGAAGCAATGAAGGAGAATACAAGTTCCAGCTTTGACTCCAAGAAGAAAAACCAATGCAAGAAGGTTTACAGTGCAAAGTGAATTAAGGAGGACCGGATCAAGCCAAAGAACATCAAGCTGAAGACCATACTCAAGAAGATCCATATTGAAGACTAAAGTCTTCAATACCCAAATAATGTAATACAAGGGGGTGTTAGAAATAGATTTTATTACATCATTTAGGTCATCTAAATGTACCTTCCTAGGTACATACTTAGGACATTAGATTACTTTAGGGGGAAGTTATCTAGTTACTATGCATAAGTATGTATATGTGCAAGTTGTCCCTTGCACAACTAGGTAGAGTGTTGGCTAAGGAACCTGTCTTCCTATATAAAGGGCCTCATTATAACAAGTAGGATATACAAGCTCAAAGCATATTCGTAGGTAGTAGCATAGTGCGGTGTACTTCATTGTATATTGATGATGGGTACAATGTAGTCCAATAGCTTTATTCATGGAGTGTTCATTTCCTCCATAGCTACATTGTATTCATTTCCATCATTTCTATTTATAGCATATTTCAGTCATCTCGCAAGTTTACTTTCTTTCATATTATTCTGCATCTTGTGATTGCCATCTCCCATTGCATGTTGCATCAAAAGCTAACATGAGTTGCCTCTATCATTGCCCTTACCAGCAACTGTTCACATTCAGAAGGAGCAAGATAAGGTAACATCTTTTATCCAACACTTGCAGAGTCTTCAGTCAAAGGTAGTTAAAATCTTGTAGAAGACTCATCAACAACATTAGCGAGCTATGGATAAACATCGTGTTCGTCATCCTTTTTAGGTTGGGGACAAAGTTTGGCTCTACTTGGATAAACAACGTTTTTCAGAGAAGGCACATAGTAAGATCAAACCATTCTGCTATGGGCCTTACACCATTCTTCAATAGGTGTTCGAGAATGCCTTTGGCCTTGATCTTTTGGCTCATCTTGGCATTCATGACATCATCAATGTGGATCTTTTGAAGCCGTATCATGATTCCACTTTGGAGACCGACCCTGTCATCACCCATCTTGGAGATGTGTTACCTGATTTTTAGCTTCCGCTTGATATAGATCGAGTGTTTGATATGAAGACTTGTCAAACTCGACAGGATTCTTCCACTTCATACCTTGTTGCCTGTCGAGGTCAGCTCCCACACTAGGCTTGTTGGATATCACACCATCATATGTCCCGCGATTTTCCATCCCTTTTAGGAGCATTGGAGTCCAATGCTTCTATGGTAGGGAGGGATGATGAGGACCACTTTTGAAGTTGTATTAGATTAGGACTTAGTATTTTATTTTTAATAGTTTCTAAGTCTAAAGTTATACCAAATATCTTTTTGTAAGTCGCAAGAAGAAGATGTCATCATATTTGGTTGGCACTGAGAATTTGTTAGCTTAGTCCTAGCCAATTTGTTAGCGTCTTCAACTTAGTCATAGCTCATTTGTTAGCATCTTCAATATTTGAAAGATTATAGTTGTAATGGTGCTATTTAAGCACTCTTTGTTTGATCCACATCATTACTTCCCTTACAATAGGGAATATGAATGACATGTAACATGAGAGTTATGTATATGTGTCATTCTAAGAAATATATATTTTTTAATTGATCATATGGGATTGAAACAATCCCCCTAGTAATACATCATGACCACATAGTGGTGTCACAACAACTTGGCAATAATGCAAATATCACTTGGTAAGTTTCGAACCTAAATCTCCTCCTTGAAAGTCAAGGAATTTAATCGGTTGAGCTCATGCCATTTTTCATTCTAAAAATATTGCTCCTTAAAAGGAATGAAAAGTTATAGAACGACATAAGATGAATATTCATCCACAAATTATTCTCATAAATGAAAATAATATATAATAAGACATTAATACCTAAGACTTAATCCTAAACTTAGGACCTTACCACAAATAAAAGTTAATCCCTTACATGCCTCTTTAATATTTATTTTCGGTAAACCAAATAGGTATTAATGAAGTTAACATTGCATATTACTCCCCTTTAATGACAACTTCTAATCTTAAATTAGCGCAATGTTGAAGGAAGCTTTCTTTACATATTGGATTATAAAAATATCTGCCAGTTGGTCATTTGAAGGACAAAACAGGAGATAAATTTGCTTTACATCAAGCAGTTTTCTAATAAAATGATGGTAGAGCTCGATATGCTTTCTCCTAGCACAAAAATAGGAATTCAGCCAATTCAATAGCATGCTAATTATCACAAAAAAATGTTGTAGAAGGATCCTGATGTTCTCCAACATCTTGAAGGAGTCTGCTTAACCGAATAACTTCTTTTGCTGCTCTAGAGTACTCAACTTCAGTTGAAGATAAACAAATTGAATTATCTTTTTTATTCTTCCAAGAGATTACAACAAAACGAAGCAAAAAACAATAAAACGAAGCAAAAAACAATAACCATTGTTAGATTTTGAGAATGGGAATTATTTGACTAATTTGTGTTAGTCTCACAATGACACTGAGAGGGGGGGTGAATCAGTGTAGCTCTTTAAAACTTAAATCTTCAACACTCAAAGCCAAAACAATGAAAACATAAAACCAAATAAAGCAAGTATAACAAGAGAACATCACACAACACAAGATGTACCGAGGTTCACCGATTTGGCTACATCCCCGAAAATGACTGTTTGGACTCCCATCCAAATCCAGCCTTTGCAAAGCACCAACTTTACAATCAATTTACCAGCACCCACTGGAAGGAGCACCAACCCATGATTTATCTGCACCAACAGAAAGGAGCACCAACCCACGATTTATCTGCACCAACAGAAAGGAGCACCAACCCCTCTACCAAGCACCCACTTGATTTTGATATTGATAATAAAATGACATATATGAATGTCTTCATTGAAACCAGAACCCTCTATGGTCTGTAAGCTCAAAATCTAAAACTTTCTATTTCACCCAGTATAACATCCCTCTCTCTGCATTACTCAGAATTTGAATCTTCTCTTCTCACAAAAAAAAACTGATTGTTCTCTTAGCTCGTTCTGCCAATTGCTAAACGCTTTTTGGGTATTGTGCAGCACTTTGTCTGCGAACTCCTCTCAAAATTTCAGCCAAAATGGATATCATATGAGAAAGTTATGCCCAAAATACTGAAGTGACGTTTTTCACCACTCTCCAAAAATCACGGATTTTCACTCTTTATTTTTCTCCACACACACTTCTCTCTTCACAAAATAAAGTCCCCACTTTTCAATAAAATCCCTTGTCACTTAAAAAGCACACACTTGCATTCTTTTTCCCTTTTCAATTTTAAAAAGATTTTCTTTAATGAAGCTTCTTAAAACAATATAACTTCCTTTTTTATTTTGAGAAGGCATTTCGTCAAACACGTCACATGCAAAGAATTGACACCTTACTCGTTCTCTTACTTCGGAGCCACGTGACACCTCAAACCAAAAACGAAAGATGCTCTATTTGATGCCTTGAAGGTGTAACAACACCGAAACCGAAACTACGGCGACTCTGCAAGGTCGAAACGGCCAACCGAAGGATTTTGCACAAGTGGAACAAATTGACATAAAAGTGACCTGTACCGTTTTTGCAACAATCATAACTCTCACCTCGTAACTCTGTTTTCTCTGAAATTTGAAACGTAGAATCTCTGCAATGCTGACTACATCCAGTCCGAATCTCGCTGCATAACTCCTTACGGTTCGCCTGTACCACCTCCACGAAAACTGCTGCTGACACACTTTTTCCAAAAAGAGCGTTTTTGTGACAGTCTTGCAACGCTTGTAACATTCGCCTCGTTTCTCCGTTTTGGTGGAAATTTGGAACACATGTTCTTGAAGATAACGACCACCTCCAGTTCGAATTTCGCTATCAAATTCTTCTCGGTTTGCTCGCAGTGCTTCTGACAAAACTGCCCTTTTTCGGCCTGTACAACCACTTGCCAAATCATCCGCCAAGATACCGGAAACGTCACCGATCAATCCAAACACTATGCTGACACCTCCAACGTTGTTCTGGACTGTTTCCTAACATGCTGGCATGTTCCAAACTGATCCATCCTGTCCAACTGCACCCGTGACGACTTTTGCAATTTTTTGACAACTTCCTGACGATTTTTTCAACTTTTGCAAATTTGCACGAACAACCTGTAACAACTTCCCACTACATCAACCCATCCATCTGAGTGTGTTGACAACAATGACAACATTGTCGTTGCACCTTGCTCAACAATCTCCCCCTTTGGAATTGTTGGCAACACACGCACAATTTCCTGTAACTCTTCTCCCCCTTTGACAACAAGACCAAAGGGTTGCTGCAAACTCCCCTGAGTCCATGCACAACATTCTCAGGCAAAAATTATTACACTTAGCAAAAATCACAAACATGAGCAAAAAGATAAACAAATACACAAATGCTCCCCCCGAGAATGTGGCCCCAATAGCTAGTCAATTCTTGGGAAGTGTGACCACTCCCAATTTCTTGCGAAGGTACTCAAAGACTTCCTTGGGCAATGGTTTGGTGAAGATATCCGCTACTTGCTCTGTTGTTGGAACAAAATCCAACTTAACCTCACCTTCCGCAACTTTCTCCTTCAAAAAATGATATCGGATAGCAATATGTTTTGTGCGAGAATGCATAACCGGATTCTTTGAGATGTTAATGGCACTGGTGTTATCGCACTTAACTGAAATCGGCTCACTGAAATTAATGCCAAGATCCTTCAGAGTTTGTTTCATCCATAACACCTGCGTACAACACGTTGTCGTTGCAATGTATTCTGCCTCTGTTGTGGATAAGGAGACTGACTCCTGTTTCTTACTGTGCCACGCGACCAACCAGTCTCCAAGATAGAATGCACCTCCACTTGGTATTCTTCCTGTCATCTACACATCCTGCCCAATCTGCATCCGAATACGCAATAAGGGTGAAGTCCTTACCTTTCGGATACCATAACCCATACTCCATAGTACCCTTGAGGTACCGAAGAATCCTCTTCACTATTGTCACATGAGTCTCCTTGGGACTAGCCTGAAATCGTGCTACCATGCATACTTGCCTGCAAAATATCTGAGTCCAGTAGTCTGTCAAGTACGATAAGCTCCCAATCATAGATCTATACATAGTTTGATCAACATGTGGAGATTTGTCATCCTTGCTCAACTTGCAACTCGTCGTCATGGGAGTGCTAATCTGCTTACAATCCTCCATTGTGAACTTTTTCAGCATCTCTTTCACATATTTAATTTGAGAAATAAATATGCCCTTCTCCTTTTGATTAACTTGCAATCCGAGGAAATACGAAAGTTCACCAATCATTGACATTTCAAATTCTTTATGCATCTTATTTGCTAAATCTTTACACAACTCATCTTTGCTGCTGCCAAATATGATATCATCTACGTATACAACAAGAACAATATGATGACCATTTTCTGTTTTGACATACAAATTACTATCCACCATACCTTTCTTGAACCCTTGTTGAGTAAGATAATTGTCTAGCCTTGCATACCATGCTCGGGGTGCCTGTTTTAAGCCATATAACGCTTTCTTCAACTTGCAAACCAAGTTGGGATCATCACCAAGTTGGAAACCATCTGGCTGCTCAATATAAACCTCTTCTTCAAGTTTCCCATTCAAAAATGCTGATTTCACATCCATTTGATAAACTTTGAAATTCTTGTAAACTGCTAAAGCCAGAAACATTCTAATTGCCTCTAGTCTGGCCACAGGTGCAAAGGTTTCCTCAAAGTCAATACCTTCAACTTGTGCATAGCCTTTGCATACCAATCTTGCTTTGTTCTTGACTACCTGTCCGTCTTCATTCAATTTGTTCCGAAAGACCCATTTAGTACCGATTACATTTTTATTTGCGGGTCTTGGTACTAACTCCCAAGTCTTGTTTTTCTCGATCTGATCTAATTCTTCATTTATTGCCTTTACCCAACTTTCATCTTTGCTTGCGTCAGCAACATTTTTGGGCTCAATGCTGGATAATAAAGAGTAGTTACTTACTAATCTTCTTCTTGTCTGAACACCAACTGTGGGGTCTCCAATTATTTGCTCTCTAGGATGATCTTTATGCCAATTGCTGTTTTGAATTTCTTGTTTTCTTCCACTTCTGAATCATTGTTTGAATCCTCTCGAGTCAATTTTTGGTTTCTTTTCCGTTTCCTTTTCCTCATCTCCTTCAATGACCTCTTCATAAATTGGGTAGTTCTCTTCATAGCTAATTACTCGTTCCCTTCCTTCATCAACTTTAACATCGACACTATCCACAATTTTCCTTAGCCTCTTGTTGTAGCATTTGTAAGCTTTGCTTTTTGACGAATAGCCAAGAAAAATACCTTCATCCGCTCTATCTTCAAACTTACCAAGGTTTTCTTGAGTTCTTTTGATGTAACACTTGCTGCCAAAAACTTTAAAGTATCTTGTTGTTGCCTTTTTACCGAACCACAACTCATAAGGAGTTTTGCTTTCATGCGTCCTCAACATGCACCTATTTTGGATGTATACCGCAGTATGGACTGCCTCTTTCCAAAATTTGTCTGCTACTTTGCTCTCAATCAACATAGTCCGTGCCATTTCCTGCATTGTCCTGTTCTTTCTTTCTACCACACCATTCTGTTGAGGTGTCCTGGTTGCTGAAAATTGTCTCCTAATGCCATATTTTTCACAATACTCTGTGAAATCCTCTGAAATGAACTCTCCTCCTCTGTTTGACCTTAAACATTTAATCATTTTTCCTGTTTGATTCTCAACTTGGTTTTTGAAAACCTTGAACATCTCAAAAGCTTCTGATTTATGCTTCAAAAACAGTACCCATGTCATCCTGGAATAGTCATCTATACACAACATGAAATATTTGTCACCGTTTATGCTTTGCGTTCTCATGGGTCCACATAAATCAGTATGTACTAGTTCCAAAGGTTTGCTTGTGTAGTACTCTTTTGTTTTAAATGAGACTCTAGTTTGCTTCCCCTTTTGACATGAAGCACAAATGCTATTTGATGGTTTGCCAATGGTGGGAATATCTCTCATTGCTTTCTTTGAGCTGATTTTTACTAGATTGTCAAAACTGATATGACCGAGCCTCTTGTGCCACAACCAATTCTCTTCTTCCTGTCCAATCAAGCAAGCTCCTTCGAAGTCTTTGAGAGAGTGTACAGGTTGCCAGATGTCCTTGATCCAGTTGCTATCAACTTCCCATTGTTTGCCTTTATGACTTCACAACCTTGCTTCTTAAAGATCACTTCATGACCTCTATCACAAATCTGACTTACGCTCAACAAGTTATGCTTCAGACCAACCACAAACAAGACTTCTTTTGACCTGATTTTTCCGTCACTAATCTTAACTGAACCTCTGCCAACTATCTTAGCTCCATCATTGTTTCCAAACTTTATTGAACCACCTTCATATTGCTTGCAACTTCTCAAATTTTTGTTTGTCACCTGTCATATGACTGGAGCATCCACTATCAAGTATCCATGGTGCGGATTTATTCTGCGCTTTAAATGTCGTCTGTACGATCAAGGATTCCTTTTCTTCCTTAGGTCGCTCTTTTTCTTTCCACTCAGGTTTGATTACAATTTTGGGCTCTTGTTTTGGCTTTTCTTTTTCAGTAGCTTGTGCATGTTTTTCGGGAAATTTTCTATTTTGTCTTATTCCATTTGGCTGAAATTTTCTTCCCTGAAATTGATTTGATGCAAATGTACTTCGACAATTTCTTGCAATATGCCCAAAATTATGACGGTTATAACATTCTACTGCATAATCCATCAAAGGTGAAAAAGCATTTCTATTGGTAAAATTCCTTGGTCCTACATTATACTTGCAATCTGAGATCTTATGTCCATAACCATTGCATTTAAAACAGTAACCAGAAAAGAGATGATTGAACCTGGGTGGTGGTCTTTGCCATGTTGTCGTAGGAGCCATAAATCTTCTTCTTCTTTGATGTGTGACATTGGTGAAGCCATCATTGTCAATTCTCCTTTCGTGCCTTGCATTATTGCTTTCCTTTGCATGATTCGTTTTTGCTTGATCAACTTGTTTCTTCTCTTCATTCTTTGTGGATTCTTCATTTATGGCCTTTGATCCATTTGACGATTCTCCTTCATCAAAACCCAAACCAAATTTGATGCCTGTAGTCTTTTGGTTATTTATGATCTTATCCGACTTCATAGAACTTTCTTCACGTTTGTGATAACAACTAATTTTCTGATTCATCTCTTCTAGCTGCATTCTTAAACCAACAATCTCTTCTTCTAGCTTGCTGCAATAATCTATTTTCATGGTTATTTGCACTTCGAGATCTTCGGAGATTTTCTTGGATTCTTCTATCTGTACTTTCAAATTTGTTATGATTTCATTTGCATCCTCAAGCTTTCTTGAAATTTTCTTATTCTTTTTTCTTTCTATCTTCAATTCATCTAGAGCTGCAATTAGTTCCTCTTCCAAATTCACTTCTGCGTCAATTTCTTCTTCATCACATTCCTGTTCTTTTTCTGGTTTTTCTTCTTTGAGTGCCATGAAAAGAGCTTCACCTGTTTCCTTTTCAGAATCCTCACTGGAGCTATCTTCGAATGAACTAACATTCTTGGAGATGAAACTTTTCTTCTTGAAGTTGCCTTTTCTGAAATTTGTTTTTTTCTTCCAGTCACTTCTTTCTTCGTGCGATCCTTCATCACTTCTGTTCTTCTCATTAAGTGGACATTTAGCTGCAAAATGCCCAACGCCTCCACAGTTGAAACATTTAAACGGTAACTTTCCTCTGTATTTTCCTTTTCCCCTTTTTAGTTTTCGAACAAAGTTTGCTTCCATTTCATCTGATGTCTCTTCTTCCTCGGATTCTTGTTTTGCTTTCATATTTTTATGGGCTTTAAAAGCAGCTTCTCTATCCGTGGGTTTAGATTTTCCTATTCTCATCTCATATGCAGTCAAAGAACCATGCATCTCATCCATACTAAAAGAATTTAGATCTTTAGCTTCTTCTATAGCTGAAACTTTAGAATCAAATCTTTGGGGAAGGGATCTTAATACCTTTTTCACGATGACAGAATCTTTGATTTCCTCGTCGAGTCCTCTAATCGCATTAATGACTTCATTAACTCTCAGCATATATGCCTCTATATTCTCATCGTCATTCATCTTTAATACTTCGAACTGAGCTCGATGTGTTTGTAACTTGGCCTCCTTGATCTTAACGTCTCCTTCATGAATGCTCTTCAGTTTGTCCCATATTTCCTTTGCCGTTTTACAACCCATAATCTTTACCAGTTCGCTGTCCACTAATCCACACATGATAGCATTCTTTGCTTTTGAGTCATTCTCAAACAGTTTCTTACCGGCAACATCGGTTGGAGAAGTGGTGGGTATTGTGTATCCACTATCTACTGAATCCCAAATGTCGTATCCCAAAGCACAAAGATATGTCTGCATCCTGAGTCTCCAAAATGCGTAATTAGTTCCGTCAAACAATGGTGCTTTGTTTGATGAGAAGCCTTCACCACCTGCCATTGTGTCACTTCCAAGATCACCCTAGCCGGTTAAGCCTATTCAGGAACCTCGCTCTGATACCAATTGTTAGTCTCACAATGACACTGAGAGGGGGGGTGAATCAGTGTAGCTCTTTAAAACTTAAATCTTCAACACTCAAAGCCAAAACAATGAAAACATAAAACCAAATAAAGCAAGTATAACAAGAGAACATCACACAACACAAGATGTACCGAGGTTCACCGATTTGGCTACATCCCCGAAAATGACTGTTTGGACTCCCATCCAAATCCAGCCTTTGCAAAGCACCAACTTTACAATCA
The DNA here is from genome assembly GCA_028583015.1 of Wollemia nobilis. Taxonomy (NCBI): domain Eukaryota; kingdom Viridiplantae; phylum Streptophyta; class Pinopsida; order Araucariales; family Araucariaceae; genus Wollemia; species Wollemia nobilis. The sequence goes on from JAQPPZ010003258.1 coordinate 245,176, forward strand.
ATTTACCAGCACCCACTGGAAGGAGCACCAACCCCTGATTTATCTGCACCAACAGAAAGGAGCACCAACCCTGATTTATCTGCACCAACGAAAGGAGCACCAACCCCTCTACCAAGCACCCACTTGATTTTGATATTGATAATAAAATGACATATATGAATGTCTTCACTGAAACCAGAACCCTCTATGGTCTGTAAGCTCAAAATCTAAAACTTTCTATTTCACCCGGTATAACATCCCTCTCTCTGCATTACTCAGAATTTGAATCTTCTCTTCTCACAAAAAAAACTGATTGTTCTCTTAGCTCGTTTTGCCAATTGCTAAACGCTTTTTGGGTATTGTGCAGCACTTTGTCTGCGAACTCCTCTCAAAATTTCAGCCAAAATGGATATCATATGAGAAAGTTATGCCCAAAATACTGAAGTGACGTTTTTCACCACTCTCCAAAAATCACGGATTTTCACTCTTTATTTTTCTCCACACACACTTCTCTCTTCACAAAATAAAGTCCCCACTTTTCAATAAAATCCCTTGTCACTTAAAAAGCACACACTTGCATTCTTTTTCCCTTTTCAATTTTAAAAAGATTTTCTTTAATGAAGCTTCTTAAAACAATATAACTTCCTTTTTTTATTTTGAGAAGGCATTTCGTCAAACACGTCACATGCAAAGAATTGACACCTTACTCGTTCTCTTACTTCGGAGCCACGTGACACCTCAAACCAAAAACGAAAGATGCTCTATTTGATGCCTTGAAGGTGTAACAACACTGAAACCGAAACTATGGCGACTCTGCAAGGTCGAAACGGCCAACTGAAGGATTTTGCACAAGTGGAACAAATTGACATAAAAGTGACCTGTACCGTTTTTGCAACAATCATAACTCTCACCTCGTAACTCTGTTTTCTCTGAAATTTGAAACGTAGAATCTCTGCAATGCTGACTACATCCAGTCCGAATCTCGCTGCATAACTCCTTACGGTTCGCCTGTACCACCTCCACGAAAACTGCTGTTGACACACTTTTTCCAAAAAGAGCGTTTTTGTGACAGTCTTGCAACGCTTGTAACATTCGCCTCGTTTCTCCGTTTTGGTGGAAATTTGGAACACATGTTCTTGAAGATAACGACCACCTCCAGTTCGAATTTCGCTATCAAATTCTTCTCGGTTTGCTCGCAGTGCTTCTGACAAAACTGCCCTTTTTCGGCCTGTACAACCACTTGCCAAATCATCCGCCAAGATACCGAAAACGTCACCGATCAATCCAAACACTGTGCTGACACCTCCAACGCTGTTCGGACTGTTTCTTGACATGCTTGCATGTTCCAAACTGATCCATCCTGTCCAACTGCGCCCGTGATGACTTTTGCAATTTTTTGACAACTTCCTGACGATTTTTTCAACTTTTGCAAATTTGCACGAACAACTTGTAACAACTTCCCACTGCATCAACCTGTCCATCTGAGTGTGTTGACAACAATGACAATATTGTCGCTGCACCTTGCTCAACAATTTGAACATGTAAAACCTTTATGTCAAAGATGGACAAAAGACAATATTCAAATAATAAATTTAAAGTTACTTTGTTTTATCTGATCATTCTTTGTGCAGCTTCAAAATCAGCTAGTTGTTGTTTGAATATATATTTAGACTCCAAGCCTATGCTATAAACAATATCATGTCTACTGTTTATTAAATAAATTAAACTATCAACAAGCTCTCTATAAATCTTGGGATGAACATGGGTAGAATTCGTTCCAGGAAGTAATTAATTTCTAATTCACAATTATTTACAACAACTAGAGAATTCCATACAGGAACTTCAGCTATCAAATCTGTTGGAAATTTTGAGTAGATTGTTGTCATTGATGTCAAAGAATTAATGACATAGGTTAATGACATTGGTTGTCATTTATGACCAGAAAAATAAAGGTTTAATGTTTTACCATGGTGGCATTTGCAAAAGAAAAAGGAAGAGGTTTTCCAAAGACAAGGTCCAAGAAGAAGAAAAATTATAATATTTAAATCTATGAAGATTTAAATAATTATAACAATTAAAAATTAAAGAACCCAAAGGTTAAAATAAAATTAGAATATTTAAATCTACCTTAGATTTAAATTATTATAATATTTTTGTAAAGGTTTAATGGTGCCAAAAATCAAAATTTGAATTTGCGTAGAGGTGATTTTTCCAAGTGCGCCGACGTCCAAAGTCAAAGGGCAATGTGTATAAAAAGGCTAATGTTTTGCAAATAGGGAAGGAAAACATGTAAAAGTAAAGGCTAAGGCTTTTAACACATAATATTGTTTGGGAAGGAAAAGTAAAAGTTGGTCACCCCCCCCCTCAGTATAAGCCTGTGTTCTTTAAAATCTTGTGCATATTTCGACTAAGAAATTGAAATTTTGTTTAGTTCTTGCCAAACTCGCATGCTTGATACGTAAAATACTTAAATTAGTCATTTTAAATGCTCGGCACAACATAGATTTAGTTTCACAAATCAAAGAAGAATCACGAAGTGATAACTAATCATCAAACATATACAATCTTTAATACAAAAAATTAGGATTGTTTTTTTACTTTTAGTATGTCTTTGAGAAATAATATAATAATTCGTCTTAAAATATCATTCTGTAGGAGATTACTTTTTATTATATTGATTTCTTATCTACAAATTGCTCTAAACCTTGTGGGTGACTTTCCATTTCATTTTAACAGCTAAAATTATTGCTAATTTAATAGTAGGCATTTTAGCTACAAGTTGAAAAGTTTGATTGTAATCTATACCTTCAATTTGAGAAAAACTTCTAGCTACTAATTTAGATTTATATTTCACAACTTCATTGGCATCAGATTTAGTTTTATATGACCATTTATAAGTAACTAAATTCCCATCTTTTGGTAAAGAAACTAAGTTCCAAGTTTGATTTTTCACCAAGGAATTATACTCTTCAAACATAGCTTTTTTCAATATGGATTGCCGTTTGCTTGAGAATATGTTTGTGGATCACTAATGTCTATGACCTTGATATCAAGGAATAAATGCAATAATTATTTCCTTAGTTTGAATCGGAGCGTTACTATTTAATAGAATTACCTTCAGAACTAAGATTTTTAGCCGACTTAGGCATTTTCATAGGTTGCTCACTTGAACTAAAATCGTTAATACACATATTTGTAAGCCTATCTCTAATATCATTAATTCTAACGTTCTCTTGTTTAACATTATCTGAACACTTAATATCGTTAGAACAATTGTTATCTGAAGCAATAATGCCTCCTTTGAGATTGCATCGTGCACTCCATTTTCAGTAAGACAAATGTAATTCCAGCATTGCCCAGCTTGCCTTTTGCAGCTCCATCAGTGTTAATTTTGATCCAGCCTTCCGGGGGTGCCTTTCAACTGCCATGTCCTGCCTCTCCTTCACTTCAGCTTCCTCCTCCATCGTCCCTATAACAGCCTAAGTTTCTTCTTTAGCATACATTGGCACAGTTTCCATAACTTTGCTCCGAATGACCTGCCAAATGCCATCCAAGGAGGAGAAGGTTTATTTGAAAATTCTGCCATTTCTTCTTTTTTAAATTTATTTTACATGGTGGAATCGGTAACCGCCACGGTTATCTGCGTTGTCCGCCCCTATAACCACCATGCCGCATCATTGTAAACCTTTTACGCCACTGAAAGCACAAGGAATACGGACAAGCGTTCAATCCGACGAGGCCCAATATTTGAACCTTGGATGTCCGTCCCCCTTACGGGGTTTCGTCGAACCAATTGGTCTACACCTCGGACCTAAAATTCTGCCAGTTCTTTCTAGCCACAATTGCCACCATACAAAATTCAAACCAAGCTTCCACTCGAAACAAAGAGCTTTAGATTTAAATCTGCCCCTCTTCCATCTTTCCTAGATATTTATCCGGTTCAGATCAATGTTGGCTTGGATTTTATGAGCTACAAACCATCTCTCCCAGGTCTAGCACATGAACGGGCAGTCAAACATCAGGTGGTCAAATGTTTCCTCGCTTTTGTAACATAACACACACTGGGATGGGCCAAGGATTCCCCTATGTCTTAGATTATCAAAGGTAAGAATTCCATTGTGCATGAACTGCCAGGCAAAGAAGTTTACTTTTAGCCAGCCCTTGGATTGCCAATTCTTTCTCCAATCCTTAACCTGATATGCATGAGGAGGGTTTGGAAGGATCTCTTCATATCCCTCCTTCACTGTAGCCCCAAGGCTCCCATAGCCCCAAGTTAATTCATCCTCCTCATCCCTACCTATTAGAAATCTTTTTGCCAAGATTTTAGTCATGACGAGTGCTAATTCCGGAGGAATTGGAATTGGCCACTCGACCAACTTCTTGAGCTGCTTAAATGTATAGTCCCCAAGCTGGTTGGTGTTGAAATAACTTTCAATCTTGATCCAACCCTTGCTTTCCATGGCTATTTTTAACGATTGTAATTATGGAATTCAGCAATGGTAGGTGGGTATTGATACTACGAATTTGTTCAAAAACGTGCTTTCTCCCCTCTCTCCACTTTCCAAAATAATCCATCTTTCTCTACCTGAGATCCTAGTTTTAGAGCCTGCCACACTAGGGATCCATTGCCATCCAAAGGGAAATGACTCACATTCGGGTTCACCTGTCCCAAATATTTACTAGTTAAAATTATGCTGAATAAGGAAATTGGCTGGGAGATCCACCTCCAATAAAACTTTCCAGCCAAAGCTTTATTATTTAGCTCTGATCTCCTCAAGTCCAAGCCTGCCTTCGCCTTGGGTTGGCTTACTTTCTCCAAGCCTACTAATGCCCATTTTCTCTCTCTTTTTGCTGCTTCCCATAAAATATTTCTGGCCATCTTGTCCAACTCTTTCCATATGGCATGTGGGGCAGCAATGATAAAAATTTGTAGATTGGATGATTGACTACAAGAGAGTTAATCTACCTCCAAGGGTTAACCATTTGTGAGACCAATGGTTAATTCTATTTTTAATAGGGTCCAAAAGATTCCTTTAGATAGCTATCTTCAACTTTATAAAATGCAAAGGGACCTTCAAATAGACCACTGGGAGAAAAGTCCTCGTGAATCCCAATATCTGTAGAATTCTGTCCTGAAGCCTTCGATCAAGATTGAAGAAGACCACTTTGGATTTTTGATCTTTGATGACTTGATTTGTGACCCTAAGGTAAATTTTAAGAGTGTCTTTGATCATTCTTGCTTCCTTGGGGTTAGCCGTGCCCATCAATCTTCTGTCATCCACAAACTATAGGTGAGTCAAAACCTCCTTACCCACCTTGATACTTGTGAGCAAAACTTGTTGTCTTCTCCTCAAGATAAGTTTGTCCAAGCCTTAATCTAGTATGAGAAAACGATAAGGGGAACAAGGATCTCCCTAGCAAAGGCCCCCAGTGGCTCCAAACGGTTGTGAGGGAAGACCATTGATTAACATTGAGTGTGTTGAAGTAGAGATGCAGCTCATGACCCACTTTATCCAATCTTGAGAGAAGCCGAAGGCTGCCATCATCCTTGCCAAGAAGCTTCACTCCACTCTATCATAAGCCTTTGACATATCCAATTTTATGAACGTTCCTCTACTGCCAATTTTTTGCATTGAGTGGATTGCCTCTTGCGCTAGAACCACACATCCAAGATCTGCCTGTCCTTTACAAAACCTCCTTGTTCCAGGTAGATAATGCTGTCTAGGAGAGGTTTTAGCCGCTCAACCATTACCTTCGTGATTATTTTGTATATGACATTGCATAAGGCGAGAGGTCTATAGTTTGAGATATGCACCCCCTCCTCCCATTTTGAAATCAAGGCAATGAAGGTCTGATTTAATGCTTGAAGCATTCTTTTACTGCCCCTGGACTTCTGTATGACAACCATTACATCATCCTTCAAGCTGTTCCAGAAGGTTTGAAAAAACTTGATTGGGAAGCCGTTTGTACCTGGCATTTTTCCTGTACTAATTTTAAATACTACCTCATTCAGTTCCTCTTGATGCAATGAAAAGTGGGAGGGGGTGGTTTTTCCTCACGTTGACAAGGATTTAGTTTGTGGATGGTAAGTGATTTCAGACTGTAGCTATCCATCGATTTGGACACTTTCTTCAAACGACAAGATACACATAGGCGGCATACTAAACTTACTACCAAAGACGACACCCATAGTTTTTAGACAACATGCATCGTGATGGAGGTAGCTTGACGATAATATTTCTTCAGTAGGTAAGATTTATTTTCGGACAACAGGGTTTAGATGATCACTCTAGATACGTTGGCAAGCTTGTGTTGGCAATCTACTTGAAAATGACAATAGTCTATTGCGATGATGACGACAACCTTCCTTTACTCTGCAAGATGACAACTCAAGTCGGTGGGTTTATCTTTAGACAATGGCTTCAAGACGGGTCTTCTGTTAACAACCTCTAGACGATAGGCCCTTGACGACCACGTTCAAATGGCGATAACACTTCCAAATGGCACCATTTGCCATGATGACACTTTCCCTCAGATGGCAGTGCAACTACTTTAATGACAACTTCTTGACGATAGTATTTTATCAAGGCTTGAAGCTTGTGATGGCGGAATGGACGATGACAACCCTGTGTTGGTAGGCTCGGACGGTAGCCTTGTAACGGTAGTCTTGGACGGTGGCGTCACCCTTCCCTAACTTCTCCAGGACGACTCTCTTTCTTTAGGATGACATCTTCTTAAAACTCATTTTTGTAAGCAACCAGTATGTCGACCCACTTCTCGACTGCACGTTCCTCTCTTTGCCGATTCCAACTTCAATTCTCCACAAGACAGACACTTGCTTATCTTGACTGTGTCAACTTGCAAATCCAGTCAACTTCTTCTAACCTACAACTTTCAATTGTGTTTTCCTCACCTACAATCAAAACAACTAGCAATACACAGGTCCAAAACAATAACAACACTCAAACATTCCACTCATAGAAAGAAATAAGTTTGCATTTATTATCTACGCTTAAGGCATTTCAGATTACAATACATGCACTTAGTCGTAAATGGTTCGTCTAAGCGCCTTCCCTTGCATTTCTCTCTCTTACGCAGGTCTCTCATGCTTGCCAACCAGAAATCAGAATTTTCAAATTCCATTTCACAAATGCCTTCTCTGAAACCAGAAAACAATCTAACTTCACCTTCTTGCTATGTGGCTCCCTCCTCTTGTTAGTCCAAGTATAGCTAGTTCTGGGGCATTGAATATCCACCAAGTATAATGTATGGACTTGGGCAATCATGAGCTGATCCCTTGAGTCCAAAACCAAAGTTCCTCCTTCCTGACCTTTGGATGATAGTTTAGCATTAAAATCCCCAACAACAATCCAGTCTAGCTCCTCCCTCAAGACTCTCATATTATGCACCACTCTCCACTGACAAATCTGTCCATCTAGGTTTTGGGCCTCATAGAAATTTGTGATTAAGACTTGCTCAGCTGTCACATTGTTCCTAAAATGGGATGTGAGGACACTCCTCCAAGCTATATGCTCTATTGCCATCCATTCAAGAGAGTTCCACAAGGTAACTATCCCCCCAAAGGCCCCTTGGGCAGCCACTTCCATATGACCTGCACCCCTCCAAAGTCTACTTACTGTTTTGCACATGAGATCCAACAACATTTTAGTCTCCTAGATAAGCAAAAAAATTATTTACTTTTCTAGAGTCTTCGAACAACAGATTTATGGGTTTTGTTGTCGAAACCCTTAATATTCCATGATTGGTTACCATGAGACTAGTAAGAGTCTATTGTCTCCACCAATCCTCCATTGACCAACTTGTTCGCTTGAGATGCTATCAATTCCTTGTTTGATTTTCTGCCCACTCCTTGAATGTTGATATTCTTCGTTCTCTTCTCCATTTGGCTGATCCCTAGAGTTGGATTCTCTCTGTTTTTTCTGCCAAACCCATTATGATATCCTTTACTATCGGCTACTCCTGGTTATGCACTATTAAAGCCCCTGCTATCTTTGGCTATGGTAACTCACTATACTCTTTCACCTATTATAGGATAGGAACCGGAAGAGGGGCTTGAACATGAGTGTTACTGCTTTCATTATTACTTTTCACTCCTTCCATGAGTTGTTCTTCTTCTTGCTCCACTAGTGTCTTGAAGATCTCATACCTATTTGAGGGTTTGGGCTGGGTTTGCTCCTTGCCATATTTTTTCTTTTGCCTCCTTCTTTTGGGCTATTCAAAACCATCTCCCTTTGCTTCACCTCTCGGAGAAGTATTTGCTGATTCTTTGGTGATTGTAGACTTACTCTTCTTAGGAGGATCTGACATTGCCTCCATTTCCATGATCCTAGTGGGCAGAACCAGGCCAAGTGCCCATGTTTGTGGCAAACTCTGATGGAATAATAAGGTGAGTACTAAGATAGGAGGAGCAAAATAATAATCGCCAAAAATATATTCATTAACATTAGCTTTAGTAAGCTAAGTATTTATATAGGATACAAAATAGAATATAACCAATTTAGGCTATTCCTATGCTAACTAACGTGCTCAAAAGATGGAGCGATAAACTAGAATAGTTACCCTAGGATATTTAGGACTAACCATAAGCTACCATTAGATATTTGAAACAGTAAATATCTACATGGTAAGTGGTAAAAAGTAAATGTAATAATCTAGCTAGTATAATGCAGTATACTACTATTTTACCTAGTGGAGTAAAAGGGTAAATATCCCAAAGAATGGAATATTACTCTAACATCCCCCCTTATTACATTATTTGGGTAATGTATATAACTGTCCCAATACAGTGAAAAATATGTTGATTTGCTGGTTCTTGCTCTGTCACAGTGCTTTGGCTGCTCCTAAGCAAAAAGTGGGTCATTCCTCACTTTGTCTTCACATCAACGAATGTCCTTATTGTAATCTTGTCATCCAACCGAATTGCATGGGTAACCAGCCACTGCAATCGCTAGGTGTAGTAGAGTAGATCACTTCATACGAGGTTCATTCGGTTACAAAATGAGTTTGCAAAATATAAGGTAGCTAAGGTGTTGTCGCTGCCAAAAATGCACCCTTATAAGTTCCCCCCCCCCCTTATTGCAAAACATGTAATTTCTGAAAGAAGTTTGACTAAGGTGTCGGTCACTGCCGAAAATGCACCCTTATAAGTCTTCTTCTCTTTTTACAAAAAAATTGTGAAGAAAAGAAATGAATATCCCCCCTTAATTGCAAAAGATGTGCAACTTAAGAAGCTTTGTGAAGGATTGTACAAAGATTGCCTCCTAGGCAAATTTTACACCAAAAAATTCCCTCCTTTTGTTACAAGTACTTCAAACAATGAGAGTTTGCTATTTATGAAGCCTAAAAGAGGTACAATCACCCCTTTATTTCTAGTACTTCAAACAAAAACTTATGCTATTTATGAAGCCTAAAAAAGAGAGAGAGGAAATGGTGCTTGCTGAAGGTGACAAATTTGCTTTCCCTCTACAATACTATCTTAGCCAAGAGTACTCTGTGTGCTTTTTCTGAACCAGAATCAGAATCGGAACTAGACACTTCACTAGCAATATTGCCTTTGTTTTGCTTCTATGATGTGCCTTTGCCTTTATTGTTTTGCTTGTTTTTAAACCAACACCGATTGGTGTCATGGTTATCCTTTTTACAATGCGAGCAAAACCTCTTTTGAGTTTTCTTTCCCTTACCTTTTGAAGATGATCCTCCCTTTTGAAAGTTTCCTTTCTTCTTATCACCCTTATTGTTTGAGTAAAGTGCATTGTTCGACACTTCATCGCTTTGGAGTTGATTTGCTTCCTCTGTTTGAAGCAAATTGACTAACTCCACAAAGGTGACTGATCTTTGTGATACATTAAGGGATGTAATCAACATTTTATAGGATTCAGGAAGAGCCCTCAATATTATTGAAGTCAAAATGGTGTCTTCTACTTTAGCTCCTAAAGCATTGAGCTTAGACTTCAGTTCTAACACTTTGCAGAGGAAGAGTTCTACTGATTCACCTGACTTCATATGGAGTGTATGAAGTTGTGTTTGAAGGTTTAGAACAGTTGATTGATTCTTGCCTTAAAAAATGGTACAAAGAGCATCCCATGTCTCTTTACCAGTTTTAGCTTCACTTATGTGAGGCTGGATCTCATCAGTAGTAGCTAGGAGGATCAACATAAGAAGACGATTGTTCTTTTTATCCCATGCTCTTTGATCTGCTCCTGGTGTTGCAGGTCTTGATTCAATGCCATCAACTAAATCCCACATTTCCTCTACAGTCAAGATGGCTTTCATCTTAGTTTTCCATGCTGAATAGTTAGGACCTTTAAGCAATTGTGTATCATTTAAGTATTTGTTGATAGTTGCCATGATGAAGGTCCTAGTATTTGTACTAAGATGATCTTTCTTTCACTCTTAAGTGATATTTAATGGCACCTGCTTGAAAATCCTCTTGAAGAGGAATAATCAGTTTGAGGAAATTAAGCCAAACAAATAAGAGTGAATTAGGGGTTTTTGTTTGTAGGAGAGAATATCAAGTGAATATTGGCTTTTAAATCTGTGCAATGGTTAACACAAATTTATTGTGAAATTTTGGGGTTGAGTGTTCTTGATTTTATGACTTATAATTGCAAAAGAAATAATGCAATAATCAAACAAGAATGCCCACAAAATTCTTATCACCTAGGTGTCGGATGCAACCGAAAATGCACCTAATTTGCCAAATGAAGGTGTCGAGTAAAATCGAAAATGCACCTTTTAATTTTTGCAACAAAATTTGGAATTGTGTTGTGCAAAAAATTGATATGTTTTTGTCTCCTCCTTGTCTTACAATTTTGCAAATAATGTGGCAATAAACAATTGCCTATCTTTTTTGATTTTGCAAAATAAACAAGTTTGATTTGTTTTAAGTGCTCCTCACTTTTGTGTTACAATTTTGCAAAGAAGATCAATTTCTTGTCTTCCCCCCTTGATTTGCAAAATTAACAAAACTAGCACTCCTTCCAAGACAAGTCGACACACGACCCACGTTTGAAAGGCTTCCAGAACTAGTCGACACACGACTTAGTTTTTATGGACCCAATGTCACAATTTCTTCTCAATTTTTGCAAAAAATAATAAAATGTGCAATACATGTATTATATCCTCCCTTGGAGAAAAAACAATTGCACACTTTTGCCTTGGAATTTTACAAAATTGTGTCTCCTTGTTTTCTAATTTTGCAAGAAAGAATCAAATTTCTTTGATGTTGTCCCTCTTGAATTTTGCAAAACTAACAAGGTTGAGAAGAATCTAGGTACCTAACTTTGCAAAAAAAAAATTTGTGCTCTTATGTCTTATATCTCCTTTGTGGAAGAAAACAAAAGCTCCTTTTTGTTGTTAAATTTTGCAAAAAAAAAATTCCTTTTAATTTTTAAGTTTATTGCAATTTTTCTAATTAATTTAAATATAATTGATTAATAATAAAAAATATTTTATTTTAAATAACACTTTTTATAAAAAAAAGTGAAATTATATAAAATAATATTAAAATTACTAATAAAAAATATTTAAAAGAAATAAAAATTAAAAAAAACAAAAAAAATAGATACCTTATGACGGGCGCCTCTTTAATAAAAAAATAGGCACTTGGCCCCAACGGGAGTCGAAATCCCGACCTCCCGTTGGGCAGCGCCTTAGCGGAGGCCCTCTCTCCGGTCGGGCTAACTAGCCTGACGAGAGGAGTAGGGCACCACCTTCTATTTGAAGGCTTCCCCGTTGGCTAGCGGGGAAAATAGTGGGAATTATCCCACATCGCCCCTGCGGGCGAATTTTTCCTCTTTAAAATGACTAACACGCACATTTTATTTTAGTTGCCTTCAGGCAATCCGAAGACGCTAACCATGGAGGGACACGTCAGCTTCCGACAACCCAATCGCGACGAGCCACGCCAGCACTTGCACGTCGGATCGACAAATCGGATGTCGCCAAGTAAGCTCAGGTGGGGTCACCTCGTTCTGCGTGCAGGTGCCACGTCTGCTCAGGTGGGATCGCCTCGTTTTGCTGCCATCCTCCAGCTCAACATTGCCACGTAACACCTAGTTTCGCGTGCCAATGCCACGTCAGCAGTCGGCCCTCGAGTGTCGTGCCGTCCAGATCAGTCGCCTCGGGTTCAGATCCGCTAGATGACGTCAGCGGCTTGTGTCAGATCAGTCGCCTCGAGTTCAGATCCGCCAGATGACGTCAGCCGCCTGTGCCGGACAGTAAGATCCTCGGGAATCGTGCAGATCGCTTATCGAGTGGACGAATCAGGTGTCTGCCGTCTGTCAGCCTCGGGAATCGTGCATATCACTCGGGCCGCGGGCCAGTGCCATGTCAGCTCGCCTCGGGCCGTGTGTCGCCACATCAGCAGATCCCACTCCTTAGGATTCGTGCCTCTGCGAGCTGCTTCTCGGGCTTCGAGCTTCTACGGGCCGCACCTCGGGAGCTGTGCACAGCTGGGACAATGCTTCGAGAACCGTGCTAGTTTAGCTACAGGCCATCTCCTGCAAGCCACCTTGGGATCCGTGCAAATGGAACGGGATGTCACGCCCGTCTTGTCGAGATGCCTCGCCGAGATCAGGGTTCATAGGTACCAGGTGGAACGAGCCTCGCTCGTATTGTCCACCATGGCTCTGATACCAATGATGGAATAATAAGGTGAGTACTAAGATAGGAGGAGCAAAATAATAATCACCAAAAATATATTCATTAACATTAGCTTTAGGAAGCTAAGTATTTATATAGGATACAAAATAGAATATAACCAATTTAGGCTATTCCTATGCTAACTAACGCACTCAAAAGATGGAGCGATAAATTAGAATAGTTACCCTAGGATATTTAGGACTAACCATAAGCTACTATTAGATATTTGAAACAGTAAATATCTACATGGTAAGTGGTAAAAATTAAATGTAATAATCTAGCTAGTATAATGCAGTATACTACTATTTTACCTAGTGGAGTAAAAGGGTAAATATCCCAAAGAATGGAATATTATTCTAACAAACTCTACACTTGAAGGGCAGCGCTGAATCCAAGATAGTATTGCAAGTACGAGTTTGACTTCTAGAAGAGGCTGGCTGAGATCCATTTCAATGCATAATCTAGCATTTGTGTCTCTAGAGACACCCAAATACCTTCCTAGGAAGTTACCTATGGTTTCCAAGACTCGCTCACTGTAGAAATCCATTGGGAGTGCATCCACTCAAACCCAAATCAGGACAATAATGGGTTCAATTCGGGGATCATATCCCACTCTTCAAGGCTGGATAAATAATCTTGCTGGGCCGTTATTCTCCTTTTCCGATTTGAAAGCCTTATCTCTGTTGGCTAGTGAGGAAAAGCTAACGATGAAATATCCATTACTAATAAACCATAAGGAATACTCACCAAGAGGCTCCCAATTCTTTCGAACCTAGTATGCAAGAAGTTCAAGGTAGGGCGAATACCCATGAATTTGCAGACCAGATCATGATTGGCTCTATATATGACCGTTTCTTCTACAATATTCTGCTCAATGATCTTTGGTCTTGATTCAAATTGCAGCAAGCATTAATTGACTCTTTGAGATGCCTCCTCGCTCATTGATCTTTTTCTAGCAGCCTAAAAGAGCATTTTCAGCGCTGTTTTTTGTGCTTCTTCCGTCTCTATTTGAGGTTTCTCCTTCAACAAATCTGCAAACAAACTCTGTCTATCTGAGAGAGGATCTGGAGGTGCCCCCCTTGGGCCCTCCTGGGGCAGCATTCTCGTCTAGGGTTTTTCCTCCACAGCCTTCCACAATCGTCCGTGTTTTTTTTTCCCAGAATCATCATCCTCTACTTTTGAATTTGTATTATTCATATATCTTAGAAAGACAGTAAATTCAATTTAAGGTTAGGACCAAATAAAAACAAATTCCTAAGTTACCATTAGGAACTTTAACATCCTAACTTCAACTTTGAACGTAAGTTACAAAGTATTACTAGAATTATAACGAGTTAAGAATTCAAAGAAATACCTATTGTGTCATATATTGAGTTGCTTTTAAATCCGTTCTTTAGAAGAGTTTTAATAAGAATAAGTAAATGTAACCTTAAGATAAGTTTAAGTGGGCTCTATGTTTTGATCAACTCTAGATTAAGTATTAGATTCCTTAGAATTGGAATGAGTAGGTTTAGCAACCCTTTTTCCTTAATATTTTTTAACTTTAAGAAATTTTCGTGCTATACGACCTTCCTTACCACGATAATGACAAACAATTTTGTATTGATTAATATTGCAAGAAGGTTTATCTTGACTGTTGAATTTAGTATGATATAGCTTAAATTTATATTTTGATTGGAATTTACATTTTCATTCATGAAACCTTGCCTGCTCATAAGCCTACATATTGCAATTGCTTAGCCTCATGGTGGGATTCCTTTGTCCCACTTAAATTTAATCATCGTTGTATCTATGAACCACTCTCAAAATGGATAGGAAAATGAAATGAAATATTATTAATGTCCGTGGTGGGCCAAAACAAGACCCAAGGGACTATAAGGAGGACAATAATGACTGCCAGCTAGCAGGCTAAAATTCCCAACAAAGAAAAGAATAAGATAAATACAAGACGAAACCCGACAACCGGGCCAAAGAGAAAGGGAAAAGAAAAGGGAGAGCAGAGGGGGGGAGGGCTGCAGTCCAAAAGAGAGGAGTGCATGCCAAGAAGAACGAAGAGAGAGGAGGGGGGAGGGAGCAGCCCAGGAGGGGCAAGCTCCAAGAACCCCCAAAAACTAATCTTTCCTAATAGTCGAGGCCGAAGTACCGGAGCTGAAGAAGTCCATGATATGTCTCTGTCCATTGCTAGTTCGAAACCTTGACAAACTGTGGGTGTGCTAACCATTCACAGGTCTCTCATCCAAAAATCTTGAAAGTGATGGGGCTCTCTATCCATGAGTTTGATCCTGCTATTCTTGAAATATTATTAGATTGAGCTTGGGTACATACATTCACCAAATTCTCGGTTATCGAGAATATATCTATAGCCTTTTTACAATACATTATGAAATAAGTCAAAATTTAGTTCCTTAGGAAGAAAAGTGTGATAATAATGCACATCAAATTAATTAGAACTCAAGACTTACAATAGGTTATATAGGTTCGAAAACCCAAAACACCGCTAACAATAAGATGCCTAATCTCACAATAGAATGGATAGCGCAGAAACCTCTAACCAATCCTAATCAAAGAAGATGCCTAACAATAATAAGCTAAGATAACAATAATCCTAACAATAGGATTATATGCTAACAATAATAATAATGAGAATCTACGTAGGGGTATTTCTAACATTCTCCCCCTTAAAGTTGAGAGGACTGACAAGATAGTCTCTCAGCTTTATATATTGAGCTTTAGCAACTCCTTTGGTGAAGATGTCTGCTATGTTGTCCAAAGTGCTGCAATGTCGTAGCTCAACCACCTGTTTCTCCACCATGTCTCTAATGAAGTGATACTTCATATCAAAGTGCTTTGACCTGCTGTGGTGGATAGGATTATGTGCCAATTGAATGGCACTCATATTGTCACAATACAATATGGTAGGACCACTTTGTCTCTCTCCTATTTCTTCAAGAACTTTTCTCAACCATAAAGCTTGGGTACTAGCATTTGTGATTGCTATGTACTCAGCTTCAGTAGATGATAATGCTACAACAAGTCTACTTTTTGGAACTCCAAGTAATTAGTCCTGACCCAAGACTAAAACAATTCCCTGAAGTAGATTTTCTATCATCTATATTGCTGCCCCAATCACTATCACTAAAGCCAACTAATTTTACAGAATTACATTTGTGGTAATGGATCCCAAAATCCAATGTACCCTTTACATATCTCAAAATTCTTTTAGTTGCTTGTAGATGAAGTTCAGATGGATCAGCCATATACCTTGAAACAAGAGAAACAACATATTGAATATCCGGCCTTGTGTTGGTGAGGAACATTAGACTCCCAACCATGCTCCTGTAAGTGGTCATGTCAACTTTTGGTGCTCCATCTTCTTTGCTCAATTGGATCCCATGACCCGTTGGAGTTGCAACAGACTTGCATTGCTCCATAGCAAATTTCTTTATCATATCTTGAGCATATTTGTGTTGACATATGAAGATCCCTTTACCTGTTTGATGTACTTCCATGCCTAGGAAGTAATGCATCAAGCCTAGATCTTTCATTTCAAATTCTTTCATCATGGAGTTTTTGAACTCCTTATTCATCTTAGCACTACTACCCATGAATATTAGATCATCCACATATAAACATACAATGAGAATGTCTTTACCTTGTTTCATGTAGTAGAGAGTAGGTTCACTTTTGCTCCTAGTGAATCCATACTTTTGAAAGTAGCCATCAATGCGTGAGTACCATGCCCTTGGTGCTTGCTTGAGGCCATACAATGCTTTCTTCAATTTGTAGACAAGGTTCTCCTTACCTTGTTCTTCAAATCCTTGAGGTTGTTGCACAAAAACCTCTTCATTCAAGTACCCATTAAGAAAGGCACTTTTAACATCCATGTGTTGAATTTTCCACCCTTTGTGGGCAGCCAAAGAAAGTACTAATCTGATGGTCTCCTGTCTAGCAACAGGAGCAAAGGTCTCCTCATAGTCAATCCCATACTTCTGAGTAAACCCTTTTGCTACTAGCCTTGCCTTGTGTCTTTCAATGCTCCCATCAGCATTGAACTTGGTCTTGTAGACCCATTTACATCCAACACATTTCTTGCCTTTAGGAAGCTCCACTAGCTCCCAAGTATCATTCTTTTTTATAGAGGTCATTTCCTCTTTCATGGCTTGTTGCCATACATCATGAGTACATGCTTTTTCATAACTAGATGGCTCTAGCTCTACACTAGTCATTAAAGCATAGTTTACAACATCACCCTTAGGCTCTTGAGAGTCATCATCACCATACATGTGCAAATTTTCAAGTCTTTTCAAAACTGCATTCATCTCACTAGCTTGGCTTCTAGTGTACCTTTTTGGAAATTCTTATCCAACATTTGAAAATAAGGATGGTGCTGAAGTGTTCTCTTACCTCTTGATGGAGAATCAATATCCATTGGTGAAGAACTTACTGATCTTTGTGGAGAAGGACTTGGAGTAGCATCTGTTGTACTTGAAGTAGTACTCATACTTGGGCTTGGAGGAGGACTTCCTTTGCTGTTTTTGGGCTGCACTTGCTGCACTTGAGAGGAACTTGCATCATGAGATCCATCATCAACAAAAAAATTTTGATGACCCCATACTCCCCCTTCATCAAAAATCACATCTCTGGAAATTACAACTTTATGTGTTTTTGGATTGTAGAGCCTATATGCCTTTGAAGACTCACAATACCCAATGAAAATACATGCTTGACTTTTGGGGTCAAGTTTCTTTCTTGTCTCATCAGGAATGTGTGCATATGCAAGACAACCAAAAACTTTGAAGTGTTTTACATTTGGCTTTTTTCATACCATCCCTCATAAGGAGTCATCCCATCTAAACTAGAAGTAGGACTCCTATTCAAAATGTAAACACTTGTTCTAACAACATCAGCCCAATACATGTTACTGAGTTGCTTTGTTTGAAGCATTGATCTAGCCATTTCTACAATAGTGTGGTTCTTTCTTTCAGCCACACCATTTTGTTGTGGGGTGTAGGCAGTAGTTAATTGCCTTTTGATCCCACAATATTTACAAAATTTGAGAAATGCATTTGAACAAAACTCCCCTCCTCTATCAGTCCTTAATCTCTTTACAACATACTCACTTTGATTCTCTACATTATTTTTGAAATCTTTGAAACATTCAAAAGCTTCATCTTTAGTTTTCAAAAAATAAATCCAACACATTCTAGAGAAATCATCAATGAAAGTGAGAAAGTAAGAATTGTTACCCAAGCTTTTGGTATTCATTGGACCACAAATGTCCGAATGTACCAATTGTAGTGGATGGCTTGCTCTCCATGCTTGTCCTCTTGGAAACTTGGTTCTTGAGTGTTTTCCCAAAACACATCCTTCACACACCTCCTTGTGCTCTTCAACTTTTGGCAATCCACATACCATAGCTTGTGAAGTCAACAACTTCAAGCTTGCAAAGTTAAGATGACCATATCTCAAGTGCCAAAGCACACTTGGATTTTCTATGGCCACATTAGCAAGTTGGGCACCTCCTTGTTCCCCAAACTTAAGAGGAAACAACCTATTCTTTGTCATAGGTACTTGTGTAACAACTCTATTACAATTGTTTTTGTCAAAAATTACACATTTTCCATCTTCAAAAACAAGCTTATAGTTCTTTTCCATTATTTGTCCAACACTAAGCAAATTATGTTGGAGTTTGGGGGTGTAATAGATGTTGTTTACCTTCTTTGTGCCTTCTTTTGTTGGAACCTCCATGGCTCCCATGCCTTCAACTTGTAGGGCCTTGTCATCTCCCAATTTGATCTTTGACTTGTAGGTGGAATCCATTGTAGCAAATAGCTCTTCTTTGCCACTCATATGATTTGAGCAACCAGTATCCAAAATCCAAGTTTCATTGAGATTTTGATCTGATTTTCCATAGGTGAGGAACAGATTTGAAGAAGTTCCTTCCTCTTCTCCATAGTTTCCATATTGACCTCTCCCTTCTTGAGAAGTCTTGGACCAACAATCTTTAGCAAAGTGACCAAGCTTACCACAATTGTAACAAGCTTTCTTTGATTTGTCACCTCCTCTTCCTCTTCCTTGGTTGCCACCTCTTCCTTTGCCTCTCCTTTGTCCTCTTCCTTGGCCTCTTCCTTGTCCTCTTCCTTGAGTCTCACCCTCCTTGGATGAGAATGCTTTGTCATCACCTCCATAGCTTGTTGATGTAGAACCCTGTAGTCTCTCTTCATGAGACATCAAAGAACCAATAAGAGCATCAAAAGTTAGAGTAGACAAATCTTTAGACTCCTCAATAATGATTGCAATATGGTTCCATTTATGAAGAAGTGTTCTCAACACTTTCTTCACAACTACTTCAGTTTTGATGTCTTCTCCAAGGGTTTGCATTTTGTTTACAATGGCTTTCACTCTAACACAATAATCACCTACATTTTCATCATTTTGCATTTTGAGATTCTCAAAATCTCTCTTCAAGGTTTGAAGCCTCACTTGCTTCACTTGATCGCTCCCTTGATAGCTATCTTTCAAGGCTCTCCATGCATCTTGGGCTGATGAACAAGAAGCAATCCTTGGAAAGATGCTTTTCTCCAAGGCTGCTTGGAGATGGTAGAGGGCAAAAGAATTTTTCTTTTGGGCATCCTTCTTGCTGGTTTTATCTGCTGCACTCAAGGTTGTCCAATCTGCAGGTTCTGCATAACCTTCTTCGACTATATCCCATAGTCCTTTTCCAATGAGTAAGGTCCTCATCTTGATGGACCAATACTCATAATCTAGCCCATTAAACTCAGGAATGGGAAGATTATTATTTGCTGCCATTGAACTATTACTCTGTCCTCTAAAGCAGCAAAATAACAATGACAAAATATCTATCTCTATATTATTTTCCAGCAACAATTATCACAGCAGCAAAATACAATTTCTTAAATGCAACCAACAAAATCAATATGTAAAGCTACCAAGCTTTCAAAGTGTGATTGCAGGCAAAGAAATATTGTAGGGCAGATGTGTTGCAGTTTTTTTTTCTTTCTGCCAATTTTAGCAGTAGCAAGTACTCCTCCTCTGCCAATTTTTACTTCTCTGGCACGTTTTTCTGCTTACAACACGGGGTTTACAACTTCTTAACACCGGGTGACACAGTTCAGGTAGTAGAGTACCATGATAATAGTGCAGTCACAGTTTTTAAAGATGGCATAAACAGAATGGCATTGAACAAACAAAATAAAACTGCTCTTCCTGTTCAAAAGGACTGCGATTACCTTCAATATATATGCTACTATGCTTAAACAATCTGTTACGAACAGCTCTTCGCTGTTGTATCTACACCAAGGACTGTGTTCACCTTCAAACGGCAAATCAAGGACAACATTCACCTTCAAACGACAAATCAAGGACTGCGTTCACCTTCAAACGGGAAATCAAGGATATCGTTCACCTTCAATTGACGTTGATATCGACGAGCTTATAATTTTCCGTCAGCAATGTCACGAACAAGCTCTGCAATGATTTTCCACAAGCTTTGTTTTGCTGCAAGCGTTGTTTTTTGCAAGCTCTTGCGCAGCTCTGTCGTGAGCTATGTAGCGAGCTTTGTCGCGACTCTGTCACAGCACTTTTGCGACTTTTTTTTATGACTCAGAGAATTAGTCCCACATGGGACATGCAACATCCAAAATGTTGTTTAAAAATAAACATTCACCATAAAGAGAATGTCTACCTTCGCTAGACTATACCCTACGAATCCGTCACATAAAACGCCCTCCAATTGCCACGTCTTGTGAAGTAATTTTGATGTCAACCTACGTCGTAAGCCGTGCCGAAACCGCCAACCTATGCGTCCTTCCTCGTAAGCCGTGCCGAAACCGCCAACCTATGCGTCCTTCCTCGTAAGCCGTGCTTCCTCGTTAACCGTGTCGCGTGGTCCACGTGCTGCGTCCAGTCACGTGATGCGTCCGCCACGTGTCCGAGTCTGGGCAATCACAAGCCTCCACCTGCTGCGCCCACCCTTGGCCTATCACGAGCCTCTTCATGTCCGGTTCTGAGATGTCCTTAGGTCGAAGTCCAGTGTCTTGTCCAGTCACCGCTGGAAGTCACATCCAGATCTACATGCGTCCCGACTGATGTCTCCAGTTGTGATCCGTGCTGGACTAACGTCAGCAACACGCCCAGCTCTGTCAGGATGATCTGGTCCCGAGTGGATGTGTGTGCCAATCACCTTGGTCAGATCTGGTTTGCATCTAGTTAGGCAGATCCAACAAAGATCATGCGTTCCTCTTGACCCGGTTAAAGGGTCCAATCGACCTCCAATCAGCATCCACCCAGCTACAAACTCCAACCAGTATTCGCCACTCGCCTTGCTCTGATACCAAAATGTGATAATAATGCACATTAAATTAATTAGAACTCAAGACTTACAATAGGTTATATAGGTTCGAAAACCCAAAACACGGCTAACAATGAGATGCCTAATCTCACAATAGAATAGACAGCGCAGAAACCTCTAACCAATCCTAATCAAAGAAGATGCCTAACAATAATAAGCTAAGATAACAATAATCCTAACAATAGGATTATATGCTAACAATAATAATAATGAGAATCTACGTAGGGGTATTTCTAACAAAAAGGTATAACAATTTGAGAGTAAATATTTGCAACAAAATGCTGAAAAGGTTTTGGAAGTTAATTTTTAATCAACATAAACTAAATTTAAAGAATTTAAATTATATAGTAAAATTGGTTATAAGGGATTGAAACTGGCCCTATTGTATTACATAGTAACTGTGTTACTACATTATTTTAATAAACCACATGGTGCTATTCGGCACTTGTGTATATATTACCTCGCAAGATTTGAACTTGGGCTTCTCCTTGAATGTTCATTTTTTTAACCACTTGAGCTCATGCACTTGATAAAATGTTAAGGTTCACCCAAAGGATTGTAACTTTGGTCCGTTATGTGAAACTCATTACTTGCCACCACTTGGTCCAAACCCCTTGGGCCAAAATGTTAAGGTTCACCCATGGGATTGGAACCTTGGTCTATAATTTGAAACTCCTTTTTTCTCACTACTTCCCCCAATAAATTTGACAATAAATTCATACATATTTTTAATGTTATTATACTTTCAGTCACTTGATCTTGTAACCATCTTTTCGTAGACTTATTAGAGTCATTATAAATTTGTGTTAAGTGCACTCCATACTTCTCTAGCTTTAGTGCATTTAACAATTTGAACATACATGTAGTTCCTTGAGTTGAGATCGAGTTGGAATGGGCCTTCTTCCATGGAGAAGGCTTAGATTCAAGTCTTGGTAGACATAGAGGCCTAATGTGTGTGACTGGTAGGTGTTTGAACTCTAGGTGATTTGACTTTACTTCACTATAAAGTAAAATCCATGCCAGCGTATTTAAAAAAATGTGAACATGAAATTCAGTTATGATGGCCATACCAACTAATCGTAGTGCTTCTTCATTTGGAGACATTACTTATTCTAATTGTTTTGTGACGCTGAAGAAAGGTTTCACTTCAGATTAGTGACGACATCTATTAAGTGTTTATTTTTAAAGATGAACTCTATATAGTATTTAAAAGTCGTTAATTCAAATTCAAGGATAAGCGTGGCCATGTTTGTTAAAAAATTAAATATATAGTATTTTTTATAAATAATATCTTCTATTGATTATAATGCTGCATCAGGAATCTCATTATCTTAGCATTTACAGCCATATTAATATACCCTTTTTTGGTTGATCCACAATGTGGAATTCATATTGTCGTAGGCGTAGGATCCATCTGAGAATCCTTTTTTATGGATTCGACTTATTGACAATATATTTCAAGATAGCAAGGTCCGCAATAGTGAACTTTCTACCATACTAGATTACTTCTAAATTTCTTGACTGTGAAAATGATGGCTAGAGCTTCCATTTTTGTGATAGTGTAATTCACGTTGGAACTATTTATTTACTTGCTACTGAAGTAAATTGGATGATCATTCCCGTTGTCATCTTGTCGATTCAAAGTGCTTCAAAGAGTTGTGTCATATGCATCTGCGTAGATGATGAATGACTTTTTCCAGTCCGTGTTCTTCATAAGTAGAGTAGTTATTAGTGCTTGTGTCATCTCCTTGAATGCAACTCTTGCTCATAGGAAATACCCTTCAAGAACTTTTATTAACGATTGTGTGATTTTGCAGGTTTTTTTTGATGAATCTCCAGTAATATTTGACATGCTCTAGTAACGATTTCAATTTGCTTGTAATGGAAAGAAATTCAACTCCTTGATCTTTGTGACTTTCTTCCAATCCGTCGCAATACCCTATGGGGAAACAACATGCCTCAAGGAGATGTCCTTGTTGCATCCAAAGACACAAGATACGTTTAGTAGGGTTGAGTGAAGCTTCTTGCCTCGTCCAACTGCTCAAATGCCTTCTCAATTGGAAGACAAGCAATCCACTTTTTTTTCCATTTATAAAAAAATGATCCAAAAAAATCTGATAAATATTTCAATATAAGGTTCAAACACCTTATTCATTAAATGTTGGATGGTTGCAGGTGCATTGCACACTCTAAACGACATCGCTCAACATGCAGTTGTATGCCAAGGAGTGGTAAAAGTTTGTCTTCAGCTGGTCCTTTTTTGATTGCGAACCTGGTTGATTTTGTGATAGCCATCTGCAACTATAGCATTCATACCCTGTAACATCATCCGAGATCTTATCTCAGAAAGGAAGCAAGAAGTAGTCCTTCCTTGTGGCCTTGTTTAGGTTTCCATGATCAATACATACCCTCAACTTTGTAGAAATGGAATACAAAACATTGCAACACAATTCTATTAGCACTTAAATAAACAAAATATACAATGGGAATAACTTGCATTTACAAATGAATGCACTGCACACACAACATATATCAAATGGCCTGGTCCAATAGTCAAACAATCTACAGTTCAGACGACCTTGCACAATAGTCAGACGACCTGACACAAGTATCTCATGAATACATATCTGATTACACCCATCTTCTACTATATTTGAATTGGGGGGTGGGTTCTGTTTATACAATTTTCCTACGAATAGGGAGGCAGTTGCATCCTTAAGCCCCTCCAACTAACTGCCCTAACACTTCATGACTTCTTGAATTACATTTTAAGTTCATTAATCTTACATTTGTGAACTTATTAATCATATGTACAATATTTTATCAAACACTTTGCATATGAACTACAAAATAACAAAAAATGACACAGATTTATTCATTGTTTATGCATACATATCAATTCAATTGTCTACATCTAAACCCATCTCTAGACTTGTTAGCGTCCTTGACCACACATGAGCTGAACACTAGGGACAGAAGCATTGAACACTGTATTGGAATCTCTTGTCACGCTCATTCCACTTTCTTCTCTTCCAAACATCTTCTGCAACTGGCTTCACTTCAAACTACTACCAAAACATTATTTGTCGATTGCTCACTCCACTTAGTGGAATTGGTTGCATCACCAAGATGATCAACATGATGGGCAATCCCTGTCACCACCTTTATTAGGGGTCAAGGCCTCAGATGACCCTACCTTGGCCTCTGACGGACATCCTGTAGGCAGCAAAACTGCTTCCCAAAAGAATAAAGAGTGAAAATGTTTAGTTTTATTAGACTTTTTGTAAAGTGAAATTTATATGAAATATACATGAAATTAATGTAAATGGCATAAAATGAAATGTAAAGTGAAAGGAAATGAGGATGAAATTAGAATGAAAGGCAATTTAATAAATTGCACTTAGGACTTTAGGGAAAAGTTGATAATTTCATAAAGCTATGAATGTTTGGTTTGGGGTGGCAGTTGTAATTGATGCGCTGTCCTGGGAACTGCTTGGAACGGCCTAGGCAGGCATTAAAACGCCCCCCCTCCTTCATTTTGCAGCATGGGATAGCATAGCATGAGTATGTGCGGATGTATGAGAGATACCTACGTGAGGAATAGATGCATAAGAGAGAATAGCAGGATATTGTTGTTACTGTGAGAGACTATGGAGGATATTGTGCAGGCTGGTTGTATAAGTCTGCCATTGTAACTGCCACTGTTACTGCTGTTTACAGCAGTCCTTGATTATTAAATACAATTCTGCCATTTACAGTGATTGCAGGTTATTATCATTGCTTGTGAATGGGACTGTTAGGACATTGCATGAATCGTTTCCTTGTATTTGCAGATTGTATAGTTCTTATCTTAGTTGCAGGTTTGTTAGTCTTTTGCATGGCAGCAGTGTTGTATAAATTGCGGGTTGCAGTATGCAAGGAGACCTGTTGGTTACGAATCTGCCATAGGAGGGATTTGGTCTGTTTTTTGCGCCCTAGACCCGCCCAACACTTTGAAAGGCCGGAAGGAAGAGATGCCTTCCGTGCCAATCTCCAGAGAAGGCTGGCTCCTATACTACACTACTTGGGGTTTTAGATTAGGGAACTGGAAAGAGATTGGGAAATTGCAGAAAGAAATGTAAATTGCATAGCAGTAACAGTGGGGAAGAACAAGCAACACAATCACTTATCTATATCTAAACCAGCAGCTATCAACACAGAGAATGAAACAGAAACTAACACTGCGCTTACTTCCCTATGTATCCTTTGGAAAAATTCCAGGTTCACTTATCTTCTAATGCTTAAATCCAGATAACAAAATTACAGCAATCAGAAAAATAAATGAAATTAGCAGAAATGCTTGCCAAAGGCGTCATACAAAGAAGATAGAGAGTCAGAGCCAAGAATTCATAGTATTGATGCAAAAGTTTGAATATAGCAACTTTCTAGCAATATGCTCTTTCCCTTTTACATTGCATGGACTGCCCTTTTATAGAAGAATTTCCCTCCCCCAATTACATTGATGCTCAGATTTCAAAACTGCCGGAGCAGTTGATTTTTGACCTTTGTTAGCTGTCAGCGTACCTGAAATAGGGCTCACCTGTGGTTAGAGCGGCTCCGGACTATTTTTGCAGTTGGGAGAGCATGTCTCAATGCGGCTGGTGCAACTTGCCCTTTGGAGTGTTTCTGGGACCTGACAGGACGTCCTGCAGGGATGAGCTGAGACTTAAATTCGTGTGCCATTAATGCGCTTTAACTGGCCACCTACCCTGCTTTTCAACTGTGGTCTGAAGTTAGAAATCTTGCCAAGTCCATGAGCTCTGAAGATCGCCCAAGACTAAGGTTCGCCGAAAGATGGGGACGATGCTGGAGATCGCTCATAAACGGAGCGAAGCTGGGAGTCGCACAAGGGAAGGAGTGAGTTCGAGAGTTGCTCGGAAAGGGAGCGAACTCGAGAGGGCTCGACCTTGGCGCCAACTCGCTTGAAGTGGTGCCGATGCTGGGGTTCGCTGGCGAGCGGGGGCGATGCCGGAAATAGCTTGGAAGCGGAGCGAACTTGGGGGCTCTTTCATACCTTAGCTGATTTTGACACCTTCGAAGTCTGCTGTTGGTCAAATTGCCCGAAGATGGAGCTCGTTGGCCGCTCTGGCGAACTTGAGACCAAATCCGCCTCGACTATCTTTTCAATCGTTGGGGCTGCGGTTCGCGAGGGATCCTAGTGAGGCTGAGATTCGTCGCAGAATGGAGGTGATGTTGAGAATCGCACAAAGGGAGGAGCGAAGCTGAAATTCGCACGAGGATAGGGCGAGGCTGAGGTTCGTCAGAGAGTTGGAGCGAGGCTGGGAGTCTCCCAGAAATGGAGTGAACTCGAGCCCTCCCTACCTTAGAAAAGCTTTTAATGCCTTGTGCTGATGTTCGCTCTTGAACCTGAGCGAGATCGGGGTTCGGTGCCCTTTGAAGCGATTTTGGGGGAAGCTTTTAACTTAGTCCTTTTTCGTGCCTTGGCCTACCAATCGCTTCGGGGCTCTGGCGACGCTGGGGTTCGCTTGTGGGGAAGAGCGAGTCTGAGAATCGCCCGAAAATGGAGTGAACTTAGGAGGGCTCGACCTTGCATTAGACATTTTTTGAACTCCCTGTTGCGCTTTGCTCCAAGATGATGTCGGAGCTCGCTGTGTCCACTGCCCAAAGCTGGGCGTCGCTGTTAACTCAAGCGAACCCGAGGTTCGCTATTCCTGGTGGGCGAACCATAGAACTACTGTGCCTTAGCCAATTTTGGGATGAAGACAGTCCTGGGGGAAGGAAGAAAGGAGAGGATCCGAACATGGGAATAGTGCAGCAGCTTTTTTCAAAATTTTTACCCCTTAGTCAAAATGTGGCAACAAGACTATACAGAAGTTATAGTTAGTTGCAGGCCTTATGACGATAAGACTGTACAAGGGCAAACACATAGGTGTGTTGCCAACTTAGGTCACTATTGGTTGATGGGACAGTGACCTTGTACGTGTGATTATTGTACAAGTCACTACTATACATAGGATTGAGGATTGCCAATGGAAGTCTTGTACTGTGTTGTACAAGAGATTGTGTTGTATGAAAGACTGCACCATACAACAGACTGTGTTGTATGATAGATTGAACCGTACAAGGACTGTGCCGTACAGTTCAGACCATATAGTATCAAATCATGATGTTGTATGAGCTGGGCGTCGCTGTTAACTCAGGCGAACTCGAGGTTCGCTATTCCTGGTGGGCAAACCATACCTTAGCCAATTTTGGGATGAAGACAATCCTGGGGGAAGGAAGAAAGGAGAGGATCCGAACATGGGAATAGTGCAGCAGCTTTTTTCAAAATTTTTACCCCTTAGTCAAAATGTAGCAACAAGACCATACAAAAGTTATAGTTAGTTGCAGGCCTTATGATGATAAGACTATACAAGGGCAAACACATAGGTGTGTTAACAACTTAGGTCACTATTGGTTGTTGGGACAGTGACCTTGTACGTGTGACTATTGTACAAGTCACTGCTGTACATAGGATTGAGGATTGCTAATGGAAGTCTTGTACTGTGTTGTACGAGAGATTGTGTTGTATGAAAGACTGCACCATACAACAGACTGTGTTGTATGACGGATTGAACCGTACAACGATTGTGCCGTACAGTTCAGACCATATAGTATCAAATCATGATGTTGTATGACTATGATGACAGTCTTATGATTGTAGTCTTGATTAGTTTCTAAACCTGTCATTCCACCATTCCATTGTTGGGAATCTCACCACTTGTGCTACATTTGGCGTCGTTGCCGTTGTTGGAGCAAGGAGGGTCAAGTAAGGATTAGTACGCGTGAAGAAAGGAAGGTGGATGACAAATACATTACTGCGAGGACATGGAATATGATGTCATAGAGAGGATCAAGTGCTCGTGAGGAGAAGCACAAGGATTGCTCAAAGGAGGAACACGACTAATCAAGTATTGCAGTTGCGGGAAATGGAAGAACCAATACTTGAATGAGTTTGGAGTCCATAAGAGGACAACAAAAAGTGGCAAACATTGTTGTTAACAACAAAAGAAGTATCTCAAATAGCTGAAGAATGTTCGTGTGAGTAAAGACGCCAACATGGAGCATGCACAAAGAGACGAACGCTGGATGGTAACACCTGCACAAGCGGGGAGGAGTTTGCTGAGTGCAGAGGATGGGAGTCAGGCACTAGAGCAACTGCACGTGAGTTTTTGGGCAATTCTTGATGCACAGTTCATGTATTCACAAACAAGGTCGCCAAGTGAAGGTGCACCGAAGTTGGGAAGGAGGCTATTTGAAGGAAACATGGAAGGTCAAGAGACACCACGAGTGAATGAGGTGCCTAGGACCGAAGTACCTGAAACAGAACAATCGAAAGAGCCACCAAGGACAAAAGGACATTAGGCCAAAATACCATTAGAGCCATTGTCGAGTGACAAAGAAGTAGGGGAGGATAACCACTTATTGATGGCTAATGTTGCAAATAGTGCGGGTAAACCAAAATGCCCACCCTTCACAGGAGAAGGGAAAGAAGATCCTACAAGGCACATAGGCACTTGCACAACAATTTGGAAAGCAAATGGGGTTAGAAAACTCAAAGAGTGGCTACAATTGTTTCCTACCACATTGCGATGCCAGTAAATGAGCTGGCAATTTTTGAGCTCAGAAACCCTACTGCTTATCGCTTTATTCTAGATGAGTGACACACTCATCAATGATAATGACATGTCCTGAACTAAAGTCATAAGAGTGATGAAAGATACCAGATCCCAAGATTTAATAACTTTACTGGTGCCAGATGGAGTGTCATGCGCCTTTTCCTGTTTGAGAAACATATCATGATGATTATATTCTGTATGGTAAGGTAATATCTTACGTTCATCGCCAGAAACTCGCCTGACGCTTTAATGCCAGCCTATATAGCGCTGTTCCATTCCACGGTTGTTTATTTGAATTTTTCTTAATTTAGAAGAAATATTCTGCTCACTCATTTGTTTCTCGCTGACGGTTGATGATATCTGAACTCATCCCATACTACCCTTGGTTCTTATGGATGGAGCAGCGGTGCTATGTTGCTTGTTTCTTACGAGCTTTCATCAGAGCACAGATATGCACTCTATGTCCTACCATATGGATTCTGTAGCTATAAAAGCGTCAAACTGAGGCCAGCAATACTTTCTCGCAGCCTACTGCTTTGAGCTCTGCATGCTTTGCTCTTGAGATAATCTATTATTCCAGAATATCATTTCTGTCCTCTTTTATATCCCAGAAACTCTGATAATTAGCTGAAAGAGAATCGCTAAGATTGAAATGATACTTTCTCGTCTAATGCTTCTTTGTGTTGCTTATATTAAGGAGTGTCTGTCACTATTATGAGATGGCTGATTCATTATAAATATCCTTTGAAATCACTCATAATTCCTTCCTGATGCTTTAGTTCTCATGTGTTGGAATCTCCTGAA
Source organism: Wollemia nobilis (assembly GCA_028583015.1). Taxonomy (NCBI): domain Eukaryota; kingdom Viridiplantae; phylum Streptophyta; class Pinopsida; order Araucariales; family Araucariaceae; genus Wollemia; species Wollemia nobilis. The sequence goes on from JAQPPZ010003258.1 coordinate 274,651, forward strand.
TTCTTCTGATCTCTAATCACTTTATGCTTCTTGATTTAATAAGGTCTGTCTGCCCTATGAATTTTTGTGTAATGTCTGTCTGGCAGACCCGCCCACACTCCTGCCGTTTGCTTGATTGAGGTGTGGTGGCAATGCCATGTCTGATACCCATAAAATGTGTAAGTTAGTAAAGGTGTCTAAAATTTTGCACTACATAAACCATCCCCAAGGCTTCTCTCTCGGTTGTGCTATAATTCTTCTTAGCACGCAACAAGTGACTTGCGAAGTAAATGGTTTGATCCAACTTGAATTGCCCCTCTTGAGTCAGATTGCATCCAATCGCAAATTGAGGTGTGTCAAAGTGGAGTTGAAACTCCTCCCAATTTAGATATACCAGAATGGGTGCGCACACTAGATTTGCCTTTAACTCTTCAAAGGCCTTTGCTACTCTTTCGTCCATCTAAAAGGAACAGTCTTGCGCGTTAGCATATCCAATGGTTAAGACACTCATGCAAAATTCTTAATAAATCTCCTATAATAACCAATATGTCCCAAAAAGGACTTCAACAAGCTCACATCATACGACTCTTCCATTGCCAACACAACTCGTATCTTATCCAAATCGGTTATCAATCCTTCCTTGCATACTATGTGTACCAACAATTTTCCATATGGAACCAACAATTTGCCTTTGCCTGAGTTCAATGCCAAATGAGCATTTTTGCATAACTTCATGTATTCTTTCATCTGCCACAAGTGTTTGTTCGTCCTTCCATACAACGACCAATTATCCAAAAAAACTAAAATTTTTTGGTGGACATTTGCTCGAAAATATGTCTATTCTTTGAAACTTCGTTGGGGGAGTGCATAGACTAAACAACATCTTGATTGAATGCATATATGCCATTCTCTACTACAAACATGGTCTTCACTTTATCTTTGTCCGTAATGCTGATTTGATTGTAGTTGGAGAATCCATCCAAAAAGGAATAGATCTTGTACCTATCTACTTCCTCCAATATTGAATCAATGAATGGGATCAGGAGGGGATCCTTTATGGGAACCACATTTAGAATTAGAAAATCTACACAAATTTGAATCTTGTGTGCTTATTTCTTCAAGGTTATTATGATCAGGTAGACCCACTCCTTCACTTGGATCTTGAAGATAATTCTCGCATCTAGCATCTTCTGTATTTCAGTATTTACCAATGCTATGTATTTTAGGTTCACGGTACGACCTTCTTATCGGTTATGCTCTTGGAATTATTGGAATCTTGTGTATGCACAACTTAGGTGGAATCCCTTTCAAGTCATATGTCCATGCAAAAACATCTTTATACTGCATGAAAATTTGACAGCATCAACTTTTAGTACTGGATCCCAATTGTCTCTGCTATGAATAACCTTTGGTTTGTTCTCTTCACTAAGGTTTACCTCCACCATATTTTGTCCTTCATATTTGATGGTGTTTGGTTCAGCTTGCGCCTTGATTACATTGATTGGATGTGCTGGTTTTTCATCAATCGTGTATTCCGCAAAGTTTTATTTTTTTGCTCTTCTTTTGGTGCAACTTTTCTCTCACTTGTTTCTTTGACTTCATACGTGGCCTTCTTCTTGTTCTTCTAGTGGTCATCACCTTCTACATGAATACACAAACATTGGCGTTTAAAATTTTTGTAATCCCCCATTTTCCAATAAAACAATCCACTATTTGAATGTGCATCATCTTTTGAGCATTCTTGCATCTCAAGTACTCTTTCATTTTGTTCCTACCCCTCATCGTCATCAAATTAAGTACTTGACTCATTAAATGCCGCAATATCCTGGCTCATGGATTGATTCTTCAAGTTTATCATGTATTTGTATTGTCCCTTCTTGAATGTGAGACTCTCGTCCAAGTAATGCATCATATGTTGGATTTTGTATTGTGATCACAACAAAGTTCATGATAAAATATTGGTCCGCAATTCTTAATTTTTGAGCTATGAGCACTCCTCTTATTTCAATGCCATATTGGTCTGCATCATATAATAAAAAATTTGGAGACCGCAAAGAGGGTGCTCCACTAATCCTCCATGTCTTTTCGGGCATGACATTCACACTTGAGCCACCATCCACGATCACCTGTGTCAGCTTATGGTTTAATATTTCCATATGAATTAATGTTGGTTTCTTTCTTGCTTTGACATTCACACTTCTTGGTACGTTGGTGTCTCCACAACATCTTTTGTCTTAGCTGTTTCTTTTACTAATGCAAAAAGATCTGGTATTGCATCTAGTAAACTAGACACCTTGACCTCCACTTGTGTATTTAACACTTGTGCTATTAATTTCTCTATTGGTGATCTTCCATCTTGGCTCCTTTCCACCTCGGTTGGCTTCTTTAGTTGCTTTGCTTGGATGAGCCTTTCTTGCTTCATCTTCTACATTTCTTCTTCTAAGAGATCGTGCGTCTCTTGCTATCTTTCCTTCTCTTTGGCCAGATTTGGGTATGGGTCGACTTTCTTTGCCTGTGCCCTTGCCATGTCCAACATCTCCTTGTCTTTGTCTTGTTGGTTCCTCTCCATTCTCCAATATCAATAAAATTTATATTTTGAGTTCCACTTGAACTCGCTTGCTTTGGGCAATTTACTTCTTTATGGTTGCTTGATCCACACCATCTACACATGTGTGGATTATTATTTCCGTTGTTACCCCCTACTTGTGGGTTGGAACAATTTCTTGCGAAATGTCCCCACTCTTGGTATCTTCTACATTGTATGATTGGTCTTCCATCCGATTCATACTGTAATTGGCTTTACACTCCTTGTTACTGATTATTTTGTCTTCCTCTGTGACGGTTGTTCCTATACCCACTGCTCATTGCTACTTGTCCATTTCTCGGAGTACTAGGCTTTTCATCTTGTTCCTCCTTTTGTACTGACAAGTTTGGATGATTTGCACTTAGATTGAATGGACACTCCCCGACTCTTAGGTACCTAAGAATATGCTTGTGGGGATATAATATAATATTGTATTATGGCATGGGTCACACATAAAATTATAATAATATATAAAGTGCCATATTATAATATTATGCACTTCGTAATTCATGAAAGGTGAACCATCACATTATTGTGTAAAGAAATATGTACCTCCTATTGTTAAAAAAGCCATATGAAGTATTCTTGGTGGGAGTCTTGGCTCGTGGAGTTGGAAATCTTGTGAAGTGACTCTTTAAGGAGTTATTTTGGTGTTGCCCTACCTCAAGGGTATTATTTATCTCTATTTTATTGTGTAGATTGTTATTGTGGATGCATGTTTGATATTTCTGCATATTGACGAATGATTTATATTTATGAGAAGAGAGGTTCATAACAATTGGTATAAGAACAACGATTTTGGCAAAATGGGGTTGTTTTTGCAAAGCTAGGGCACAATTTTTTAAAAAAATGTCACATTTTGTGGGGGCCATATTTTTTTCAGCAGTCATTTTCATAATATTTTTGCTCTAGCATGTAGATTGTTTCAAGTACTACAAAAACAATTGCTCATTTGTTAAATTATGATAAGTATTGAGGAAGTTATGGCTTTTGCTGCGCGATTTTGTTTTTCATTGTGTAGATCTTCTTGAATACTATAAAAACGACTGGTCACTTGTTAATTTCTGATAAGTATTGAGGGAGTTACAACTGTTTGAAGCTGGGTTTATGATGCTGTTTTTGGACTACATAGAAAATTTGTGCAAAAGGAAAAAAATTCATATCTCCCAATCTGGGTAAGCAAATCATTTTCTGTTTGTTTTGTTTTGAAGAAAATATGTAGATTTAATTGTATGAGAACTCAAAAATTAAAATTTTTGAGAATTTTTGGTTATTTAAACCCTAGATACTTTGGGGAAAAAAATTCATGGAGTTGCCAATATTCACTAGAGAGGATGATAGTTATGCTAGGGAATGGTGGTAAATTTTCCTAAATGGATGTGGAAATGTAAGGTTTGGTGTTATTGAAAGGGGAAGCTTCTTCTTGTTTTCAAAACATTAATCATGACAATATTCTTAAAAACACAAGGAAAGACTTTGAAGTTGTATTTTTCAGTAAATGGGGATTGGAGAAAAAAGATGAAAAGATAGCTAAGCTCCTAGATGAACAAAAGGAATTAAAAAGGAACTTGGAAAATTTCAAGAAATTGACAAAAGGAAAAGATAGGCAAAACAGTGTTCAAAAGGATTTGTTTGAATATAAAAAAATTATTTTGCAAGTTCATGGTTGCATCCAAAAGAAAAAAGTTAGTCTCCATAAACCCTAAAAGCAAACATAACTTCATTAGTAGGGACTTGGTTAACAGTTTGTAGGTTCCAACAACAAAAATTAAAGACAAAGCTTGAGGGTGAGGATGTTCAGATTTTTGAAGATCTACAGATCACCATGGATAAATATGTTTTACATTCCGATTTTCATGCTATTGAGATGAGTGATGTGGATATTGTTCTTGGTTATCCATGGATGGATTCTTTGGGTACTGTTGGCGATCGAATCGGCCTAGTTATAGATTTTCTAAGTCTACAACGCCCTAGACCCGATGCCAAGCATTGAATGTCCGAAGGAAAGGAATGTCCGAAGGAAAGGAATGTCCGACATGACAATCTCCAGTAGGGCTGGTTCCGAAAGTAAAAATGGGGTTTTGAGATAAGGGTTAGGAAGATGCTGAAAGGAATTGAAATGACTGAAAGGAATGGGAAAAGGATAAAAGCCAAAAATACGGGGTGATGGACAGGAAGCACGATAGAGAACTTGTATACTAGAACCAACAACAATCAAAACAATAGACCTTTAACAGAAACCAACATTAAACCTTCAAAAATGCATAAAATCCAGGGGTATTCTAGGGATTCGTCCCTTACTGACAGCTAAATCCAGATAACAGAATTAGGCTATATGATAAAGAGGCTAATTTAATAGAAATAACATGATAGAAGTCATACACAAAGACAGAAGATTCAAAGCCGGAGCCAGAAGTCTGTATTTCGGAAGTAGATTTCAAAGTACAAAGCTGCTTCTCTAGCAGAGATTGTCCATTCTTAGTTACAGAGAAAAGAACAGCTTTTATAGGGAATTCTACTTCCTAAAATATTAATGCCCAACCACTTCCTCAGCGGTGACAGGCAGACTCGGTCCAGAACCGACTTATAGCATTTAATTTGGCCCTGCAGATAACTCAACATTGAAGGTAGAAGGTTCTGGCGAGATAACTTAGTGTTGAAGGTAGAAGGTTCCGGCAACCCACCATGATCGAACGGTTTAGAGCGCAGCTTAGGTTCGGTTTAACTAGTCAATGGCAGACTTACAGCAGCCCCTGATAGCTCCGGGCATCTTCATGGCGGTTCTAGGCAGTTTGCACTGCGTTTGGGGCCCGCCAGGAGTTTCGCTTCATAACTGGAGCGACAGAGTCTTTTATGCCTTAGAAACTTTTGTCAAGTTTGTCACTCCCTGGGTGGAGCGACAGAGGCTTTTGCTCCACAAGTGGAGCGCCTGGGACCTTCGCTCCACTAGTGGAGCGATAGGACCATGGATTTTTTTGACTTTTCCCTTTTTGCTTTTACCTTGATTTCGAGCCTTTTTCGACGTGTCACTCCACTGGTGGAGCGACAGGGCCTTTGACCGAAAGGTTGACTTTGCCTTGTGCTTATTCTAACTTTCGCTCCACTGGTGGAGCGCTTGGGAGATTTGCTCCACTAGTGGAGCGCTTGCTGCCTTGACCAAATCTTGACTTGCCTTGGTACACACTTAGATATATTTGCTTGCCCCTACGCCCTGCTGGCCTTTCGCTCCACTGGTGGAGCGCTTGGCCTTTTGACCAATAGTTTGACCTTTCTTGGCACTTGGAGCCTGAACACTTGCCTTCTTCGTACCTTTCCGGAGTGTCGCTCCACTGGTGGAGCGACAGGGAGTTTCGCTCCACTGGTGGAGTGACTGAGCCTTTGACCACGCTTTGACTTCCTTTTGCACTTAGCTTTCCAACCTGCTTTTTGTTTGGAGAGTCGCTCCATAGGTGGAGCGAATGGGGAATTCGCTCCACTAGTGGAGCGCTTGGCCCTTTGACCCCGCTTTGACTTCCTTTGCACTTAGCTATACTTGTTCATTATTATTTTTCTAATCTCTTTTCTGGCCTTTCGCTCCACTAGTGGAGCGACTGGGAGGTTCGCTCCACTGGTGGAGCGACAACATATTTTAACAGAAAAACATGTTCTAAAAACGCCTAAGTGTTGGAAATCACTATCATATGCGCAGATATGAAAAGAACTTGCAAGAAAAACAGTAAGGAAAGGAACATATCCATAACATCGCCCATGCTAAAACATCAACAATTTTGCATGCGATACGACCGAAAAAGTACAGAAAAGGTAAAGGAACCACAAAAAGTGAAAGAATACAGTTTTTAAACTAAAGAGACAGCTGGTGAAAACACAACAAAATAACATCTTGACCATTTAAATGGAGAAAGAGAAGTTTTACAATGATTTAGTCTCAAAAACTGTATACAACATGAAATTTATCAAAATGTGGCAAAACTGGCAACAGTACTATTAATATTAATGTGCAAAAGAAGTTCATGAAGTTATGGTACAAAAAGAAAAAGATAACATTACAAGATATTTTTTAGTGTAATAAAAAACAGGAAGCTATTCTAGGGAAACAAATTGAAGAACAAGTAAAAGAACTTGGAATAGAGTTTACTGAGGAGGCAGTGGCAGAGATCATAGAAGAAGCTAAAGCAAAGTTCAAGAATGAACCAAAAGAGGGGAGGAAGAAAGAAGAGCATAAAATAGAGGCATAAAATATGGGAGCATATCACCATCCACATCACCATGAGAGGCAACAATCATGGAGACAAGGCATAGAGCAATGGAGGAGTTATGATGGCTATACATGGAACCCACGGATTAATTGTGGACATCAAGTGGCATAAAGGCTTATCGACATCAACAAAGAACACCACAAATCAGAGTTTCTCTCATCTTTGCTTAGAAAATCATATTTTTTAGTTTCTTAATATGTTTCGAGGACAAAACATTTTTATAAGGGGTGTGGAATGTTAGGTACCTAAGAATACGCTTGTGGGGATATAATATAATGTTATATCATGGCATGGGTCACACATAAAATTATAATATTATGCACTTTGTAACTCATGGAAGGTGAACCATCACATGGGTAACCTTCTAACTCATGGAAGTGTTAGCGTATTATTATTAGTTATTACATTATTAGGGCAGCGTATCTAAGTTGTTAGAACGTATTTCATTATTGGGCTTATGCTGTTGATTAGATCCTATTCCTACGGGCTAATCCTGGCGTATTCTGTACTATTTAATTATCATTTTATTAATGCAATGTGTTGGTCTTTTTGACATGGTATCAGAGCATATAATCATGGTCTTAAGTGATTTTTTATGAAAATAATTTTATTATTAATTTATATTAGCTAGAATTAATTAAATTAATATATTAAAAATCAATTTTGAGGGATGATAGTGCAACTTTACAAATTTTAGAGTGCTTTTGTTTTCTCACAAACAAGGAGATATAAGACATATAAGAGCCTCATTTTTTTGTTGCAAATAAGACAACCCTCTACTCTTCTCAACCTTGTTAATTTAGCATACAATAAAGGTTCAAACATGAATTCTTTTTTGCCAAATTGTAACACAAGGAGACCCAATTTTTTTTGTAAAATTCAAAGGCCAAGTGTGCATTTGTTTTCTCCAAGAGGGGATATAAGACATAAAATTGCACATTCTTTGTTTGCAAAAATTTGAGAAGTAATTGTAACCTTTGGTCCATCAAAAACTAAGTCGTGTGTCGACTAGTTCTGGAAGCTTTCCAAATGCGGGTCTTGTGTCGACTTGTCTTGGAAGGAGTGCTCAAAATTGTTAATTTTGCAAAATACAGGGGAGAATACAACATTGTACTTCTTTTGCAAAATTGGAAAACAAAGTAGGAGACATAAAAATATCATTTTTTGCACAACACAAAACACACATTTTGTTGCAAAAAATTAAAAAGGTGCATTTTCGATTTTACTCGACACCTTTATTGGCAAATTAGGTGCATTTTTGGTAGCATTCGACACCTAGGTGATAAGAATTTTGTGGGCATTCTTGTTTGATTATTGCATTATTTCTTTTGCAATTATAAGTCATAGAATCAAGAACACACTAAACCCCAAAATTTCACAAATTTGTGTAAATCCTTGCACAGATTTAAAGCCAAAATTACTTGATATTCTCTCCTAAATCATCAAAACCCCTAATTCACTCTTATTTGTTTGGCTTAATTTCGTCCAACTTTTCATCCTTCTTGAAGGGAGTTAAGGCGAGTGCCATTAAATATCTGTTTGAGTGAATTATATTTTGATACTCTCTTAGGGTAATCAAAAGAAAGAACAAGTTTTTTTTTTTGAAAATAAGGAACCTTAAAAGTTGCAATCCTTTGCACTAAGGGGGGGATAATTCCTTTCTTCCTTCAAACATAGATTTTGATAAAAGGGAAATAAAACTTGTAAAGGCAATCAGAAAAGTCCAAATCATCAACCTTTTCTTTTAGACTTCATAATAGCAATCATGCTTGAAGTACTTACAATAAGAAAGCACAGATTGGTGAACTTTCTTTGATCAAATTGCCTAGAAAGCATAGTTTTGCACAAATTGTAAAAATGAAAACCATGACACCATTCAGTGTTGGTTTCAAAACAAAGCAAAACTAAAATGGCAAAGGCACATCACAAAAGCCATCTTTCTTGTGAAGTGTCTCATTCTGATTCTGTTTTTGGTTCAAAGATAGCACAAGGAGTGCTAAAATTGCTAAAACAGTTTTGTAGAGGGAAAACACGTGTCCCTTGGGCAAAAGCACCATTTTCTCTCATTCTTCTTTTAGGCTTCATAAATAGCATAAGTTTTTGTTTGAAGACCTTGCAATAAGGGGTGCTTGTACCTCTTTTTTAGGCTTCATAAATAGCAAATTCTAGGTGTTTGAAGTACTTGTAACAAGAGGAGCGATTTTTTGTGATGTACAATTGTCTAGGAGGCAATATTTGTAAAATTCTTCACAACACTCTTGAGTTGCACATTTTTTGCAATTGAGGGGGGGATATCCATTTCTTTTCTTCACTGATTTTTGTAAATAGGGAAGATGACTTATAAGGGTGCATTTTCGGCTTTGGCCGACACCTTAGTCACACTTCCTTCAGAAATTAATTACACTATGTTTTGCAATAAGAAGGGGGGAACTTATAAGGGTGTATTTTCGGCAGCGACCGACACCTTAGCTACCTTATCTTTTGCAAATTCATATTATAAATGAATGAACCTTGTATGAAGTGATCTATTCTACTACACCTAGCGATTGCAGCGGCTGGTTCATTGTTGCCACATTTTGCACGGGGTGCAATGTTTTCAATTTTTGTAAGAGAGCTGCTCTTCCCTTTCCCTCTTCCTCTCTTTCCCCTTCCTCTTCTCCCCCTTTCTCTCTCTTCCCTACATTCTCATTCTTCCCTCTTTCTCTTGAGCCCCTCAGTCAAATCTCAAAAATGACAGTAGTTGCCCTGAAAAATGGCTAAGTGTCAGGGCGCAATCCGACTTCGCAGCGAAGTCGGAGTGCGCCCTCCAGTTGGAGCGCAGTAGGAGTGCAAAGTGCGCAGCGCGACAGAATCAACCAGAAGAACAAGTGTTCTGGGCGCAACCCGACTTCGCAGCGAAGTCGGAGTGCGCCCTGCTTTCTGGGCGCACTTGGTAGCAGGCTGGCAGGAAAAATGACTAAGTGCTGGGGCGCAACCCGACTTCGCAGCGAAGTTGGAGTGCTCCCCCTTTCCAGGGCAAAGTTCGTACGGCGGTAGAAATCAGCTTTCACCTGTGCGCAACCCGACTTCGCAGCGAAGTCGGAGTGCGCCCTTCGACAGGTGTGCAGTAGGGGAATAAACTCAGAAAAGTACCCAAGGCATGAAGGCCTTCCCGACTGCGCTGTTTTCTACCTGCGCAACCCGACAGCGCTCTGATCCTGGGCGAAGTTGGATAAACTGCCTTTCAAGGCAAGCACGTGTCAAGCAGCATCATCCGACAAGTGTCCAACTTTGGGATCCGAGCCGAGACGTGCCGAGCACAAGGACAAGCATGGGATGCACTACTTATGCCAGCTACCGCCTTTAAAGCTGATTGGAGGTTCTACCTGCTTCAGCTACCCGCCTTCCTGCCGATGAGAAGCTCTACCGAATGCGCTGCCATGTATCTGTACAACCTTCAGGGAGACCATGCCGCGAGTACAGTCCTACCCGACAAAGGTCAGCATCAGCAGCTTCATGGCTGCTTTTCTAAGCTAATGTTTGACTGGGACTTTGTGCCTATTAATGTAATGGGGGGGACTTTGGGCTATAAATAGCCACCACGTTTTCATTGTAAAGTGGTGGAAGGGGAATGTCTGTTAGGGAACCATTGTAGCTGTGCTTCTGCCTTTTAATATAATACATATAGTTGGTGCTGTTCTACTGTTTTTATTTTGTATGCTGCCTCTCCTTGACATTTTGCCTTACGTTTCCTGTGTCATTGCTTGTTGATTTACTTCAGCATTTGGTGGTCAGGTATTCCTGAGGTGCATAAATCAGAGGATATACAGGGCAAACGTTAGTGGTAGTTTTCTGGTTATGTTTTGTGTTATAGTGTTGTTAGTAATGATGATTGATGCGTTGCCGTATTGTTAGTTCCTTGGAGGGAATGTCTGTTAGGGAACCATTGTAGCTGTGCTTCTGGCTCTTAATACAAAACATATACCTGACTCTGTTCTACTGATTAGTGACAGCATCCATAGTAGTGTGTTATGGTTATATTGGTGTTAGTAGTGGTGATTGATGCGTTGCCGTACTGTTAGTTCCCCCACCCAACTCCAATCTAATTTGGAATCCCTTTCTGCATTTTTATCTCTTTCCCTGCACTCTTATCTTGAACCTCAAAACCCCACAGGAAGCCGGCCTTCTCCGGAGATTGGCACGGAAGGCATTCCTTCCTTCCGGCCTTTCAATCTGGTGGGCGAATCTGGGCGCGTTAACACAAAATCCTTTCCTCATGGCAGATTCGTAACCAACAGTTTCTCTGGCACGCCCGGTGGGACATAGAGTCCCACATTTGAAAAATCTCAAGCTCGTCTTCACTCGGGCTGACAGTTCGTTCCGAACACCCGGTGGGACAAGGAAGTTTCCCACCCCCAAACAAAATCGAAGCATCGGTGTTTGCTTCATTGCTGTTCAAAATCAGAACACCTGGCGACTCTGCACGAACATATCCTCTGAGTCCGAAAGACCGGTCCTAGCACCTTCATGCAAACGAGAAGGTGGCGAGCAAGGGATCCGAGAAACCCGCCTGCCTTTTACGAACTAGACATCAACGCTCGAGGCGAAATTGTCAGGCTGGCTGATCAACAAGCTCGTGTCGACGAAGCCGAGGCTGAAATCCGAGAAGAAGCCGAAGCCGAGGTCGAAGGAGCTGAGAACGAAATAGAAGAGGCCGAGGAAGAAGAGGAATCTACATCCTCGGAAGGTACCGACATTGAGTATACAACCAACGGAGGAGAAGAAGAAGAAATGGCTGCCCAGAAGCAGAATGGTGATGATCTCTTCCCGGCGGTGGACTCTACGGGGCCCTTGGCCCTGGTCGGACAGCAAGCTGTGCCCCCTGCTGCTTTAAAGTCTATCCCTACATACGACGGCTACGGTAAGACGGCGTACGAGCACATCCAGGACATCCTTGCCTTGGCCGCATTGCACTCCATTACTGACGAGAGTGTGAAGACCCGTCTGCTAGCCCTTTCCCTAAGGGGAAAGCTTCTCTACTGGTGGAGATCGCTGCCAGAGGGATCTATCACAGGGTGGCCCCAGCTCGCCAGAAGGCTCGTGAAAGGATGCAACGAGTCTGCTGACCCCACTTCTTTGTTGCATCAGTTCCAAAGTATCCAGAGACACCCCCAAGAGGAGGTGTCTGACTTTAACATCAGGTTTGCGAGATCCTGGAAACGGGTACCTCGTGAACTTCGGCCTTCAGCTGGCATGGCTGCTCACTACTACCTGAGATCCTTCAACTCAGACATATGCCTGCTGCTGAAGATTGCCAGAATAGACTCGTTTCCTGCTCTGTACGATGCTGCCCAGCAAGCTGAAGCGGATATCATTTCCATCGGCAGACTCCCGTCCAGGGTGCAGGAACCCATTCATCCCGACTTCCCCAGATCCCAGTATCCGTCAGCTTCTGGTGGTGCGTCGTCCACATCAGGGCAGCAACCCCAACAACAATGGAATCCGGCGCCGGTCGTAACTCCTTACGGCCCGCCGCAAATGCATTATCCTCACCCGCCTCCTCCTCCGCATTTTCCAGCACTCCCTGCTCCCCCGCAATACGCACCTTATTCCAATCCTCCTCCATTAGCCGCATTGCCTCCACCGGCACAATTGCCGCCTCCTGACAATAACATTCAGAACACAATCCTCCAGGAGGTACGGGCTTTGGCCTCAGGTTATCATGCCATGTCCAATGACATGACCGCTCTGAAGAAGAAGCAGGCTCAGATGGACCTCGCTCCTAGGAGGCCATATCCACCCCCGACGCTAACAAAAGACAGGCCTCCACAACAACTGCAGAGGCGTCCGCCTCCGAGAAATGCTGCTATCGAAGACCAACCTGGTCCTTCCGACCAGATCAACTGGTGCACTACGTGCAACGACCCGCATTCGGAGGAAGACTGCACACTGCACCAGCACTACATTCAGACTTTGGCCGGCAGCGCCATAGAAGACGATGAACTCTACATGATCCTGGACGGCGAAGCCAACTTTGCCCTCCCAGAGGAAAATCTAGTGCCGCCCGCCAAGGAAGAAAAGAAAACTGCAGATGCTGCCAAGCCCTTGCAGGTGTATGCCAGAAGAGAAAAGGCGCAGCCCGGTGGGCTGCCACCATACAAGCGGCTGTGGCCCTACACAGCCCAGGAGAAGGCATCCAAAGACAAAGCTCCAGCCAAGCCTCCTCCGGTAAAGGCAGCCCCTATTCCAGCCAAGCCTCCTATAGCAAAAGCTCCAGTTCCGTTTAAAGCTCCAGAACCTCAGCCTCCAGCTGAAACCAAAGAACAAGCCAGGAGAAGCTGAAGTACCCGTCTCTGACCAAGAGACAGAGAGTTGAGGCCACCCAGCAGTAGCGGACGAAGTATGAGCCGACAAAAGAAGCAAAAGGAGCTAGCACCTCGGGCTACAGCATAGTAGACGAGTTAAAAAGAATACCCGCTAGAATCAGCATGTACGATGCTCTTCTGCTCCCAGGCCAGGTGGATCTGCTGCAGGAATCTCTGAAAAACATGACGAACGACAAGCAGATACAACCTGCTGTCCTGGTTCAACCTCTGACAGTCTTAGCCATTGGGAAGAACAGACCACCTCCCTTCTATCTGTCTTTACGGATGCAAGGGCACATAGTACATAACTGCATGGTGGACTCTGGCGCTTCGACGACTGTTATGCCGAAAGCCGTCTGTGACAAGATCGGGATGGAGTACACAAGGAGCAGCCAAGGCGTGCTGCAACTAGACGACACTCCTGTCAAGACAGTTGGTGTCATAAAGGACATCCCTATTCGGCTGCATAAGGCTCTCGACATCGTGGTCATCCAAGAGGTTGTGGTTGTTGACCTGGCTCCCTACTTCGGCATGTGTCTCTCCCGGGAGTTCACTGCGAAGCTGGGCGGGTACCTGTCTCTAGACTACTCACACATGGAAGTGCCCTTCAAAGGAAGGAGACTGAAAATCTTCAATGAGAAGCCTTCCACCTTCCTAACAGAGAAGATACCCGGAGAAGAGTTGGACTGCATGGTCCAGCTGACGGAGGAAGAACTGGTGACGGTAAAGCTAACGGAGCAAGCCCTCGAAGTGCTACAGCTCGAAGATGAGTTCTCTTTGCGGGATTTCAATGCCGTAATTGAGACAGAGCAGGGCTGTTACAGCGTTGTACAGCCCGAGAGGCTTCACAAGTCAGCTGAAAAGGAAGTGGGGCCTGCACCTGAGAAGCTGTGGAAGCTTTTGTGGATCCAGAAGGACTATATCTATAGGTTGGCCTGGAGTTGCACTAACAACTCGGCGGAGTACGAAGCCCTGTGCTTGGGATTGCGAAAGGCAGAGAGGCTGGGGATTAAACACCTGTAGATCTTTGGAGAGTCAGAGCTGGTGTGTCACCAGGTTACAGACAAGTGCGCCTCCAGAAAGCACTATCTCAAGGCATACCGCAACCGGGTGTGGGACCTGATGGAGTCGTTTGAGTCATTGAATGTCAAGGCGATATCGCGTGAGAAAAACAAACACGCTGACATTCTGGCGTCTGTTGGAGCCAGGTACGTTCCGGCTGACGACGTTGTCCAGAAACCGAAGCCGGTTCGCACCATTTACAGGCCTTCTATGCCTGATAAGGACACCCACTGGCAGGTGTTCGATTGTGACGAGGAGATCGTCACATTTTTGGTAAATGAAGCATGTTCAATCGAGAGTAGAGACCCTGATGACGAGCAATATGAGGGGTTGATACAGTTGAAAAATAATCATGTCCCGAAAGGACTGATTACATTGGAGAGTCTATTTGATCAAAATGACAGAGCTATATCACACAGGATCAAAGTAGACCCAAAGCAGTATGCCGACCTGGAACTTGAACCTGGTAAAATAATCAAGGTCGGGACAAACTACACTTTGGAGGAACTTGAGCAGATCAGATCACTGTGCCAAGAGTTCCCCGACATCGTGGCCTGGTGCTACGAGGACTTGAAGGGGTATGACAAAGATGTAATCCAGCATACCATTGAGCTAGAGGATGGCGCCAAGCCGTTCCGACAGAAGCAGAGGGCCGTAAATCCGAAAATCGAGGCCATGATGAAAGCCGAGCTCCTGAAGATGCTCGAGGCCAAAATCATCTACCCCATCAAACATTCATCCTGGGTTGCGAATTTGGTTCCTGTGAGGAAGAAGAATGGCGACATCCGTCTCTGTGTCGATTTCAGAAACTTGAATCAGGCCTCCCTCAAGGACCACTATCCGCTTCCCCAAATTGATCAAATTCTACACATCGTTGCTGGAGCCCAGAGATTCTCACTTCTAGATGGATTTTCCGGCTACAACCAGATTTGGGTCAGAGATGAAGACCAGCACAAGATGGCGTTCACCACCAAATGGGGAACGTTCGCGTATCAACGCATGCCTTTCGGCTTATCCAACACTGGTGCTACATTCCAAAGGGCCATGGACCTGGCCTTCCGAGAGCTGCTCAATAAGATCATTGTCATCTACCTTGATGACATGACTGTTTTCTCTCACCAAAGAGGGGATCATGTTTCCCACCTGCGGCAAATATTTGGGAGGTGTCGAGAATTCGGCATTTCCATAAACCCGAAGAAGTCTGTCTTTGCGGTAAAAGAAGGTAAGCTGCTGGGACATGTCATCTCCGAGAGAGGCCTCACCATTGACCCTGACAGAGCAGAAGCCCTCCTTCGCTTGCCAGCCCCAATTGATAAAAAAGGGCTGCAGTCCTTCTTCGGCCAGATTAACTTCGTGTGGAAGTTCATCCCGGACTTCGCACAGGTGATCAAGCCTATGGCCGAACTGCTGAAAAAAGATACAAATTACAAATGGACTGATGAGAGAGAGCAAGCCTTCGAGGAAATCAAGGCTCGAATTGCGCAAGCTCCGGTGTTGATTAACCCGGACTACTCCAAAGACTTCATCCTTTACGCGGTGGGAGAACCGGAAAGTTACGCCGCAGTCCTGACTCAAAAGGGAGACGATGGCGAGGAGCGCCCCATAGCGTTCCTGAGCCAAGTGATTCAACCGCATGAAGAAAAGTACAACTTTATAGAGCGGCAGGTTCACGCGGCCATGAAATCCCTTCGAAAGTTCAGGCACTTTGTCTCCCAGAGCAAAACGACTGTCTTTGTGATTGACCCGGATGTTCGAAGCTTCATCATACAAGGGGAGCCGGGTCACAAGAGAGCAGGATGGATTGCAAAAATCCAGGAGTTCGACATCGAAGTGCGGCCCACCAAGCTTATCAGAGGCCGAGCCTTGTGTCAGGAGCTGGCCCGAAGCGCTGTAGCCGGCATCTCCGCCTGTAAGTGGGAGGACACAGCAACAAGCATCAACCTAGCCAACTCCTTATCGAAGGAGAGTGATTGGATAGATGAACTGGTGAGATATTTCTGCACCGGAAGATGTCCAGATCACCTGAACGCCTCACAACGAAGGAGATTTCGGCTAGGTGCACTCAAGTACACTCTTCGCCCCGAGGGGCTTTACTTCAAAAACATTGACGACATCCTGTTGCGGTGCGTCAGGAAATCAGACCAGTCCAGGGTCCTCGGAGATTTTCATTCCGGGATGCCTGGAGGTCATCATTCTGCAAGGCCTACGGCCTTGAAAATAATTAGAGCCGGGTACTATTGGCCCACTCTATTTACAGACGCTCATGCGGTCTGTTCCAAGTGTGATCAATGCCAGAGGTTTGCTGGCAGAAACAGAAAAGCACCCCTGCCCCTTCAACCGATTCAGGCCGAGACTCCGTTCCAGCAATGGGGTCTAGACTTCATTGGGGTGATTTCGCCTAATTCCTCTGTCGGACACAAGTTTATTCTTACAGCCACCGATTACTTCACACGGTGGGCAGAGGCGATCCCAACCAAAAACGCGGACCAAGAAACGGTCATCGGGTTCCTTGAAAGCTTGATTACCCGCTTCGGGGTTCCAGAGTCAATTGTAACGGACAATGGTCCGGGGTTCGCAGGCGCTGTACTCACGGAGTACACTGGCAAACTTGGCATTTATCACAAAATGTCCTCAAATTACTACCCACAGGGGAATGGCCTTGCTGAGTCTACTAACAAGAACCTCCTGAAGATCATCAGAAGGACCATTGAAAGGAACAAGCAAACTTGGCATTCCCTCCTGAATCGGGCGCTGTGGGCGGACAGAGTTTCGTTCAAGAAATCCATCAAAACGTCCCCTTATGCGCTCGTCTATGGGAAAGAGGTTGTCATGCCAGCCCACATCGAAATCCCTGCCCTATGGATGTTGGACGAAGACAGGAGCAGTGGAGACCCGGTGGATGACAGACTGTGCCAACTTCTGCAGTTAGAAGAGGACAGGGAAAAAGCATACCAGGCCTTCACCAAGCATGTTGAAGCCACTCAAGGCTGGTTTGCGAAAGGCACCACTGCCCGAGTTTTTGAAATCGGGGACCTGGTGCTGAAGTGGGACTCATTGAAGGCGAAGCCGGGCAACCACGGAAAATTCGATGCCCTCTGGGAGGGCCCTTATCAGATTGCCCGGGTGAACCAGCTCAACGCTTACATACTTCGGGATATGGAGGGTCAACTCCTACCTATCCCCGTTAACGGGTTCCACTTGAAAATCTACCGCTGTTGAAGGTGCCCTGATCGGGCCCTTGTACAAATTTCCCTTCTGTATTTTATTTTTCAAACATGTACAGTTCCTGCTTTCAGTTTTTTCGTTTTAGAAGAGCCCAAGTCGAACAGAAGGAGAAAACACTGACTTCACGGTGAAGTCAGGTATCGCCCCCGAGAAAGAGCGAAGTTCGTAGAAGGGACTGCCCAAGAAAATAGTAAAAATCTGCTGTTTGGGTGCGCAACCCGACTTCGTAGCGAAGTCGGGCTGCGCACCACCCGTTGGAGAAGGAGCATTAAAAGGAGTTAAAGAAGAGTTCGGATTGTGCCCGGTTTTCGGGCGAAGTCCGAGTGCGCCCCGTTTTCTTGGCGCAGCTTGGGTGATTTTTAAATAAAATATTTAATACCCCCAAGTGTGGGCCCAGGGCGCGCAACGGCTGTGAAGGTTGGGTTTCCGAACCAAAAGGGTTTTTCCTTGAGCAGTGCGCCCAGATTGTGGCAGTGACGTCAGCCATGGCGCAACAATCAAAGTCAAATTTAATGATTGCGCAACCTTCAAGGAAAACGCGATCAAGGAGGCATGGCGCGGTAACCAGGGTACATCTTTCAAGACGTTCTCCTGCGCAGACACCCAAAAACATGTCTTCACTAGCCGGCCGACCTAGCCCCTCCTGCGCACCATTAATGACGCTGTCATTATCTAGAAAAGGAGGTCTGGTGCACCCAGACATGCCAAATCGTGCAGATTGTTCCTGTGACTGCGAAATCTTGTGCAGACGTCCAGAGGTCATAATTGTTGCTGTTTCGAAGGAATGGACAAAGGAAAGTTGCCAATGCCAGCGCAATCCAGCGAAGGGCGTGAAAGTGGAGATTTCCCGCAGTCAAATGCTTTCGGGAGTGAGACGCCGCAGGATCAAAAGTCAAAATCCCGGACAAAGAAAGTACAACGTGGGCAAGCCCCACCACCACCGGTTAATTACCTGTCTGGGTACAAGGACGGCTTGTTTTCCATGAGCCTTACTAAACTGTGGATAAATGTGGAAAATTGGGCTGATAAAGTTTCGCCCTCTCACCATTTCGGGGCTGCGTACAAGTCGAACCTTCATCGGTTCTTGTGCCCTCCTGTCCACCTATGCCCGGAGCTGGTCGACATCATTGTCAGACATTACAGGCCAGCTACCGGGCAAATTTGCAACTGTAGCGGAAAACCCTTGTTTGCACTCCGCAAAGAGACCGTCCAACCGGCCTTCGCCCCGGGGTTGCAATATGACTCCAGCGCGATTGTTAAAATGATAAATCTTGGCGAGCAAGCGGGCGCTTTACGCATACAAAAAGGATGAGGGATTTCCTCAACTCAGAGCTGAACGCCCCGCTTGCAGCTGGACAATGGCCAACCGGCCCCATACCCCTGGAAAGGTTTCAAAATAAATACATATACACCATCCTGGCGTGGGTCCTCGGCTGTGACTCTGACGAGCTGGTACGGCCGTACCAGCTAGCGCTGGCAGAATGTCTCCTATGCGGAGAATCTTATGAACCAGCAGCGCAAAAAAGTGGGAAGCGCCCGATCTTCTTCGACTGGGCGGACTGGCTTGCATACGCCATTCACTCCAGCCTGGTGAAGCTACAGAAAAAACAGTCAACTGAATTTCGATTCAGTTCCTTCTTGGCTTGGCTATGTTTGTATCACTTGCACTCCCGTATGCCGATCCCTAACCTGAAGAAGGTAAATGAGAAGGGAGAGCCACAACACGTCTATGAATGGACAGATGACCTATACCGGAAAGGGTCTTATTACAAGTTCAACTTCAACTTTCTGGGCTTGGTCATGTCAGTCTTCGGCGATGGTGAGATCCCTCGCCCCTCGCAGGAAATGACAAACTATTTGTTGAATCACAAGCTCGGGGA
This sequence comes from Wollemia nobilis, assembly GCA_028583015.1. Taxonomy (NCBI): domain Eukaryota; kingdom Viridiplantae; phylum Streptophyta; class Pinopsida; order Araucariales; family Araucariaceae; genus Wollemia; species Wollemia nobilis. The sequence continues at coordinate 293,981 of JAQPPZ010003258.1, forward strand.
CGTTTTTAGACTGACGCAAGGGATCGTGGTTAGAATCTACGGATTCAAGGGCAAGCCTCATCTGCTGCCCTACTGGTGCACGGATCATCAGTTTGGGATGGAGGTTGCGCGGCAGATGGATTACGTTGAAGAGGAGTTCGGCTAGGGAAAGAAAAAGGGCCATATCTTTCAATACCCTCTTTCCTGGGCGAACGTCGAAATATCAGAGATAGGACAGCATGTCTATCTCGAGCGGGAGCTCTATGACATTGGCCTGATTCTGCTGCCGCAGCGCTGGAAGTACGACCCATACGAGATAAGGGGAAAGTTTGCACATATCTGCCCTCTGGCGGATATAATCGAAGACAGATGCGATGTGGTCCATGTTGACCTCGACTGGGGGATTGACTTGATGGAAGCATGGCCTCCGTGGCAGGAGTTTTATTGCGAGGAGGTAGCATGACCCCGCACGAAACCCGGACCACAAGTTCACTTCTCCGGGATTTAAGAAGCTCATCACCAAGCTGGCAGGCCTTAACTGGCCAAGAGAAAAAGTTGTTGAATGCTGGAAGATGAGGTGCCGCACGCAGCACGATAAATCCGTCAGAAGGAATCTGGCCGTTGATGATGATTTTTCAGCTCTATATGACCAGCACATTGGCAGCTGGCGGCCTTTCGCATTCCGAGATTACGTTCCCCGAGGTCCCTTCGAGGGTTATAAAGGGGGGTCTTCCTCCCAGCAGTTGTACACTTTTACAACTGCTATTGCGGGCCCAACAGATATCCAAGTGGACCCAATGCAGCCTGTTGCTTCCAAGGTGATGCCCGAAAAGGTGCAAAAATCAGCCAAGTCAACGCCCGAGGTGGCTCCTCAGGCATAAAAGACGCCAGCGCCGCCAGCGACCGGACCGGCCGCGGCAGGTCTTCTGCAAGTCAAACCCCGGTACAAGTTTACCGTGGGAACATCAGCGCCCGCTGCACCTACTTCATCTCCTTCTTTAGAACCAGCCATTGCTCCATAAGAGAAAAAGAGGAAGATAGTTGGGAGGGTCAGGTGACCTAGCCTGACGGTGCAGTAGTCAGTCGCAGAGCCGCAGCCGCGTCCAGCCGCTCCAGAGGTTGTTTCTCTGGATAGTCCTGAGCCAGCCGCCGGAACCAGAACCGCAGACATTCATCCAGCATCGGCTCAGGCGGAGCCCGCAAGTACGTCCGCTGCCCCGCTCCCTCAGATCTCATCTGGCCCTACTTCGACTCCATCTCCCGCTCAATCCGAGCAAGCCGTGGCCGCATCTTCCTCCCCATCTCCACAGCCTTCTAGCGGCCGCCATTCTTTTGACCAGTTTGCTCAGGACCCCAACGCCTTCCTATCCCTGAGTCAAACCCCAAACCCTTCACCCGTGGTTAGTGCTGAAGCTGCGCGTTCACCATTGCATCCATCGCCTCAGCCGCTTGAAACCCTTCCAGCATCAACCGCTCTGCTCCCCGCTCCCCGGTCGCCCTCAAAAGCGGCCGCTCCTTCCAAAGTCCTTCCGGTTTCTCCTATTTCCCTGTTCGTAGGAGAGATGTCACAGCAGAACCCTAGGCTGGGGGAACCGAACTTCATGGACGATCTCCAGAACACGGACGATTTGCCTCTGGCAGCAAGAGCCGTAGAATATCCTTTCTCTTTTCTCCAAAACTTGAAGTGGAGGAGACCTGAGGAGATTACCGCCCCGATAAAGTGCACCAGGTTTGACTTCGAGAGGAGAGTGCTCACGACAGAAAAGATAACTCCAAAAGTGAAGAAGCCTCTCCGGGAAATGACCAGGGCGGACTACGAGGTTCAGAGAAAGGAGAAGAGCTTTGACGATATCCACCAGCAATACGAGATTCATGGAATCCTTTGTAAAGCGGATAATCTCCTTGTCAAAAATCTGGAGGAATAGGAAGAGCTTTTCCGGTTGCAAGACAAAACAAGACAGCTTGAAGAGGACCTGTCTAGGTCCACTGAGCAGCTAGAATCGGCGCAGCGAGAAATAGATGAATTAAAAGCCCAGCTGGCCGCTTCTCAGCAAGAAGCCGCAACGGAAAAGCAGGCAGCCCTGGAGCAGATTTCTTAGCTCCAGGAGTCTTTGAAGCAGGCGCAGTCGCAATCTGCAGAGAAAGCATCTCAAGCGACGGTCTTTTCAAAGAGCAAAGTTAAGGAGATGTGGGCTGATCTGCTACGGGGATGCAAGCCCCACATGTATAAAGCCATGTCGGTCCTGGATTTCGCATCCAGGATCCGAGAAGTTTCTGCCCAGGGAAAGCCTGTGGTAGAGGAGGCCGAACGCCAGGCGAAGCAATGGCTGGACTTGGCGATAAAACTTCAAGAACACGAGCGCGATGGCCTCCAATTCTCCCCCATGTCCTCATTCGCTGTAGAATGGGCAGATGCAAGGGTAACCTTGCATAAGTATTTTAAGAAAACAGAAGAGGTGAGGGTTGCCAGACGAATGCTGGATGCATTCGAACATGAAAGAGACATTTGTCTAGCTCCCCTTCACGCTCTCTCTGAACTAGGGTGCCCGGGCTATGTTGAGAATGGTGAGTTTCTCACCCATGAGCAGGTGAAAGAGAATTGGCTGTCCTTTGAGGCAGATACAGCTGAAATCGATAGCTGGACCGAGCCAATTCAAGAAAGTCAGGTCACCCAGATGGTGTCCAAGTCTTTGCAAGATCAGCTCCTACTTCCAGGAGCTGGGAAAGAGATATCTCACCATCGACTTGCACACGGTCGCAGCATTCCACGCAGCGTTAGAAGAAGTTGCTGACCGTCGACCCTTCAAAGTAGAAGCCTGGGGCCAAGCCCAGGCCGCATACAAGCACATCTGCGAGGCAGAAGCCGACGCTGGAGAGCATTCGGAAGGCGAATCCGAGGAGGCAGCTGCCGGAAGTGGATCTGAAGAACAGTTGCCGCGAGGGGAACGGCCAGAGCAGCAGAAGGCAGGGGAAGTAAGTTCCTCTGCACCCAATGGATGAAGGCATGGATTCTTTGCGCCGAGGCGAGCTCGACACCCCGCGAGCCGCCAGAAATGTTGCCACATTTTGCACGGGGTGCAATGTTTTCAATTTTTGTAAGAGAGCTGCTCTTCCCTTTCCCTCTTCCTCTCTTTCCCCTTCCTCTTCTCCCCCTTTCTTTCTCTTCCCTACATTCTCATTCTTCCCTCTTTCTCTTGAGCCCCTCAGTCAAATCTCAAAAATGACAGCAGTTGCCCTGAAAAATGGCTAAGTGTCAGGGCGCAATCCGACTTCGCAGCGAAGTCGGAGTGCGCCCTCCAGTTGGAGTGCAGCAGGAGTGCAAAGTGCGCAGCGCGACAGAATCAACCAGAAGAACAAGTGTTCTGGGCGCAACCCGACTTCGCAGCGAAGTCGGAGTGCGCCCTGCTTTTTGGGCGCACTTGGTAGCAGGCTGGCAGGAAAAATGACTAAGTGCTTGGGCGCAACCCGACTTCGCAGCGAAGTCGGAGTGCGCCCTTCGACAGGTGCGCAGTAGGGGAATAAACTCAGAAAAGTACCCAAGGCATGAAGGCCTTCCCGACTGCGTTGTTTTCTACCTGCGCAACCCGACAGCGCTCTGATCCTGGGCGAAGTTGGATAAACTGCCTTTCAAGGCAAGCACGTGTCAAGCAACATCATCCGACAAGTGTCCAACTTTGGGATCCGAGCCGAGACGTGCCGAGCACAAGGACAAGCATGGGATGCACTACTTATGCCAGCTACCGCCTTTAAAGCTGATTGGAGGTTCTACCTGCTTCAGCTACCCGCCTTCTTGCCGATGAGAAGTTCTACCTAACGCGCTGCCACGTATCTGTACAGCCTTCAGGGAGACCATGCTGCGGGTACAGTCCTGCCCGACAAAGGTCAGCATCAGCAGCTCCATGGCCGCTTTTGTAAGCTAATGTTTGACTGGGACTTTGTGCCCATTAATGTAATCGGGGGGACTTTGGGCTATAAATAGCCACCACGTTTTCATTGTAAAGTGGTGGAAGGGGAATGTCTGTTAGGGAACCATTGTAGCTGTGCTTCTGCCTTTTAATATAATACATACACTTGGTGCTGTTCTACTGTTTTTATTTTGTATGCTGCCTCTCCTTGACATTTCTGCCTTACGTTTTCCTGTGTCATTGCTTGTTGATTTACTTCAGCATTTGGTGGTCAGGTATTCCTGAGGTGCATAAATCAGAGGATATATAGGGCAAACGTTAGTGGCAGTTTTCTGGTTATGTTTTGTGTTATAGTGTTGTTAGTAGTGGTGATTGATGCGTTGCCGTACTGTTAGTTCCTTGGAGGGAATGTCTGTTAGGGAACCATTGTAGCTGTGCTTCTGGCTCTTAATACAAAACATATACTTGACTCTGTTCTACTGATTAGTGACAGCATCCATAGTAGTGTGTTATGGTTATATTGGTGTTAGTAGTGGTGATTGATGCGTTGCCGTACTGTTAGTTCCCCCCACTCAACTCCAATCTAATTTGGAATCCCTTTCTGCATTTTTATCTCTTTCCCTGCACTCTTATCTTGAACCTCAAAACCCCACAAGAAGCCGGCCTTCTCCGGAGATTGGCACGGAAGGCATTCCTTCCTTCCGGCCTTTCAATCTGGTGGGCGAATCTAGGCGCGTTAACACAAAATCCTTTCCTCATGGCAGATTCGTAACCAACAGTTACCCATGCAAATCGGTTGGATGATGTGATTACCATAAGGACATTCGTTGGCGTGAAGACATAGCAAGGAATGACCCACTTTTTGCTTAGAAGCAGCCAGAGCACTGTGACAGAGCAAAGAACCAGCAGATCAACTTCTTCTTCACTGTATTGGGGTAGTTATATACTTTACCCAAATATTGTTGTATGGGGGATGATAGTGTAGCTGGTAGTTATATTATTACCCAAATAATGTAATAAGGGGGGATGTTAGCATATTATTATTAGTTATTACATTATTAGGGCAGCGTATCTAAGTTGTTAGAACGTATTTCATTATTGGGTTGATGCTGTTGATTAGATCCTATTCCTACGGACTAATCCTGGCGTATTCTGTACTATTTAATTATCATTTTATTAATGCAATGTGTTGGTCTTTTTGACAGGAAGGTGAACCATCATATTCTTTTATAAAGAAAGATGTACATCCCATTGTAAAAAAAGTCATATGAAGTATTCTTGGTATAAGTCTTGGCTCGTGGAGTGATTCCTTCCTTAAAGAGTATTTTTGGTGTTGCCCTACCTCAAGGGTATTATTTATCTTTATTTTATTGTGTAGATTGTTATTGTGGAATTTATTGTGGATGCATGTTTGATATTTCTACATATTGGTGAATGATTTCTATTAATGAGAAGAAATGATCGTAACACCGACTGCATGTCCCATAATGTCACATATGTTACATTTGTATGCCCCTTTGTTTTACATTTTGTGCCGCAAATTTCCTTTTTCTCCTTTTTCTCACCTTTCACTTCAGTAATCATTCTCTCAAAGTCCTTCATAGACTGGATTGCTTCATGCAAATCTTCTTTGTCACTATCTGAGTCATCACTTCGGAAGTGGCTTATTCCGGCTACAGTTTGCTTGGCTTCACTTTCCAAGTTTCTCGCCCTTTCGTATGCTTCTTCATATGTTGTGGGTGGGGTTATCTTCATTTTCTTTTCTTATCATAGTTATAGCCCATCAATGAACCATCTTTTTAGCAATCCATTTCTCAACAGGACGACAATTCTGGTATGATAGTTATCCTCAACAACTGTTGTCGGCAACGTTTGACTGCGATTTGCACTTCTAACTGCGACCTTCAACCTAAAACACCTGACTGTGTCTTCCAACCTGCAACTATAATACCTCAACAATGCACAAGTCTAACAATATAGTATATTGATATCAACACATAGACATCCAACACATAGATGGAGAATGGATTTGCATTGATAATCTGCCTATACGGTATTTACAGATTAAAACATTTGTATTGAGACTCACAAGATTCTCTGCACTTCACTTCATCTCTCGTATGCGTATATGATCTTGTCATATGATACTATGTATTGGTATTCAACAATGAATAGGGGGTCCCTTTTATAATGCAGTCCTGGCCATTGTTCCAGGCCACATGGTGTCTAACTAACTCCCCCTTCCTACGTACATTAGACATATTGCCAACTTTACATTATATGCAAATATTTAGACACTTAACTTATGACGGCTATTACATATCATTTGCATTTCAATTACATTTCATTGGCATTTCACCAATCATTTCATTACATTGCACTTAGACCAAAACTTAGTGCGTATTGCACTCAAACATTATTGCAGACAATATTACTTCTGTTTTTGTTTATGTCCAGAACTAGTGTCTACAGGCGCCAACGTTGAGCTTGCACAAGGTTTTAATTTCAGAGTTCTTACTTGTGAAGACAAGGATGATAGACTCTTTCTTTTTGTATCTGGATGTAGTAGTGTGTCTTTGCTGTTTTGCATTTCTATTTGCTGTTGCATATATTATGTATCTTTATGGACTGTTTATACCATATTTCTTTTTTTGCTTTACTTTGCTAGACAAGTTGCTTCCTTTCTGGTTTTGGGGGCCTTGTATTGGCTATTACAGGGTTATTCATTTCTATATATGTCAGTCCTGTTGACTCACTTTAGTTATTTGTGGACATTAATCTAAATTTAAATTTCAATTTCATTTCAATTTCTTCAAAACACATACTATGAGAGCAACCTTAGTGTTTGACTCTTCAATAAGCTTCACCATAAACAAGAAAAGTTGATTGAGGCATCCACAAGCCTCCTATCCTCAATAGTTATGCTACCTTTGTTTTTGTGTCTGGAAAAACCAATGTGAGGTGTCCTATACTGGAAAACCTTGTATTGATTAGACCTACTTCTGTATTTTGTACATTGCATCTCTATTTGACAAATAAGGATTTTCTGCAATATGACGAATATATGTGGATGTAAATTATATCTTATGCTGTCTTTGAACGAAGAATGCAGACTAAAGTTAAATTGCCGTGTCAGTATCTATTTATGAGTGAATCCATTCAAGTGAGTATAACATGCATGTGGAATTGTGGAAAGATCTAATTTTTTTCCCAGTGTCTCCCATTCAGCTGCTATACTCATAGTAGTGTGGTCAACTTTCTAAACCTTGGTCACAAAAACCTCTTCTGTTGTAGCAATACACCTATTTATCACTATCCAAGATTGTGTGCATGGACTTTATCTTTTATCTTTTCATACTTCCTTTTGAATTGTATTTCTTCATACAAGGTTATCCTATGTTTAGGCTTCTCTAGCAGTCTTTTTTCTTTATGGTATGGTTGCTGGCAGCGCCACATTAGTTGGAGCATTAATCCTCTTTTTCTATGTTGTTGATTATAGTTTTTTTTCTCCTCATTCTTTGACTTGTCTCATATGTGCCATACTTCTATTGTTATGTTGTGCCACACGAAACCTGTATTCTTAATCTATAAAATTTGAATTCAAGTTTTCCAAACACATTTTCAGGAAATGGATAAGCTTCTTCAGGGAATTAATGATAGTACCCAGGCGATGCCTGGTCTGCTGGAGGTAGGAAACACAAATGCTCCAACTAATGTGGGAAGATATCTCTACAAAATAGGCTTCTATAGATAATCTTTAGAAGCCTATTTTGCCTTCTATAGACCCTTCCATTGAAATTTCTCAGTATAATATTTAACTTGTGCCTCAACTTCTTTCTTTCATGATCACATTTGATCAAATTTTCCATTTACATGTCAATTGGTATATTTATTTTATTTTATTTTACCCTCCCTTATCACTTGCTTGCATTCTTCCCATTTCATTATGGACCCCTATTGTGTATTTTTTATCTCCCTTCACAATAAGTATGTTTTTAGATCAGAATACAAGTCACTAGTAGCAGATATACACAGATGCTGTCTACATAAGTGCACATGGAAATTTTCTCAACAAATGTTTCTTTCAATGTTTCACATATAATTTGCTGTAGCCCTAGTTCAGAAAATTTCTCAACAAACGTTTCTCTCAATGTTCCACATACAATTTTTTGTTGTCCTAGTTCAGAATAATATGTCTAAAAAAGTATTGCTCTGTTGTAGTCATAAAATGCAGCAGCAAACAGGATCGAGTTTGACGAGCCCCAAGAGCATATCAAATATTCAGCAGGACCATCAGTCAGCAGATAATCATTCTAACAAAGCAAATTCTAGAGGGGTTCAAATGGATTCTAAAGACACTAGGAGCATATTGTCTGAAATCCCAGTAACAGCCAAAACTGGTAACTCTGATTATTGGAAGATGTTTGTAAGGGTACTTGCCCCTGGCAGAGGTAGTCAGATTTCCCACAAACTAAAAGCTACTTCTCCAAAGCATGTCCAGTTGCCTGTTACACTTACAAATCACAAGGGCAATGAGGATGATGATTTTGCTGAACTAGATAGTCCAAGTATAAATCTAGAAAGTGAAAATTTAGCAACTGCACTTGACAAGATGTGGAGCACAACAAAAAAAGAGCAGCATTCTGCAGTTTCTTCTGCAAAATTGGTAATATTCTTTCCTGTAGAAACTTTAAAATTGTTTCCCGTATCAATTGTTTTTTTGGGTTAAGTACAAGGTACTCTTTATTATGTCATACTATTGCAAATATTGTCAATTATCTATTAGCATGGCTTGCTTTAAATAACTCCCGTGTCCATAGTGCAACAGTACTAAAATCTTGATTGCTTATTACTTATTACATAACAGCTGCCTCCAATTTGTGACGATTGATGGGCTTATTTAGCTTAGCAATCCTTTTCCACTTGTAGGCTTCTGACAGAAGCAGTGTCTTCTATCTGGAACTCTGAGCATATAATCATCTTCATTTGTGGATATGAAACCCCTGTCATCTCGATGATTGCTGGATGCTGCATGAGGTCCTTATTGATTCCTGTGTTTATTCCAAGGTTCCACGAACCTGGGGGACGGGGAGACTGGTTTCGGGGGACGACAGGTCGATTTTAGGGGACGGTTGGGGGGACGGCTGGTATAATACTATAAAAATTGAATTTTTTTAGAAATTTAGAATAATCTACACATTCAGAATTCTACACCCAACAAAAATGATATTAGGATATTCATATTAGTTACTAAGTGCAGCCATTTAATTGTTTCAAGTTCAACAAATATAACTTGAAGGTTCAGCCAAGGATATCAAGTGCATCTCCACCTCAACTAACCAATATTACATTCCCAAAAAAAATACCCCATTGTCCAGCGTAAACTTTAATCTTTATTTAACAATCATCATTTTAAGTTATAACAGTCATCATTTTTTCAGCCACCAATGTTCAAACAAAGACTGTCATTTTTTAATTTTTTTCAGTCACTAACTGTTCAAATATGACAGCAATCAGAAATCTGAAATACTCATAGTATCAATGCTCATTTACAACAAAAAGACTCAAAAGAGTATACAATGTACATCATAAAACTAAATTAGTAAATACTAAAATACTAAATAGTAAATACTCATAGGAATGAGACTGTATGGAACTCCTATGGAACTTCTGCTGGGCTATCACTATCAAAATCTGTATCACTATCTGATGAGCTGCCCTCATCATCTAAGTGAAGATCCTCCAATGAAACTCCAACCAACCCCTCCTGACTCTCATCCTCATCAATTTGTCCTGCATCCTCTGGATCAACATCCCATCGTGTAGTTGGAGATTGCTTGTACTATGGCTTAACTCTCTCACGAAGACGAAGAGAGCTATGCACTGCAACTAGCTTCTCCGCTCTGCGAGAGGTAAGCCTATTCCTCCTCACATTGTGGATAAAGTTGTATGTAGACCAATTCCTCTCAGCAACAGAGGAACTAGCAACCTGTGAAAGAACCCTAATTGCAAAATGTTTCAAGTTAGGTGTGCTATCCCCATATAGCTGCCACCATCCAATGGGATTTCTTTGGGCAATGGTAGCCCTATCCTCCATACACTCTGGTTGGCTGAAGCAAGGGCCCTCGAGATTAGCAAATTTGAGCCACTCATCTCTAAGATCTGAGCCCTCCTCCCTCGCATATATCTTTCTAAGGGCATTCAAAAACCCTTGTCTCACCTCTGGATCATCATGGGGAGCCACTCTCCCAGGCCTAGGCTCATACCACTTTGGGTTTACTGCATATGCTGCCATATGAAGGGGGGTGTTCATCCTATCCCACCTCCTCTGTATAATAGGCCTAATGTAGGCCTCATAGAATAATAGGGATGGATCTCTAGCATAAATGATTTTTTTAATCTCCCCTAACATGTTGTCAAAAGTCTCATAGATCTCTCCTAGATTAGGAGCATCTGTGTCAGCATATCTGATGACTGCAACAATTGGGGCAACAAAAGACACAATATACCTACAAGAAATCAAAAAACAAAATTTAAAAACTTAGACTATATGTCACATTGTCATATGAGCAATCCAATTTGAAACAAAAAATGAAAATTGAAAAATCATAAATGACATTTCTTACTTGGCTTGAGTCCACCAACTATCATCCAATGTTTTGTCTCTAATTTTTTTTCCCTCCTCTGTCCTTGATTCCGGCCACCTCTTCCACTCCGTGCATACTACCATGGATTGTAGAGCATCTTGCACCTCAATCATCCTCTCCAATAAAATGAAGTAGGTGGCGTATCTAGTGTCTCCTGGTTTGATGAACTCCTTCTTTGAGAAGGACCGAAAGAGGGCTAAAGAAGTGTGATGGTTGCAAATGAACATTTGTATATCTCTGGCTTGTGCAACCATAGCCTTCACCCAATCTATCCTCCCAATGTCCTTCAATGCATTGTTCAATGCATGAACACAACACGGGGTCCAAAAAATATGTCTATATTCCTGTTCTATCATTTTCCCTGCACGCTGGCAAACAAGGGCTGCATCTGTAACTACTTGTAGTGTACAACAAAAATGGTCTCATTTAACAACCATTTAGAATCTAGATTTATAATTTTAAAGATTTTGATTTTCATAAGAAAAACTTAAAAGTTAAAACGGAAATTGTCGAATTGATTACCTGTACAACATTGGAGGCTCCAACCTCCTCAATAGCCTCCTTCAACTGAAGGAACTGGAACTCAACATCCTTTTTTTTCCCGTGCAATCAATGGCTTTGAGAAAATAGGGACCTGCTTTACATGTGACAATGATATTGATGAGTGGACGTTGACGAATGTCAGTCCACCCATCCATGATGATAGAACATCCATGAGTCAACCATGTGTTCCTCATCTCGCTCCATAACCACACTACATTTGGAATAGTGTTTGTCCAAAAGAGAGGTACGCAGCCTAGTTTCTCCAGGCGGTAGATATGAAGTCCTTGCCTTGGCTATTTGTTTTATTGCGTCCTTGAAATAGGGGGAACGTGCAATATGGAAAGGAAGCCCATGTGCAAAAAATAATTTTGCTACAACATCATCTGCTTCTTCTCTTGCTTGCACATTAAACATCTCATTTACGGTTCCCTTTTTCTTTGAGTGCAGCGGTGGCATACTAGATGTTTGGGTTGATTCTTGTGGCTGTTCTGAGGAGGCCCCAAAGTCCCCTCTAAATGATTGGCTAGCTGTAGGTAAAGACAAGCCACAATTTTTAAATCTAGACTCTTGCACAATCTTATGGACTTCATTAACTTGTGCCCGGGTCATTTTTTGGCAAGCCCTAACCCCTGTTCTTGCCTTATCCATGAGATGAGACTCAACCCTAGTATAGCTGCCCTTAAATGTAGTTTTGCAAAAATTACACAACCATGTTCTTGAGCCCCCAAAATTTTTTTTGCCTTGGTCACAGTTGGTTACAAATTGCAGCAGAGGTTTTTTGATACTAAATGGACCCCTGGCATATTCTTTTAATAACGAAGATGGACAGTCAAAACTGGGTTGAGAAGCAGTGTTGTCCCCTTTGGAAGTTTGGGGTTGGATGGTAGAGGATGAATCCCTAACAGCAGCAACATTAATGTTTATATTTTGATTTTCAGTTTGGTTTCCTCCTCCAAATTAACCTCAAATGAACCTGATGCACTGCTGGCCATGTTTTATGTTGAAATAAAAATATAAAATTTGAAAACAGCTTGGAAGAGGTAAAAAAAATTTGAAAACCTAGTGCTGTTGCTGCCTGCTAGTGCTGTTGTTATCTCTGCTGTTGCTGCCTGCTAGTGCTGTTGCTATCCCTGCCCTTGTTGTCTGCTATTGCTGCCTCCTTTTGTTGTTGCTTGTTGTTGCTATGCTGCCCTTGCTGCCTACTGTTGCTGCCTCCTTTTGCTCTCCCAACTCTCTTTTTCTTCTTCACTCTTGAAACTTGAAAGATGAGTAAGTTTGTTTTGACTTTTTCTTTTTATTTTCACTTTATATAGAGTTTCTTTTAGGTTTAGGGTTTTGGGGGGGGTGAGACTTAAAATGGGTCCCACCCCTTACCTTTCTTTTATAATTATTATTATTATTATTTTTTAAATTTCCCCTTCGGGTGAGGACGCCTAGCGGCTGGGCACCTTTGGGGACACTCAGACCGTCCCTAGGGACGACTGGGAGTCCCCAAAGGGACCTAGCCGTCCCCGAGGATGCCCCAAAATAGGGGACGTCTCGAGGACGGGAGGCCATAGGCCAGAGCCGTCCTAGGGACGTTTCCTAACCGTCCCCCAAAAAGGGGGATCGGGGGAAACGTCCCCAATGCCGTCCCCCCGTGCTGGGGGACGCGGGAAACTGGGGGATGCGTTTCCTAGGGGGGGGACACGTCCCCGTGGAACACTGGTCAAAAGCAATGTATGTCACCTTTCATTCTCGTCATTGAAACATTCCTCCACTTAAGGATTCCAAACACATTCAACCTCTGATTCAAGCTTTGTTGTTCTTGACTACACTTCTTGGTTGGTCATTGAAACATTCCTCCACCTAAGGATTCCAAACACATTCCACCTCTGGTTCAAGATCTGTTGTTCTTGACTGCACTTCTTGGTTGGCTATGTTTTGTTCAACATGATGTTGTTGGGCAATTCTTTGACGTCTTCTCATAGGCTGATCCTGACTTCTTCTGTGGCTATGTAACCCATGTCCCCATGGCAAATAATCTGCCATCCACCTCTCTCATGCGTGCTGGTTCGAACTTCAAACGACAATGGTACCAAATGTAGCATGGCGGTGAGTATTCTGACAGTTGGAGGAACAATTGGAACGACAAATTTTAGGAGCCCACTGAGACTACAATCATGGCTGGTCCAAACACACTTAACATAGGCAATTGTACGAATCAAGTGTTTGTATGGTAACTTGTCTCTCAGTTGTACGAGAAGTGTTCGCACGACAACATTTGGATGATACAGTCACAATCTTGCTTGAACAACAATCTTACAATTCTCACTCTTGTCGGCAATGACTTGTACGACAACAACTTCGACAGCACTGCTCGTACGACAACCTCCTTTGTATGGCACTTTGCAACGACCTTGTACGACACCCCAACAACACTAGTTTGACGACTCGTACAGTTTCTAGACTGCAACTCCGTCTGCAACCTTGCACACACAAAACTTGGCAATACAACCTAGCAATTGCTGTAAGAATAGCATCACACATACATACACATGCATAGATTGGAATTGGAGCACATACGGCAATGGCATTGCAGAATGTCTGCACTTTTCAATACACAAATTACACATAGATGCCCTCACGTATCCAACGTACTATTGGAATCCTTGTACACTTTTAATACTCAGGGACTGCTCAATCGTATCGCACAATTGAATGGGGGGGTCCTTTATGCTTGTAGGATGGCAATTAACAACAACTGCCACCCAAGATACCTCACCACTTAACTACCCTCATTCATATTATACAAACATTACACCTTACCACTTAACTACCCTCATTTATATTATATAATTATTACATTAGCCTTACACATACAAATTCAATTAATCAAACTACGAGATGATCATTTCTGACGTCAACTAACAAAATGACATTTCACTTTATTTTACTTTCATTTCCTTTGCATTTACATTTGAATTGACAGTACATTTATATCATATTTTGTGCACATTTGCACTTATTTTCCTATGTACATTATTTACTTTGGTGGCTGATTAGAACTAGCTTCTACATCTGGCCTCTCCTTTAGATTGGTCGACGTCCTCGTCGATGACTGTCTCTGCTCTTGGGGGCTAGGGTTCTGCTGATGCTGTGTTAGAACAGGTATACCTCCCATTTCTTTGATTTGCAGCTTGAGGGCCTTCGTCTCTCCCTTAAATCTCTTGGCATAGTTTAGGTACAGAGTCTATTGCACTCCAGAATGGGTGTGCCCTCTGCACATTTTCTTTCAACTTCTCTAATATCTCTTCCTCCCTCTTTGTAAATGCAGCTTCAACCTTTTTGCTGTGTCAGTAGCCTTCTTTGCCACTTCTGCATCATGTCTAGCTGCAATTGCCAGCTGCTTATCCTTTTCTGCAATTAGCTGATCACAAACCTTGACTTCTTCATTCTTCTTCTCCAACAGCTGTTCCCTTAACGAACATTCAGATTTCAGCCGCCCGATCAGCTCCTTCTGTTCCTCCTGAGCTTTCCCTGTCTCATCAACTTCCTTTCTCAGTGCTGCTAGTTTTGTTTTGGCATTCTCCTGCACTTGCCGAAGTCTCACCTTCCAGTGGTTAGCCTGTTCTTCCTTTGACTGATGAATCTGCTTTACTCCAGTGGCTAACCATTGAATCAAGTGTGCCAAAAAATTAATCCTGGCATGTCTTCACCGGTTCAGGTGCAAGTTTTACATACATAACATGTGCTTCGTCTTCTGGACAAGGTGCCAAAGTCTCCTCATTAACGTACACCCACGCTGGCTGCCTGTAGAGTGTCTGAGATCCCTCTGTATCTTTGCTTAAGTCCCTACCTTCTTTCTTTCCTTTCTTTTTTGGTTGCCTGCAACATTGAATTGAAAACCTCCATAAAGATCCAGTTGAGCACATTGTTGGGGGGAATAGCTTTCCTCTAATCACCTTCAGCAGGCTTGTCTGTGACCTTCATCCCTTTGGTCCATAAAAAATTGTTAATGTATATCGCAACTTCTCATAAATGCTCCCAATAGTGCAGGATATTCAATCCCTTGAATGGTTCACCACAGCATAGTCAATCGACTGAGGATTCCCTTACCATCTGCAAGCTGCCAACAAGACCTTCAGAACTTGGAACCATTGTTTATTGCTGCAATGTGTCATTTACCAAACCTACAAACAGCTCCTTGTCCATCCTTTTTTCCTGAAGCAGAAGCATATCTGGTTTCTCAATCACTCTTGCTCTTTCTGATATTCTTCTCTTGGTTGGGGTGTCCAGTCTCCTTACTTTCCAAGAAATAATGTTTGTTTATCCTCTTTTTGCTTTTTGTGTCTTTCCAAGTATTTCATCTAGTTGTGCTTGATACCTTGCTGCTATAGTTACCAGATCCGAATGGATCTGGACAAAATCCGGTCCAGTCCAGATTTTTTTGGACATTACTGGATTTGCATGATCTGGTATGGCATCTGCCTATCTGAAAATATAAAATAAATATAAAAATAACAAACAAATTTTGATGTTGTGGCACGTTTTGACTCTCTAGATGTTTAACACTTGAAAGTTTATTTCAATTCAAGCTTAGGCTTGAGTCTTTGATGGGTATTATTATATGTTTTAATGTTATGGGAAACTCGTCCATTCATGATCTTAGTATATTTCCAAATTTCTGCTCATGAATCATTGTAATATTTCATATATTTACATATTCTCTCTCTCTCTCTCTCTCACACACACACACACACACACACACACACACACACACACGTGCATGCGTGCGCACACACGCATATTGAACGAATTGAACTTTCTATACGTGGTAACTATGTTTGCTGCAACTTCAACCTGTGTTTCTTTAAGTTACATCTACAACCTTGCCTCTCTTGCCACCTATGTTTTGCCTGATGCCTTCTTCCTGTTAACATGTCTGTTCTGTCCTTGGATGCAACTCTTCTGCATTTCCTTGAATTAATTATTTTCCTTGTTCTTGGCCTTCCAATCCATCTACATTTACTCTCTCCCCCATGTTGTTTCCACGACGTCCTTGGGGAGCTTCCTTATCCTCGAGCATTCCATCTATCTTGTTGAAACATCTAGTCTTCCACCAAGAAATCTGCCTTTTTAATTTTGTTAAAATGCTTCTCCATTGGGGTCCCCAGGGCCATCTCTTTGTCAGCATCCTCACCTTCCTTATCTCTCATTTTGTTCAGCTCCTTGTTAGCTGGTCGGCTCATCTGTTTTTTCCTCCTGTTACATGCTCTGTCTTTTCCTGGTTTCTGAAAGCCCTCTCCATCCTTTTTTTTCCTTCTGGTCCTGCTTCACCAGAGAAATCAACCTCATCTATGTCAGGCATTCCCTAAATAGACCTGCAATAAAAGGGAATGCACTCATATTCCTGTTGCTGCTTTCATTGTATCCCTCCTGACTGAAGAGTCATTCTTTGCAGTAGTGGCCTGTCAAGATCAAAATTGACACATTCTTGCATATTTGGCCAGCATCATTCATAAAGTCATAGTTCTGTCCTACAAGTTTATCTATAGTCTCAAATGCATATCAGTCCAAACTTTGTGGAAACTGAAAACACTTTCTCCACTCGAAGGCATTCATGAACATCTTTAAAGCTGACTTGGAATGCAAGTTCTAGAATTTTATAGATAGGTCTATTTTTTGATAAAACCAGACTTTGAAAAATTCGTTGACGATTCACCTCACTTGCAACAACTACCAATGAGTATCATCTTGGCCATTACCAGATTTCAACCTTGGGTTTCCCAATACCTTAATGCCCATGCATAGAGGTTTTCCAAAGACAACTTCATGCCCAAAATCTACATATTGGAGCCTTATATGGCAGATTTAGAATTCTTGGAGAAAGTTTCTTCTGATCCAAATCCAGGGTTGGGGTCAATTCCATTGCATCTACGCTTGCCCTTGGTATCAAAGTTTGTGTCTTCCTTTCTTTTTCTAATCTCATTTGCCATGTGATCCACTTTGATTTTCTGTGATTTACTGATTTCTAACTCCTGCACATCAGGACTTGTTTGAAGGATGGTCCAGAGGGGGCTCTGAACCCCACCTTTCCTTTCTGTATGATCAGCTCCTATTCAGAGCACCCTTTGCAAGATCCTTCCAAGAATATGCCAACCTGAGCTCCTGAGATCCAAGACTCTTCTTTCACATGCACAAGATTATTGATTTAAAAACCAACTCCCGTACCACACCAACATCAAAACCACTCTTATGCTAAAGGCCTACCTGTTATAACAAATGCCAGAAGAACCCATGTGTGCTAAATTTTAATGTTGGTTGCTTAGGCGCATATTTTTTTGTAACACAACAGGGAATTTCACTCAGGTCCATACATCTCAATTAGCTTGTAGCTGTTTATCGTTTCTTTTTTAGATTGATTGAGAATCATAAGATTCTGTGGTTTTAGTCTTAATTGGTTTTTTATGCTGCCTGGATTGCCAACGGTTTATGTGATTTCCTTTGCTTCTCTAATGATCTATACTAACTCCAAATATGATCTTAAAGGTTCATGTTGCATAACGAATTAGCTTTTCGACATCATCTATTGCTATAGGGATCTAGGTGTGAGACATTGCAACTCCAAGTTATACAAGGACTTCTTGACTCATCTTGCTTTTGATCTTCTCTAAATCCAGATGTCCACTTTCTTGGAAGTTTGACTGGTGGTCTTGATTTCAGGCAGACTGGAGATTCATTTCAAAAAGTGTCAGACAGTGGCTTTTATAGAAAAAACATTGCAGCAGGGGAACAATTTGTAAACAAAAGGGACTCCAGAAACAATTTAGGAAGGAGATTTGATAGTGCCCAGCGCCCAGGTTTGAAATTTGTTAAAGAAGATGATCTGGGAGGTAAGGAGAAAAAAGAAGTGGTCAGGAAACAAAAACCGATTAATGAAGTTAAAGAGTCAAATACAATCAATGGAAGGTCAGTTTGTATCGAGTATGTTCCACGTGGCATTAGTCTTCATGATATAAGGAAAGCACTTTCAGTATATGGAGAAATTGTTGGCTGTTTCTTAAGATCGGGGAACAATGGAATGGTTGGATGTCATCTTGAATACAAGGTATCTTGATAATGCACTATAATATTTTTATTTGTCCATTATAATAGTTTTAAAAACTGATGTTCTGAAGTCTGCAGACCAATGAAGCCAAGGAGAGAGCTCTATCAGATCGCTGGGTTGTTGTCAATGGAAAACAATTGTCAGTATGCCGGGTTGATTTTCCTGTTACAACAACTGTTCGGATTGCCTGTTTGGGCTCCAAGACTTCTGTATATGAGATACATTCAGTATGCACATCAGTTGGTCAAATGAAGAGCCTGCAGACGAGGGAAGATGGTTCCGTGGATGTTACCTTTAGTGTCTCTGAGAGTCGTATCATGCCAAGAATTTTGGAAAAGTATGAGACAAAACTAATGTTGAATGGATATTTGTCTTTAATATTGGGTGTTATAAGATTCTTGTGTGATGATGAACATGGTTTGGATTCCAAGATTTCTAAATATTTCTTGTGCATTTGCAGGTTGAATGAAGTGACATTGAATGATAGTCGTTGGATAGCACAACCAGCACCAAGGTTGTCCCAATGCTTGGCTGAGACACCTGAGGGTCAGAGTTGGGTGGGTGAACAATTGAGCAACCGTATAAGTAACTTAAAAAAACAATTACAACTTAAGAGAATATATTTGGAGGATATGGAGGAATTGCATAATGCCATAATGCATGTTAAGGAGTGTCCTAATCTAGTCAATAATGAAGCCTTTGATACAATGTAATATTTATGCAGTTCCTTACCAACATCAGATATTGTTGGTGTTTTAAGAGGTTCTAGTTTTGAGCATTCTGATTCTTTGTATGCTGACGGAGACATTATTTGAGAGACATGATGTAGGCTCTAGTTCTAATGTGCCTAAGCCAAAGAATTAAAAAGTGCGCACAAATTAACTTTGTCAATGTCATTTTGTATTAATTGTTGTGACACCGTAAGTGGTGACAAACATTTTTGATATTCAAAGGTTGTAATGTGCATAAAGGATGTATAATTTAATGCCTGAAATCATTCATGTGGTATGTAGGGTAGTTATCACCCAGTTAGAGGTAATGTGCCCCGGGTGGGGTAGTTGTTGTTAACTACCAACCCTTAAAGATAAATAGGCCCCCTCATTCATTTGAGCAGGTACCGGAGAGACGACTAGGGAGAGTAGATACTTTTGCATAGACATTGTTCTAAAAGAGATACTTCATGCAAGATCATAGAATGTGATGTAATGCAAGTGTCGTACAGGTGCAGTTTCGTCCTTCATCTATTGTTTTTGCATGCATATTATGAGTGTTGTCATCGTTGATTATTGCAGTAGTCAAGTTCTATATGCAAGATTGAAGTCATAATACAAGGGTTGCCATACAACAAAGTGTTGCATACTGGAGTCACAGTACACGTAAGTGGCGTACAAGTGAAGTGTCATATGTCATTGCTGTATAAACATTTCTCTACTAAGTTTGTTGTACAGGTGTGGAGAGAAGCCAGTATGTTGAAGGAAAGTAACCTAGGACAAGATAGACTTTCCTATTCGCAGATGGAATGTTGAGATTGAGATGATTGCAATCATTGCTGATCATTAAATATGTCATATCAAAATTGTTCCTCCAAGAGTGGAGTACTTGTTGTCGTGTTACATTTTGTGTCGCCGTTCTAAAGAATGAATCAACACTGTGTGAGACTTGGAGAGGTGAATGACTGATAACTTGCTACGAGGACATGGATGCGGAAGATTCAACAATCAACCAACAAGGACTCAACTAATTGCACAACATTACTGTGTTGCACAAAACATTGTTGATGAACGACTGCGAATAAGATTGATAAAACTTGTAGAACTAAAAGTGGAACGTGTGTGGAATCCTTAGGCAGAGAATAGTGAAAGGTGGTTGACGTTTCTAACAATGGAGGAGGAAGTGCAAATTGAGCTGTATTGGTCAAATGAGGATCGGGCAATAGAGTGTTCATGCAAGTGGTGAAGAATGCATCGACATGTAGTGTGCCCAAGGAGACGAGGTGGAACAATTGGTGACACAACATAAGTGCCAAAAGTGCCTAGAAGTGCAGAGGATTGGAATCAAGCACAAGGAAAACTGTGAGAGGGTATACTCGTGAAGGAGATCGAGAAGCATAGGTGCATAAGGAAGCGGTCAACAATTGTTTGCAAGTATAGAATCATTGACAAATTCTAAACACATGGCAAACATTGCTATAGTAGCAGGAAAATAGAAGTGCTCGAAATTTTTGGGTGATGGGAAGGACCCAAAACGTCATATTGAAACATGTGAAACACTATGGTGAGCAAATGGAGTTGATGAAGGATCTTGGTTGAGATTGTTTTTGGCCACATTGCGAGGGATGACAATGGATTAACATCTCAACACCCCTTCACAATGTGGGATGAATTAAAGACCAAATTGAATAGGGAATTCATAATACTTCGCAATGATACGAAGATCATCGATGAGATAAATTCCACAAAACAAAGAAAAGATGAAAACATCAAGTCCATTGGGTTGACCAATAAAAAATGTTAATGAAAAAAAGCTCAAGAAGCCAATCATAAATGAAGAGGAAACGTCAACACAACAATTGGTTATGCAAGTACTAAATATAAGTGTTGAGGTAAAGGTATCCAGTCTACTATACGCAATATCGAAGCTTTACACGATGGTAGATGAGATGACATGGATAAGGAGAGTGGAGGTGTCACGATGCCAACATGAAGCAACAAGAGTAAGAAGGGATCAGTTCATTGTTTTAACAATTTTGATGATTGATGCTAGAAAGAAGCCAACATGGATTCATATTGAGTGTATTAACCACAAGTTGACACAAGTAGTTGTAGATGGAGGAACCATTGTGAACATATCACCAAAAAAGACGTGGAGAGAATGGTAACACCATTCTTAAGGTCTCCAAATTTTAGACTATACAGTGCAGACCGATATGGCATTGAAATGGAGTCTCTTGATTGCACAAAAATTGAAGATTGTTTACTAAGAATTCATCGTGGTTATTGCTTTGCAAAAACCTGATTATGAGGCACTGTTGGGATTCAAATGGCTATGCTTGGCGAAAGTGAACCACAATTGGGAGAAGGGTCACCCCACATTCAAGAAAGGCCAACACAAATATATGATCAATTTGAAGAACCGGTCCATTAGCAAAGATATAGCAACATCCGATGAGTTTGCAGTTCATCATCAGAAGATGAAAATGGACAGGAACCAAATGAAGATGGCATGTTGGAGTTGGAGGAGTGCAAAAAAGATGACGAGCACTTAGCTGACTTCTCCATTGGTTTTCCAAGCAAACTACATGTGTATTCATGTAGAAAATAACCATGATGAATTGAGAATGAGTGTACAAAACCGACAAGTGTAATCAAAATGTAAAGTTTGAAACACGAGGAGGAAAAGTGGACATTTCCAAAGAATTTTGCAGAATATAGTGTTGGTGATGTTGTGATTGATGAGAAACCAACACACCCATTCAATGTGGCTAAAGTGGCAAGTGAACCTGATACCATACAATACGAAGGACAAAATATGGTACAAGTCAACCTCGAGGAATAGAAGAAGATCCATTGTGGGGACGAATGGGACCCAATGTTGAAATCGACAACTTTCAAAATTTTCATGCAATATAAGGAGATCCTTGCTTGGACGTACAAAGATTTCAAGGGGATCCCACCAAATCTGTGTACATCACATATTGTTGGTTTTGGATGCACAAGTGAGGTGGCCTATAGAATGAACACGAAGTACGCGACCTTGGTCATCGCAGAGATAGACAAGATTTTGGATGTAGGAATAATCTTCAAGGTGACGGTGAGGAAGGAGAGTAACCCGATCCACATCTGTTAGGGGTTTGAATGTAGTGACCAATCCTAATACTATTTATTGATTCGATTTTGGAGGAGGTAGCCGAACATGAGATCTATTCATTTTTGGATGGATTCTTAGGCTATAATCAAATCAGTATCATTGAGGATAAATTGAAGACCACTTTTGTATGGAGAACATTTATGCATATAATTGAATGTCCTTTGGTTTGTGTAATGCCCTAGCCATATTTTAGAGAATCGTTTTGTACATTTTTGAACAAATGTGCATTGGCAAATTCAAAGTTTTTATGGACAATTGGTTGTACGAGAAAAAGGACAAGCATATGAAAGCATTGGAGGAATGGATGAGGTTTTGGATGAATGCTAGGTTACCCTTAAATCCAAAGAAATGTAAGTTGTTGGTGCCATACAAAAAGTTGGTTGGGCATGGAAGAGTCGTTATGAGCATGGAAGAGTTGTATGACATAAGCTCGTTGAAGTCATTTTTGGGACATGTCGGGTATAATCGACGTTTCATCAAGAAATTTGCACAAGTTTCCCACCTATTAGACGTTTTAATGCCCAAGAATGTTCCTTTTCGATGGACGAAGGAGCATCAAAAGGCCTTTGAGGATTTGAAGGCAAAGTTAGTTTGCGTGCCCATTTTGGTGTTTCCAGGTTGGGAGAAATAATTTCACGTTGACGTAGATGCATCCAATTTTGCAATTGGATGCGGGTTTGTTCGGGAGGGGCAATTTGGGTTGTTGAGGTAAAGGTATCCAATCTACTATACACAATATTGAAGCTTTACGCGATGGTAGATGAGATGACATGGGTAAGGAGAGTGGAGGTGTCGTGATGCCAACATGAAGCAACAAGAGTAAGAAGGGATCAGTTCATTGTTCCAATAATATTAATGATTGATGCTGGAAAGAAGCCAAGATGGATTCATATTGAGTTGCTTAACCACAAGTTGACACAAGTAGTTGTAGATGGAGGAACCATTGTAAACATATAGCCATCTTGGAGTCTCTTGATTGCACAAAAAATGAAGATTGTTGACTAAGAATTTATTATGGTTATTGCTTTTCAAAAACCCACTTATGATGCATTGTTGGGATTCGAATGGCCGCGCATGGCGAAAGTGAACCAAAATTGGGAGAAGGGTCACCCCACATTCAAGAAAGGATAACACAAATATATGATCAATTTGAAGAACCAGCCTGTTAGCGAAGATCTAGCGACATCCGATGAGTCGGGCAATTCGTCATCAGAAGACGAAAATGGACAAGAACCAAATGAAGATGGCATGTTGGAGTTGGAGTAGTGCACAAAAGATGTGGAGCACTCAGATAGCTGACTTCTCCATTGGCAGATGTAAAACTAAATTTTTTCAGCTAAACTACATGTGTATTCATGTAGAAGATAACCATGATGAATTGAGAATGAGTGTACGGAACCAACGAGTGTAATAAAAATGTAAAGTTTGAAACAAGAGGAAAAGTGGACATTTCCAAAGAATTTTGTAGAAAATAGTGTTCATGACGTTGCGATTGATGAGAAACTAGCACATCCATTCGATGTGGCTAAAATGGCAAGTGAACCTGATACCATACAATACGAAGGACAAAAGATTCAATCTCGAGGAAGAGAAGATTCATTGTGGGGACGAATGGGACCCAATGTTGAAATCGATAACTTTCAAAATGTTCATGCAGTATAAGGAGATCCTTTCTTGGATGTACAAATATTTGAAGGAGATCCCACCAAAAGTATGTGTACATCAAATTTTGTTAGTTTTGGGTGCACAACCAATGAGGTGGCTGTATAGAATGAACCCGAAGTACGCGACCTTGGTCATTGCAGAGTTAGACAAAATTTTAGATGTAGGAATAATCTTCAAGGTGATAGTGAGCAAGTGAGCATCATCGATCGTGATCAGCTTGAAGGAGATTCATCCGATCCACATCTGTTAGGGGTTTGAATATTGTGACCATCAAGAATCACTTCCTAATACCATTTATTGATTCGATTTTGGAGGAGGTAGCTGGAGATGAGACCTATTCATTTTTGGATGGATTCTTAAGCTAAATCAAATCATTATCGTTGAGGATAAATTGAAGACCACTTTTGTATGGAGAACATTTATGCATATAATCGAATGTCCTTTAGTTTGTGGAAAGCTCTAGCCATATTTCAGAGAATTATTTTGTTCAATTTTGTGCATTGGCAAATTCAAAGTTTCTATGGACAATTGGTTGTACGAGAAAAAGGACAAGCATATGAAAGCATTGGAGGAATGCATGAGGTTGTGTATGAATGCTCGATTATCCTTAAACCCAAAGAAATGTAAGTTGTTGGTGCCATACAAAAGGTTGGGCACGTTGTGTCCATAAAGGTTTGAAAACTAATCCCGACAAGATAAGAGTTGTTATGAGCATGGAAGAGTTGTATGACGTAAGCTCATTGAAGTCCTTTTTGGGACATGTCGGGTACAATCAACATTTCATCAATAACTTTGCATAAGTTTCCCACCTATTAGATGTTTTAATGCCCAAGAATGTTCCCTTTCGATGGATAGAGGAGCATCAAAAGGCCTTTGAGGAGTTGAAGGCAAAGTTAGTTTGCGTGCCCATTTTGGTGTTTCCAGATTGAGAGAAAGAATTTAATGTCGACGTAGATGCGTCCAATTTTGCAATTGGATGCGGGTTTGCTCGGGAGGGGCAGTTTGGTTTGTTGAGGTAAAGGTATCCAATCTACTATACACAATATTGGAGCTTTACACGATGGTAGATGAGATGATACGAGTAAGGAGAGTGGGGGTGTCGCGATGCCAACATGAAGCAACAAGAGTAAGAAAGGATCAGTTCATTGTTCTGACAATTTTGACGATTGATGCTAGAAAGAAGCCAACATGGATTCATATTAAGTTGCTTAACCACAAGTTGACACAAATAGTTGTAGATGGAGGAACCATTATGAACATATCACCAAAAAATATGTGGAGAGAATGATACCACCATTCTTAAGGTCTCCAAATTTTAGACTGTATAGTGGAGATCGATATGGCATTGAAATGGAGTCTCTTGATTGCACAAAAAGTGAAGATAATTGACTAAGAATTCATCGTGGTTATTGCTTTGCAAAAACCAGCTTATGATGCACTGTTGGGATTTGAATGGCTGCGCATGGCAAAAGTGAACCACAATTGGGGGAAGGGTCACCCCACATTCAAGAAAGGCCAACACAAATATATGATGTAGCGATTCTTTATTCTACTAAAAAATGTACAAAATGATTCTTTAAATTATCACATAGGTCCTAATATAAAATAGCCACAATATTAAAGGTCAAAATAATAATAATATGAGTAGAATAATATGAAAAAATTAATATGTATATCAAGGCTTATATAATAAATCAAATAACATTCATTTATATACTAAAATATGAATGTAAATAACCTGAATCATTCATGAACTATGCATGAAGAAAACTTACAATATTAATTGCTCAAAATTTTGTATATAAGCTTTATTACTCCTCTTACAATAAGATATATGAATTGGATTCCTCTTTTTTTCCTTTCTTTCTTCTTTCTTGCTTTCCTATGGAGCATTGTCTCCATAATATAACCATAGTAATTTGACTCTTCAAGTACTTGACTATTGCTCTCCATATGCCAAGTATCATCACTCTTGGTGTTGCCACTTGCATACTAGATGGACACTTGACTCTTACACTTCTACATGCACTCCTAATCTAGAACACTTGTGCACATCCTTACATTACATATTTGCACTCTTACATACAAGACACTTGTGCACATTCTTTCTTACATGACACTTGTGCATTTCCTACACATTGACACTTACATAAAAGGGGAAATATAAATCATACTTTAAACTATAGACTCAACCCTAATCTATTACATATTTACAAATGTACCATAGGGGTACATTAGCATGTATTAAATAAAGTTATGTATGTCAACAACCCCTATATTACATTATTTGGTTAATGAAGACTTTAGTCTTCAATCTTGATCTTCAACTTTGTCTTTAATCTTCAAGCGACCCTGCATTGTTCATGAACCTCTGGATGAGATTCGTATTTAGTCTACCTCTTTTGGATCTATACTTGAATCATTAGTATATTTTATATGTCTTTAGATTCATATCTTGTGTTGTCCTTCCTTTTGTGCTTGCCTCTATTCTTCTTCCTTCATGTTTTCTTCTGCATATTTATCTAAGAAATACCTGATGATGTGCCTTCTAAACATTGAGTTAGTAAATCATCATAATAATACAATCTTGATTTCAATGAGTCCTCATTGAAGCTAACATAAGCTTCATTCAAGTTGTATGCACCATCTCTCTTTTCATGTCCTTTTCCTTGAAAGATCTTGAAGGTAAGTAATGACAAATACATCATTAAACATTCTTTTGAGGAAAATATAGTGGTGTTCTGTCACTTCCACAATGTTCTAAAGATTTTATTCATGAATATAACTTATAAGTGTTGTGAAATTTTCCTCTTTTGCATCTTTGAGAAATAATGATAGTTTTTCTTTTAAAACATTTGTCATTTGTTTCTTTCCATCAAAATCATCTATTAAGTTTTGAGAATAAAACTTAAGTTTGTTCACCATTTCTTCACTATCTTCATTGAATGCATTTCTAATAATTTCTTCCATTGTGTTCAATTCAATTTTATGATTTATTTCCTTTGAGGTAGTAAACTTGACTTCCACATTTCTAAATAATATAAATTTTGCAAAATTTAATAATCTATTCCTTTGGTGTAGAGAACATTTTAACACCAAAATATTGAATTTGCAAAATTTATATTTCTTCAAAAAAAACCTTTTAACTCAAAAACATTCCCCAATTTCAAAAACCTTTAAAAATTTTCACTCCTTAAACAAATTCAAATAATCTTCAAAAATTCAAATTACTCCAAATTTATAAAAAAAGTTCATACTTAAAAAACCTGAATAATCCTTTTAACTCCAATAAAAACTTTTTATTCTTCTTCAATTAAATTTCTAACCTTTAAAAAATCAAACTATTCAAACGTTATTACTCCACTCATGTCACAATCCGCCCCGTTGGACCTTTGATGAGGAAACAATACAATTGGATTTATTGTTTTAATTGTCTAACATTGATGATGCTATGGCCATGCTTGGAGATGATGCAACATTTGATTGTGATTTATGTCTATAATGCTGTTATGTTTTATGGTGTTGCAGGGCTAATCATGTTTGCAGGTGAACAATGTCTAGCTATTGCTCGGATAATAGTTTTGTTGACGCCTTTAATTGATCAGCGAAAGAGCAGAATAGTGGCAATGCTTGCAATGGTTTTTAATTAATTTGATTGACCATTTATGATAGCAGACTGTAATTTAATTTTCGCTTTGATGATGCATTTAAATGACTTTAGCAAAGGAAAGAGGTTTAATATTTCTACTTAAAAATGATGGTTAAATAAAAAAGTTTAACCATTACATTGCATTAATTTAACAATTTAATATTTGCTTAATGTTTTTTTTTTTTTTAAGCAAAAAACCCCTTACGGGGCTGCCTTAGTCTAAGAGACCACGAACAGGGGGTTCTACACCGTCAAAGTCACCCGGGGGTAGCACTCAACCCTACCCGCACCAACATTATCAATTGGATTTTGGGTACCCAATTCAACTTTTTGGTAGGGTGGAGATTCGAACCTGAGACCTCCCTTGGAGGATTGCCCTCAATTTTAATTAAGCAAAAAAGGGGAATTGCTAAATAATTATGTTAAGTATGGCTTAATTGAATGTGACAAGTTCACGAATATTTAATGTATTTTTAAAATGTGGGAGCCTCTTCTGACTTTTCCATATATACAATGTGCAACCTTCCCTGAAAATGATGACAATTTTTGTGAGAGAAGTGTGTGAACTCAAACCAACAGGGACAGAGTGGGAAGTTGCCATAATAGAGCTCTGTCCTTATCCTATCACCTAAGAAAAGGTGCAGGTATCCTAGGAGAAAGGAGGATGGCTTGGGGGAGAAGCAGGAGGATTTTCAGAGGAGGTTTAAAAAAAAAAAAAAAAAGAGGAGGGGATGCGATTATAGGGGAAGGAGGAGAAAGGAAGGAGGGTTGGAGGACTTACAGAAAAAGAAGAGCCTTCGGCTTCAAGTTTAACGATGTTAGATCTAATAATCCATCATGCTTTTAAAAATTTTAAAGATGGGATCTAGAATTTCTTTCTGTGTTTACTTTTATAAAAAAAACATATGAATGTATCTCTCTTCTTAAGGAAAGTGGGTTTTGGTGTTTTTCTTCAGAGAGCTTCCCTTAGTGAGAGCTTCCCTTAGTTGCAGTGCACTCTAATGGCCTTGTGTTCGACCTTTTCCATTATTTAATAATCAAACTTCTTCTTCACCTTTTGTTCGGCTAAGATCAATATTTCCCTTCCCTCTTGTTTCCAACGGTTGGTTATTTTGTGATGTCGGCTTGGTGTCCTTCACGTAGTTCGGACCTTGTACCATTCATCTGTTTTTCTTATTGACCACTTTGCTCAGTCGTGCACAAGGTGCAGTGCCAACGCCATTGATATTTAATCTGCCTCCCAGGTGCTTTGGCTTCAGTTGACGGTTTAAGATGATATGTTCTATGCTATTACGACCACGTTAAAGGAATGGAGAATAGCCTGGTAGGTTGACTCTGAGTTTGAAGTTGGGTGGATGTGACCCTTTATTCTATATCTTAGTGTTGCGTTGCTTCCTCCCAATGGTGGTATGAAGCCTCATTCAGGTCGAGTTTTGTTGTTTGTAGAAAACTAAGCCTGCTTTTGTGATGATGCTTTCCTTTGACATGATAAGACCACCATTCTATGTCCTCTATTGTCATTCTGCTGTGATACACTCATATTGGGAGCTGAGTCTAGAGGCAATTCTCAGTGATATACCCCCCCTTGCGGGTGTTTCTAGCTTGTTTTCGATGCGACCTCGGACGTAGCGATTTGCTGCTATGCTATGTTCTATTGGAACGCTTATTTCTGAGTGAGATTAATGGCATTAACCTCTCCTAGATAAACCTGCAACCGCCATTGCAGAAACCTCTTTTCTTTCATGTCCTTCCATCGCCACTCCCTTGGTTCGTCGCTACTCTTTTTTATTATTCCCTAAGTTTTAGTTAGGTGTTGGTTTTTATACGCGTCGATGTTGTCCCAGCGCCTCCAAGACGTCCCGTCACGCGGTGGTACCGTGCTTGGGAGGGCACGAGTAGTCTCTCTTTATCCCACATGTAGTGGGTGCAGGGTAGCTATGCCTTTAAAAGGCCTGAGAGGCTACTAAGTAAGAGCCAAGAGCCTATAGGTGCTTGGCTGCCATCTAGCCTCATCTTTGTTTGGCACATAACCTTGGTTGACGTGGTGACTCGTGATTGTTTGCTTGCTTGATTTGCTGGCTTGTTCGTTGCCAACTGTGTTTTTTGTGATTTACGATCATGATTGCTTTTCCTTTTGCCACCGGCATTCGATACAAATATTTAAAAAAAAATCCTACTTATCCTTATCCCACATCCGATGTGGGGTGGGATCTGGTAGGATTTATTAGGGCGTGGGCACAATTAGGTTTATACCCAAGAGTTAGAGCGCTTGGAAAATACCTGCTTATGGGTTTAGGTTCCAATTTCTAGGCACCGTTGAAGGTTGATCAAAATGATTGAATTCTCCATGGTTGTTCCTACCAGCCTACCACATGGCCCTGAGTCATCGTCTGTCTATTAACATTTGGTTGTCGCTGATGATCGAGTCTGAACACATAAGCATATTTTGATCCTTGGCCTCGCTGATGATCGAGTCTGAACACATAAGCATCTGAACACATAAGCATATTTTGATTTATTTAAAAAAAAAAAAAAAAAACAGACCTTTGAGTATTAAAATGAAAAATAATTGACCTTTAAAAAAAAAAAAAAAAAACAGACCTTTGAGTATTAAAATGAAAAATAATAGACCTTTAATATATTAAAAAAGGGTAATAGGCCTTCGTTTTTTTTAAATGGGTAGTAGGCCTTGGACTTATTAAAAGGGATAATAGGCCCTTGATTTATTAAAATAGATAATTGTCCTCAAACCTTTGATCTAATGGAATCAAATTAAATAAAAGAGAATCATAGATACCCTCTTGAAAGGGTATTATTAGATCCTTGAGGGGTAAGCATAAGATTTGACTAGGCCTTTATGGCAATTTGAATGTTGGTCGTGTAGCATTTTATTTTGGGAAAGAAATTTTGTTTAGATCAATCTTGTGGAGAGGTTGAATGTTTGTGGAAATCAATTTTGTGGAGAATATTAGTTAGAGTTTTGACTTCTAATTTTGGTTAATGGAAGGATTTTTGTTGATGTTATATTTTAGTTAAATGAAAGATTACATCTGATTTTTGAGATAGAAAAATACATTAGTGGTTAATATATTTTGTTGAATTGTTACTTTGATTTATGCTAGCGAATAATGTATTTCATGTGACAGAGATATACATTAGTGGTTAATAAATTTGATTGATACAAGATAGATTATGTTAATGGATAATGTATCTCATGAGTTTTCTATACATTAGTGGATAATACATTTAATTTCAATAAGAGAAATTATGTTACTGGATGACATACTTCATGGGGTAGAAAACTACCTTTGTAGTTAATGCATATCATTGGAAATTGGGTGTGATAGAAATGTATTAATGGATAATATATTTTGCTATGGTTGAGCTTTGTTTGATAGCATAATCTATGTCAAGATGTAATAATGATTGAGAAGTACTTGAGTAAGTAGGAGAAGGTTCTTCTCCTACTTGGAAAGTTAGTATAAGAACTCATAGAGGGGATGATGGGGTCCTATCTAATGGGTTGATGTATGTAATACTATAGTTGATACATGACTATATTGGGCTCTAGAGGGAGATGATTCTTGTGTTTGAACCAAGGGGGAAGAGAGAATCTTTGAAAGATGAATGCAGAGTTCATCCAAGGGAATTATGGGGTTCCCTCATAGCTTTGTAACAAGAATTAAAAGATCTATTCATGTAAATGAGACATGGGAATAATGAGAATTTCTATTTATTTATTTTTGATGTTGATGCTTGAAAAATGAGGAATGAATGTGGAATTCATTCGAGAAAAATATGAGATTCTCTCTTGAGATGTAATATGAATTAAAGAAACTATTCATGTATCTAAAAGCATAAAATTATGGGCTTCCTATGTTATTACATTGATGGATGTATTAAGGGAATTATGGGATTCCTTTCATATGATTGTATTGAAGGTTATTAAATTATTAAACTGAAAAAAGATATTTTTGAGGTTGGGTTTATTCCCCATAAGGGTTCCTAGGATATATGATGTGCCAGATGTGCTTGATGTTTCATATTTGTTTGAGGTTGGGTTTATTTCCCATGAGGGTTTTTAGAGATAGCTTACTATGGATGTATTGCTCTAATTTATGAAAGATGATTATGGTTATGAATTCATAATGAAATGCATGTGAATGGTTTTTATATGTTTAATCCTTGTAAATCATAATGGCTATGCTCATGGGTTTTGACTAGAAGGAATAGTAGAGAGAGAGAGATGACCCATCCACAATACACTTAGTGCACCTACATAGATGGACTTACATTTGTAGGGATAAACGTACCCTCTTGACAGACTAAGAGGGGTAAGCTAGCTCATCATGGAGATGAGATAGATGGCTTATTTACATTATGCTTAATGCACCTACTAGACAAACTTACGTAAGGTGGGGATAGATGTACCCCTAACAAATGTAAAACATATGGGTTAGAATTTTTGGGTTGTTACAAATGGTATCAAAGCCCTAGGTTGCGATGGACTAGATGCTTCAATGAAAGAGCCCTAGGTTGCAATGGACTAGATGCTTCTGTGAAAGAGCTCTAGGTTGCGATGGACTAGATGATTCAATAAGATAACTCTAGGTCATCGTGGAGATGATACTGATAACTAAGCTAGCTCAACATTGAGTTGAGACATATAACTTTGGCTAGCTCATTGAGACAAATAGCTTAGGCTAGATTATTGTGGAGATGAGACTGATAGCTAAGCTAGCTCAATATTGAGTTGAGATAGATAGCTTAGGCTAGCTCATTGTGGAGATGAGACCGATAGTTAAGCTAGATGAACATTGAGTTGAGACAGATAGCTTAGGCTAGCTCATTGTGGATATGAGACTGATAACTAAGTTAGCTCAACATTGGGTTGAGATAGATAGCTTAGGATAGCTCATCGTGGAGATGAGATTGATAGCTAAGCTAGCTCAAAATTGAATTGAGATAGATAGCTTAGGCTAGCTTATAGTGGAGATGAGACTGATAACTAAGCTAGCTCAATATTGGGTTGAGATAAATATCTTAGGCTAGCTCATTGTTGAGATGAGATTGATAGCTAAGCTATCTCAACATTGATATGAGATAGATGAATTAGATTATCTCATCATGGATATGAGATAGCTTGAGTTAGCTCATCATGGTGAAGTAGAGGATCTTCAAAAAATTAAATATTGGCTAAGTAGGATTAGAGTATGCACGAGACCAAGGAATTGGTTACATTCCAAACCAAGGTGACTTTAAATTGGTTTGCAAGGTCAAAGGTGAATGGAAAATGAGATCTAAAAACATTGCTAACTTGAGTAGAGAGGCAAATAATCCAAGCTTAGGATTCAAATAATTTGACATCAATCACGTGCCTCAAGACACCCGATTCTGGAATGGATTCTATAGCAAATTAAGGCATTTATCTTCTAGATGATTTTGTACAAACTATAGTTAATTTGAAGATGAAAATCTATATTGATATATAATTATCCTAGGTTATATGTAGAATTCATGCTTGAGGTTTAAAATGGGCGAAGAGATTTCTAATATTCATTATAACCACAATGAAGGATGGTACCCAAGAGCAGTTAGGCTTAGGGGAGGATCTGAGCAGTGTAGCTTAGACTGTGATAAGTCCATCTAGTGGTGTTTTGAATATTAAATTGGGCTCTTTACTTATTATGAAAATCAACCATAAATCTTGGTAAACCCAGGCTGTGTATTTGGCATAGTAGATGAAATAGGGAAAATATTGAAAGAGAATAGGTGGTGAATCTATTCTTGAGAGGAGTGTGGGATCCTCTTTTAAAAAAAAAGGTTGATAAGGTATGTACTAATTTATGATATTAGTAAGTTTTGGAAGGACACAAATCCATATTAGAAGCGGATCCTAAGAATGAAACTAGAGAAAGTTGTTCAAGCCCAAGATATTGAGAAGGGCTTAAAACGGTTTGGATTCGTAGGCACCTATAATATTGGATAAGGTCAAGGAAAATGCAATCTCGAGATGGGTGTTATAGTGAAAATTTAGGGCCAAATAGAATTTTTTTTAAGAGAATAAGGACTTCAATGTTAGGAAGGGACTTTGATTCGACCAAACCCCGTAAGGGGGGTGGAGGTCTAAGCTTCAAATCTTGGACCTCATCGAACCGAACGCTTGTCCCTTTTATGGTGCTTTCAACAATGTAAAAGGTTTAAAAATAATTGTGGCATGGTGTTTATAGGGACGGACTGTGCAAATAACTGTGTGGCAACTTTTGGGGTGAACAACGTTGAATACTATGGCGGCCATTAGAGCCAGATAGCCTGCCCGGATTCATGGTAGCTACCGATTCTACCATGTTAATTAAAAAAAATGTTAGGAAGGGACTCTCATGCTTTGAAGATCAAGAAACTAAACCCACATTAGGAAATTGAGGAGAATGACTATGCGAGAATCGCATAGTTTCCCTAATTTTGCTCATCGTAGAGGGGCTAATATGAGGGAGATCTTCGATAAAGGACCTTCTTCTAGGTAGGAACGAAGAAGGGAAGTTTAATTTTGTTGTTCAATGGATGGAATAGCACCCTTACATGGAGTAAGCATGGCCATTTGTATCATCAATGAATGATGATACCATGGAATGACACCCTTACGTGGAGTAAGCGTAGTCATTTGTATCATCAATGGATGATGATACCATGGAATGGCACCCTTACGCGGAGTAAGCATGGCCATATTATATCTTTAGCAGATGATGATAATACTAGAAGAACACCCTACATGGGAGCATGGTTATTATCAGTGGATGATAGTACTTGTACATAGCTTATCACGTGGAGTGAGTGAGTTTTTGACATTATCAATGGATGGTAATATGCTAATATGATAGACATGTTTCCTTATCTAAATTAAATATGTGATATCTTTCCTATTATAGGTAAGCACACGAGACTGTGCTTAGTCCAAGTGGGAGAGAATGTCACAACCCGCCTTGTTGGACCCTTGATGAGAAAACAATACAATTGGATTTATTATTTTATTTGTCTAATATTGATGATGGTATGTCTATACTTGGAGATGATGCAATATTTGATAGTGATTTATGTCTATAATGTTGTTATGTTTTATGGTGTTGCAAGGCTAATCATGTTTGTAGGTGAAAAATATCTAGCTATCGATCAAATAATAGTTTTGTTGACACCTTTAATTGATTAGGGAAAGAGCAGAATAGTGGCAATGCTTACAATATTTTTTAATTAATTTGATTGACCATTTATAATGGTAGATTGCAATCTAATTTCTGCCTTGATGATGCATTTAAATAAATTTAGCAAAGGAAAGAAGTTTACTATTTATGCTTGAAAATGATGGCTAAATTAAAATTTTTAACAATTACATTGTATTAATTTAGCAATTTAATATTTGCTTAATATTATTTGCAATTTAGTTGGTGATAAGAGGACATCCCACGGGATGTCTTGATCCACTTCCCTACTTTCCCCTCCCCTGGTTTTGTCCCTACTCCTTGGCACTTCCCAGGCGCTTCTTTCTTGGCTTGCAATGGCTGGAGACGATCTCCTTGGGGTGGGAGGTTATTTTTCCTCTTGCTTACCCTTTTTGAGCATGATTGAGGGTTCCATGACTGTGTCTCTATTCTGGGACATCCCTAAGATTTTCCTTGGGTTTCCTGTTTGCTTCAAGAAACCTTTTCCTTGTTCTCAGGTTTGGCCCAGTTTGTTGTAGGTTTTCTACTTTGTGCCAGATTTCAGCTTCCCCTGGCACCTCCGTAGCTCTACCTCGTTTGCAAGGGGATCTAGCGGCTTGTGGAGATCCTCAGATTTGTTGTTCCAATTTCTAGGCTTTTGCGGGATGCTGCTTCTTGGATAGCCTTCCCGGGTTGTCCCTTGGTGAATCATGGTTTCTTTCATAAGCCTTCAGTTTCTCCCACTCTTCTGGAGCGATTTGTGGTGTTCCTGTGCAAGATACCTATTTTCCTGCTTCCTCACATGTGTCCCGAACCTCCTTGGGTGGGATGGCCTTTCTTGGTGTTTTTGATGGATTTTTCTAGTCCTCTTGCTTCCTTAGGGCGGTTTTCCTTCCAGGCGTTTTTGGCTTCCAAATTTTTCTTTGACGGGATACTGGTTTCAAGTTCCCTCCTGGATGAGATTTTTCTTTCTACATGGCTCCCGTTAGGTGGGATTTTTCAAATTGGTTTCTTACCGCTCGACAGGATTTTTAAATCTACTAGATTCCCGTTGGGCGAGTTTTTCAAATCTATTGGTTTCCCGCTGGGTGGGATTTTCAATTTTGCTGGTTTCCCGTTGGGTAGGATTTTTAAATATGTTGGTTTCACATTGGGCGGGATTTTCAATTCTGCTAGTTTTTCGTTGGGTGGGATTTTCAAATATTCTGGTTTCCCGTTGGGCAGGTTTTTCAACTCTGTTGGTTTCCCACTGGGCAGGATTTTCAAATATGCTGGTTTCCCGTTGGGCATGATTTTCAAATTTGCTGGTTTCCTACTAGGTAGGATTTTCAAATTTTTTGGTTTCCCACTGGGTAGAATTTTCAAATTTGCTGGTTTCCCACTAGGCAGGATTTTTTCAATTTGGTTGCTTCTTACTAGGTGGGATTTTTCAACTCTATTGTTTCCCGCTGGGAGGGATTTTTTAATTTGTCTATTTTCCGCTGGGTGGGTGCTTATATGAGATTTTTCTTTGGCCTTTATTTTGGGATTTTGTTTGGTCGGTTGACCTATTGTAAAAAGGTTTTGGGGCCCTTTCAAAACCCACTTTTAATTTTAACCAACCAAAAAAAAATATTATTTGCAATTTTAATTAAGCAAAAATGGGAGAATTGCTTAATAATTATGCTAAGGATGGCTTAAATGAATGTGATAGGCTCACGAATATTTTATGTATTTTTAAAATGTGGGAGCCTCTTTTGACTTTTCCATATGAGGCAAAATGTGCAACCTTCCCTGAATGATGGTCATTTTTGTGAAAGAAGTATGTGAACTCATGCCAACAGGGACAGAGTGGGGAAGTTGTCATAATGGAGCTTTGTTTTATCCTATAACCTAGGAAAAATTGTAGGTCTCATGGGAGAAAGGAGGATGGCTTAGGGGAGAAGTAGGAGGATTTTTGGAGGAGGTTTTAAAAAAAAGAGAGGGGGATGTGATTATGGGGAAGGTGGAGAAATGAAGGAAGGTTGGAGGACTTACAGAAAAAAGAAGAGCCTTCGACTTCAAGTTTAACGAGATTAGATCTAATAATCCATTATGCTTTTGTTTTTAAATATGAGATCTAAAATTTATTTCTATGTATTATTTTATAAAAAAATGCATGAACGTATCTCTCTTCTTAAGGAAAGTGGGTTCTGGTGTTTTCCTTCAGAGAGCTTCCTTAGTTACAGTGCACTCTAATGGCCTTGTGTTCGACCTTTTCCTTTGTTTAATAATATAACTTCTTCTTCATCTTTTGTTTGAATAAGATCGATATTTCCCCTCCCTCCTATTTCCAATGGTCGATTGTTTTGCGATGTCAGATTGGTGTCCTTAACGTAGTTTGAACCTTGTACCATTAATCTATTTTTGCTTATTGAATCCTCTGCTCAGTTGCACATAATATGCAGTGCCAACACCATGGATATTTAATCTACTTCCCAGATGCTTTGGCTTTGGTCGATGGTTTAAGATGATCTGTTCTATGCTATTATAACCACGTTAAAGGAATGGAGAATAGCCTGGTAGGTCAAATTTGAGTTTGAAGTTGGGTGGATGCGATCCTTTATTCTCTCTTTTATCCAACGTACGTTGGAACTCTCTGCGCACGTCGGAGAAGTTTGATAGGTGGTCTTTGTCTACGCCGCATTGACTTGTTGAACTTTGTGCGCTCTTTGGTGCAACTTGCCATAGGTTGCATATAAGATTGCTTTGTCATTGATTCACAAATAAATTGTTCGTTTCAAAAGTTGCATGTGACTTTCGTGCCAAAATTATTTAGCCAATGTATGCTGGCACTCTGCGCACATTGAAGAAGTTTGACGGATGGTCTTTATCGATGCTACGTTGACTTATTGGACTTTGTGCACTCTTTGACGCGACTTGCCCTCAGTTGCATGTGATATTGCTTTGCCGTTGATTCATGCAAAAATTATTCGTGTCCTTCATGCCCAAATTATTTTGAATGCCTATCAATACATCCCTTCTTCCTCCCATCATCTAGTTCATCAGAAAAATGCATTTATCATGAGTGAACTCAACATATTTATGGTTAGAGAAATCTCCAAGGATGGATTTATTTTAGTTTAAAATAAGTTTTTAACAGAATTAGATCTAGGGGATATCAAATGAATTTTCTCTTGCCTTTGTTTGAGAAAGTTAAATTTTATGGCAGGCCTTCACTTTTGACCAGAGTTTTGAAGCGAGCAACACACATACATGGATCCAAAATAAAAATAATTCCTCTTATTTTGAAGCTGGACAACTGCAATTTTGTCAAAGATCTTCGAATTGACACATATATTATTTTTAAAATGTGTAAAAAATGAAGAAAATATAGAGAGCTCAAGCACATTGCTCGAGGCATCATTTGTTGGAGGAACTAAAAACCTCTTCGAGCTTATTTGTGTAAATAATAAAATTGTTTGAAGGACTCTTTCCTACCTTGTATTTTCACATTTTTTAATGTGTTTCTTCTCTTTTCTAGGTGGGTGTTTTTTTTGGGGTTGAGCTTAGGACTTCTCTTCTTTTCACCGTCTTGGTCTATAAACCTACGATTTGTATTAATGCTTGGGTGTTTTTATCCCACATGCATTACTCTTTAGCTCCCCCCTAGAGTTAGGTATTTATAAAGAGAGGTTGTACCTCTTTGAAATTCACTCTGCTGATGAGACTTGTAGGTCGAAATGCATTTGGAGTTTTGTAGATGTATCACTTATTTTTGATGGAATAAAAATTCAATCAAATGTTTTTTGTTCCTTTCCTAACTCGTCTCTTTCTTTAAGTTTATAATCCCTCATTTTTTTAATTTTGTTTTCTAATATGTTTTTGCTATCAGTATTATGCTCTTTACTTGCACATAATGTGATCTGGTGAATTAGAAAGCTTGCAGTACTAGGAGTATGCTCTTCACTTGCACATATGTGATTTGGTGAATCAGAAACTAGTTTATATTTTTAGAGTACTGCTTCGTCATATTTATTTTTTCATTAATGAGAGGATGCTAAGTAAGATCCAAGCCCCTATAGGCTCTTCGCTGCCATTTAGTCTCATCCCTACTTGGCACATAACCCTGGTTGACATGGCGATCCATGATTGTTTGCTTGCTTGATTTGCTGGTTTGTTCATTGCTAGCTATGTGGTTTGTGATTGAGGCTCTTGACTGCTTTTCCTTCCACCACGTGCGTTAGATTTAAACTATTTTAAACTAATCCTACTTATCCTTATCCCACATTTGATGTGAAGATCTGATTGGGTTTATTATTGTGGGGACGCAATTAGGTTTATAGCCAAGCGCTGGAGCACTTAGCAAAGCCCTACTTATAATATTTAGGTGCCAGTTGCCATACACCATTGAAGGTCGATCAAAACAGTTGAATTTTCCATGGTGGTTATTACTAGCCTACCATGTGGCCCTGAGCCGTCGTCTGTCTATTAACATGTGGTTGTCACCGATGGTCAAGTTTGAACATAGAAGCACCTTTTGGTCCTCGATGAGAGGCCATTGGTTTAATTACACTTGTAGTCCATGATTAAACGACCGTGAAGTCCATAAGGGGAAATGGATAATAATAAAGGATAACAAGCCTCGACTTCTCAAAATGGAAATTAGGCCTACGATTTATATAAAGAAAAATATAATAGGCCGTTAATTTATTAAAATGGAAAATAGGCCTTTGATTTATTAAAAAAAAGGATAACAAGCCTTTAAGAATTAAAATAAAAAATAATAGACCTTTAATGTATTTAAAAAGGGTAATAGCCCTCTATTTTTTTTAAATGACTAACAAGCTTTGGACTTATTAAAACGGATAATTCATAATAGGCCCTTGATTTATTAAAATAGATAATGGTCCTCAAACCTTTGGTCTAATGGAATCAAACTTCCCGCCAATCTCCTAAATCAAAGAGAATCATAGATACCCTCTTGAAAGGGTATTATTATATCCTTGAGGGGTAAGCATAATATTTGACTAGGCCTTTATGGCAATTTGAATGCTAGTCATGGGGTATTTTATTTTGGAAAAGAAAATGTGTTTGGATCAATCTCGTGGAGAGGTTGAATGTTTGTGGGAATCAATTTTGTGGAGAACCTTAGTTAGAGTTTTGACTTCTAATTTTGGTTAATGGAAGGATTATTGTTGATGTTAAATCTTAGTTAAATGAAAGATTACATCTGATTTTCGAGATAGAAAAATACATTAGTGGTTAATGTATTTTATTGAATTGTTAATTTGATTTACTCTAGCGGATAGTGTGTTTTATGTGATAGAGATATACATTAGTGATTAATGTATTTGATTGAGACAAGATAGATTATGTTAATGGATAACGTATCTCATGTGTTTGCTATACATTAGTGGATAATGCATTTAATTTAAATAAGAGGAATTATTTTAGTGGATGACATACTTCATGGGGTAGAAAACTACCTTTGTAGTTAATGCATATCATTGGAAATTGGGTGTGATAGAAATGTATTAATGGATAATATATTTCGTCATGGTTGAGATTTTTTTGATAGCATAATCTATGTCAAAATGTAATAATAATTGAGAAGTACTTGAGTAAGTAGGAGAAGGTTCCACTTCTACTTGGCAAGCTAGTATAGGAAATCATAGAGGGGATTATGGGGTCCTATCCAATGGGTTGATGTATTCAAGACTATAGTTGATACATGACTATATTGGGCTATAGAGGGAGATGATTCTTGACTTTGAACCAAGGGGGGAGATAGATCCTTTGGAGGATGAACATGGAGTTCATCCGAGGGAATTATGGGGTTCCCTCATAGCTTTGTAACATGAATTAAAGGATCTATTCATGTATTTGGGACATGGTAATCATGGGAATTTTTATGTATTTATTTTTGAGGTTGATGATTGGAATATGAGGAGTGAAGGAAGTATGGGATTCCCTCTTGAGATGTAATATGAATAAAAGTAACTATTAATGTATCTAAAAGCATTAAAATTATGGGGTTCTTGTGTTATTACATTGATGGATGTATCAAGAGAATTATGGGATTCATTTCACATGATTGTATTGAATATTATTAAATTAATAAAATTAAAAGGGATATTTTTGAGGTTGGGTTTATTATCCACGAGGGTTGCTAGGATATATGATGTGCCATATGTGCTTGATAATTATTGTTATCTCATGATCTTGTTCTTATTACTTTCTAGAGATAGCTTGCTATGGATGTATTGCTCTAATTTATGAAAGATGATTATGGTTATGAATTCATAATGAATTGCATGTGTATGATTTTTATACGTTTAATACTTGTAAATCATAATGGCTATGATCACGGGTTTCTATTATAAGGTTTAGTAGATATAGATGATCCATCCACAATACGTTTAGTGCACCTACGTAGATGGACTTACGTTTGGTGTAGGGATAAGCGTACCCTCTTAACAGACTAAGAGGGATAAGCTAGCTCATAATGGAGATGAGATAGATGACTTATTTACATTATGCACAGTGCACGTACGTAGATAGACTTATGCAAGGTAGGGATAGGTGTACCCATAACAAATGTAAAACATATTTTTTTTCTCTCTTAAGTTGGGTTGGAAGTTTTAGGTTGTTACATCTGGTATCAGAGCCCTAGATTGCGATGGACTAGATGCTTCAATGAAAGAGCCCTAAGTTGCAATGGACTAGATGCTTCTATGAAATAGCTCTAGGTTGTGTTAGACTAGATGCTTCCATGAAAGAGCTCTAGGTTGTGATGGATTAGAAGCTTATTCGAGTAAGAAAAATGTTTCTTAGGAATTGATCTTAGGAAGGTATAACTAACATTTGAAAGCACGAATAAGATGTAATAGATATCTCAAGTTAGATCATCATGAGGATGAGACAAATAGTTTGAGTTATCTCAACATTGAGTTGAGATAGATAGCTTAGGCTAGCTCATCATGGAGATGAGACTGATAGCTAAGCTAGCTCAACATTGAGTAGATATAGATAACTTAGGCTAGCTCATTGAGACAAATAGCTTAGGCTAGGTCATCATGGAGATGATATTGATAGCTAAGCTAGCTCAACATTTAATTGAGATAGATAGCTTAGGCTAGCTCATCGTGGATATGAGAGTGATAGCTAAGCTAGCTCATCGTGGATAGGAGAGTGATAACTAAGCTAGCTCAACATTGGGTTGAGATAGATAACTTAGGCTAGATCATCGTGGAGATGAGACTGATAGCTAAGCTAGCTCAACATTGGGTTGAGACAGATAGCTTAGGATAGCTCATCGTGGAGATGAGATTGATAGCTAAGCTAGCTCAACATTGAGTTGAGATAGATAGCTTAGGCTAGCTCATAGTGGAGATGAGACTGATAGCTAAGCTAGCTCAATATTGAGTTGAGATAGATATCTTAGGCTAGCTCATCGTTGAGATAATATTGATAACTAAGCTATCTCAACATTGATATGAGATAGATGAATTAGATTAGCTCATCATGGAGATGAGATAGCTTGAGTTAGCTCATCATGGTGAAGTAGAGGATCTTCATAAAATTAAGGAATGGATAAGTAGGATTAGAGTATGCACAACACAAAGAAATTGGTCACATTTCAATCTGAGGTGACTTAAAATTGGTTTGAAAGAAGGTCAAAGGTGAATGGAAAATGAGATCTAAAAATATTGTTAACTTTAGTAGGGAGACAAAGAAACCAAGCTTAGGATTCAAATAATTTGACATCGATAATGTGCCTTGAGACACCTGATTCTGGAATAGATTCTCTATCAAATGAGGGTATTTATCTTGTAGATGATTTTGTGCAAACCATAGTTAATTTCAAGATGAACATCTCTTTTGATATATAATTCTCCTAGGTTACAGGTAGAATTCATGCTTGAGGTTTATAATGGGTGAATATATTTCTAATATTCATTATAACCACAACGAAGGATGGTTCTTGAGAGCAGGTTGGCTTAGGGAAGGATCTGAGTGGTGTAGCTTAGACTGTGATAAGTCCATCTAGTGGTGTTTTGAACATTAAATTGGGCTCTTTACTTATTATGAACATCAACCATGGATCCTGGTAAACCTAGGCTATGTATTT
Organism: Wollemia nobilis; assembly: GCA_028583015.1. Classification (NCBI taxonomy): domain Eukaryota; kingdom Viridiplantae; phylum Streptophyta; class Pinopsida; order Araucariales; family Araucariaceae; genus Wollemia; species Wollemia nobilis. The sequence goes on from JAQPPZ010003258.1 coordinate 336,611, forward strand.
GGCATAGTAGATGGAATAGAGAAAATATTGAAAGAGAATAGGTGGTGAATCTATTCTTGAGAGGAGTGTGGGATCCTATTTTAAAAAGAGGTTGATAAGATATGTACTAATTTATGAGATTAAGTTTTGGAAGGACACAAGTCCATCTTAGAAGCAAATCCTAAAAATAAAATAGGATAAAGTTGTTCAAGCCTAAGATATTGAGAAGGGCTTACATCAATTTGGATCCGTAGGCACCTATAAATATTGGATCAGGTCAAGGAAAATGCAATCTTAGGATGGGCATTTTAGTGAAAATTTAGGGTCAAATAGAATTTTTTTGAAGAGAATAAGGATTTCAACATTAAGAAGGAACTCTCGTGCTTGTAAGATTGAGAAACTAAACCTAAATTAGGAAATTAAGGAGAATTACTATGCGGGAATCACATAGTTTTCCTAATTTTGCTCATCTTAGAAGGGATAAGATGAGAGAGAGCTTCGATAAAGGACCTTCTTCTAGGTAGGAACAAAGAAGGGAAGTTTAATTCTATTGTTCAATGGATGGAATGGCACCCTTACGTGGAGTAAGCATGGCCATTTGTATCATCAAAAGATGATGATACCATGGAATGATACCCTTATGTGGAGTAAGCGTAGTCATTTGTATCATCAGCGGATGCTTATACCATGGAATGACACCCTTACACAGAGTAAGTGTGGCCATTTGTATCATCAACAAATGATGGTACCATGGAATGACACCTTTACATGGAGTAAGCGTAGCCATATTATATCATCAACAGATGATGATAATACTAGAAGGACACCCTGCATGGGAGCATGGTTATTATCAGTGGATGATAGTACTTGTGCATAGCTTATCACATGGAGTAAGTTTTTGATATTACCAGCGGATGGTAATATGCTAGTATGATAGACATGTTTCCTTATCTAAATTAAATATGCAGTGATATCTCTCCTATTATAGGTAAGCACATGAGACTGTTTAGTCCAAGGGGGGAGAATTTCACAACCCGCCCTATTGGACCCTTGATGAGGAAACAATACAATTGGATTTATTATTTTATTTGTCTAATATTGATGATGGTATGGCCATACTTGGAGATGATGCAACATTTGATTATGATTTATGTCTATAACACTGTTATGTTTTATGGTGTTGCAGGGCTAATCATGTTTGTATGTGAACAAAGTCTAGTTATCGATCATATAATAGTTTTGTTGACATATTTAATTGATTAGCGAAAGAGCGAAATAGTGGCAATACTTGCTATGGTTTTTAATTAATTTGATTGACCATTTATGATGGAATATTGCAATCTAATTTCTTCTTGGATGATGCATTTAAATGACTTTAGCAAAGGAAAGAGGTTTAATATTTCTGCTTGAAAATGATGGTTAAATTAAAAAATTTAACCATTACATTTCATTAATTTAGCAATTTAATATTTGCTTAATATTATTTTCAGTTTTAATTAAGGAAAAAAGGAGGAAATGCTCAATAATTATGCTAAGGATGTCTTAAATGAATGTGACAGGTTCACTAATATTCTATGTATTTTTAAAATGTGGGGCCTCTTTTGACTTTTCCATATGAGGTAAAATGTGTAGCCTTCCCTAAAAATTATGGCTATTTTTGTGAAAGAAGTGTGTGAACTCAGGACAGTAGGGACAGAGTGGGGAAGCTTCCATAATGGAGCTCTGCCCTTATCCTATCACCTAGGAAAAAGTGTAGGTCTCATAGGAGAAAGGAGGATGGCTTGGGGAAGAAGTAGGAGGGTTTTTGGAGGAGGTTTCCAAAACAAAAAAGGGAGGGGGATGTGATTATTGGGGAAGGAGGAGAAAGGAAGAAATGTTGGAGGACTTACAGAAAAAAGAAGAGCCTTCGACTTCAATTTTAATGAGGTTAGATCTAATAATCCATCATGCTTTTGTTTTTAAAGATAGGATCTAGAATTTCTTTCTTTGTTTTTTTTTAAAAAGTATGACCGTATCTCTCTTCTTAAGGAAAGTGGGTTCTGGTGTTTTCCTTCAGAGATATTTCCCTTAGTTGTAGTGTACTCTAACGGCCTTGTGTTTGACCTTTTCCTTTGTTTAATAATCAAACTTCTTCTTCACCTTTTGTTCAACTGAGATCGATATTTCCCCTCCCTCTTATTTTCAATGGTTGGTTGTTTTGCCATGTCATATTGGTATTCTTCACATAGTTTGGACCTTGTACCATTCATATATTTTTACTTATTGAACCCTCTGCTCAGTTGCACACAAGATGTAGTGCCAACACCATTGATATTTAATTTACCTTCTAGACGCTTTGGCTTTGGTTGATGGTTTAAGATGATATGTTCTACATTGTTACAACCATGTTAAAAGAATGGAGAATATATTGGTAGGTCGACTTTGAGTTTGAATTTGGATGGCCATGATCCTTTATTCTATATCTCTTAGTGTTGTGTTGCTTCCTCCCAATGGTGGTCTAAAGCCTCATTTAGGTCGAGTTTTACTGTCTGTAGAAAATTGAGCCTTCTGTTGTGATGATGCTTTCCTTTGCCCTGATAAGACCACCATATTGTGTTCTCTATTGTATTCATTCTGCTATGATATGCTCACATTGGGAGCTGAGTCTAGAGGTAATTCTTAGTGATATACCCCCATTGTGGGAATTTCTAGCTCATTTTTTATGCAGCCTCGGATGTAGCAATTTGCTACTACGCTATGTTCTATTGGAACACTTATTTATGAGTGAGTTTAATGGTATATACCTCTAGATAAACCTACAATCACCACTAGATAAACCTCTTTTCTTTCATGTCTTTCCACTATTTCTCCCTTGGTTCATCGCTGCTCTTTTTTATTATTACCTAAGTTTTAGTTAGGTATTGGTTTTTATGCATGTCGGTGTCACCCTAGTGCCACCAGGGTGTCCTGTCGCATGGTGGTGTCACACTCAGGAGGGTGAAAGTAGTCCCCCTTTATTCCACATGTAGTGGGTGTAGGGTAGCCAGGCCTTTAAAAGGCCTGAGAGGATGCTAAGTAAGATCCAAATGCCTATAGGTGCTTGGATACCATCTAGTCTCATCCTCACTTGGAAAATAACCCTGGTTTATGTGGTGACCCATGATTGTTTGCTTGATAAATTTGCTGGCTTGTTCATTGCTAGCTGTGCAGTTTGTGATTGAGGCTCTTGACTGCTTTTCATTTCACCATGTGCGTTCGATTCAAACCTTTTTAAATAAATCCTACTTATCCTTATCCCACATTTGATGTGGGGTGGGATCTGATAGGGTTTATTAGGGTGGGAGCACAGTTAGATTTATAGCCAAGCATTGGAGCACTTGGCGAAGCCTTACTTACTAGGTTTAGGTACCAGTTGCTAGGCACAATTGAAGTTCGATCAAAACGATTGAATTTTCCACGGTTGTTCTTACCAGTCTGCCACATGGCCCTAAGACGTCATCTGTTTATTAACATGTGGTTTTCACTGATGATCAAGTCTAAACATAGAAGCACCTTTTGGTACTCGATGGGAGGCCATTGGTTTAATTACACCTGTAGTCCAGATTAAAATATCATGAAGGCCATAAGGAGAAATGGGTAATAATAAAGGATAACAAGCCTCGACTCATCAAAATGGAAATTAGGCCTATGATTTATATAAAGAAAAATATAATAGGTCGTTAATTTATTAAAATGGAAAATAGGCCTTTGATTTATTAAAAAAATATAACAAGCCTTTGAGTATTAAAATGAAAAATAATAGGCCTTTAATGTATTGAAAAAGGGTAATAGACATTTGTTTGTTTTAAATGGCTAACAAGCCTTGGACTTATTAAAAGGGATAATAGGCCCTTGATTTATTAAAATAGATAATGGTCCTCAAACATTTGGTCTAATGGAATCAAACTTCTCGTCAATCTTGAAAGGGTGTTATTAGATACTTGAGAGGTAAGCATAATATTTGACTAGGCCTTCATGGCAATTTGAATGCTAGTCGTGGAGAATTTTATTTTGGGAAAGAAAATTTGTTTGGATCAATCTTGTGGAGAGGTTGAATGTTTGTGGGAATCAATTTTGTGGAGAATATTAGTTAGAGTTTTGACTTCTAATTTTGGTTAATGGAAGGATTCTTGTTGATGTTAAATCTTAGTTAAATGAAAGATTACATCTAATTTTTGAGATAGAAAATACATTAGTGGTTAATATATTTTGTTGAATTGTTACTTTGATTTACGCTAGCGGATAGTGTATTTCATGTGATAGAGATATACATTAGTGGTTAATGTATTTTATTGATACAAGATAGATTATGTTAATGGATAACGTATCTCATGAGTTTTCTATACATTAGTGGATAATAAATTTAATTTAAATAAGAGGAATTATGTTAGTGGATGACATACTTCATGGGTAGAAAATGACCTTTGTAGTTAATGCATATCATTGGAAATTGGGTGTGATAGAAATGTATTAATGGATAATATATTTTGCTATGGTTGAGATTTGTTTGATAGCATAATCTATATCAAGATGTAATAATGATTGAGAAGTACTTGAGTAAGTAGGAGAAGGTTCCACTCCTACTTGGCAAGCTAGTATAGGAACTCATAGAGGGGATTATGGGGTCCTCTCTAATGAGTTGATGTATGCAATGCTATAGTTGATACATGGATTTATTGGGCTCTAGAGGGAGATGATTCTTGAGTTTTAACCAAGGGGGAAGATAGATCCTTTGGAGGATGAATGCAGAGTTCATCTGAGGGAATTATGGGGTTCCCTTGTAGCTTTGTAACATTAATTAAAGGATAATTCATGTAAATGAGACATGGGAATCATGGGAATTTTGATGTATTTATTTTTGAGGTTGATGCTTGGAAAATGAGGAGTGAATGTGGAGTTCATTCGAGGGCAGTATGGGATTCTCTCTTGAGATGTAATATGAATTAAATAAACTATTAATGTATCTGAAAGCATTGAAATTATGGGTTCCTATGTTATTACATTGATGGATGTATCAAGGGAATTATGGGATTCATTTCACATGATTGTATTGAATATTATTAAATTAATAAAATAAAAAGGAATATTTTTAAGGCTGAGTTTATTTCCAATGAGTGTTTCCAGGATATATGATGTACCATATGTGCTTGATGATTATTGTTATCTCATGATCTTGTTCTTATTGCTTTCTAGAGATAGCTTGCTATGGATGTATTGCTCTAATTTATGAAAGATGATTATGGTTATAAATTCATAATGAAATGCATGTGAATGGTTTTTATATGTTTAATCCTTGTAAATCATAATGGCTATGCTCATGGATTTTGACTAGAAGGTTTAGTAAAGAGAGAGAGATAACCCATCCAAAATATGCTTATTGTACTTATATAGATGGATTTACGTTTGGTGTAGGGATAAGTGTACCCTCTTGATAGACTAAGAGGGATAAGCTAGCTCATCATGGAGATGAGATAGATGGCTTATTTACATTATGCTTAGTGCACCTACGTAGACGGACTTACGCAAGGTGGGGATAGGTATACCCTTACCTGTTGTAAAACACAAAAGGAAAAATTTCTCTCAAGTTGGGTTGGAATTTTTAGGTTGTTAAAACTCAAATAATTAATTTTTGAAAAACCTAATTAACCATATCTAATCCTTATTACTCCACTTTAGTTTTTCAAAAATTTAAATATGCTTTATTTCCCTCCAAAAACTTTATTAAGCGTTGGAAATATTTGTAACATCAAGTAACGTTACCTGGGTTAGTGTGAATATCATTACAATATTAGTGTGCAGGCTTATAACTGGATTTGTTGTACTACCACTATTTCCAATGACAACTACCTTAGACTGCAATGTTGGCTTCTATTGGCCATAATATTCCAATGTTGACCTCTATTGACCACTTTCTTTCAATACTTATTATATTGTTTTCTCTTAATTTCTTGTGCTTATTTTTCTATTTCTTATCAATGCTATGCTTGCTATTTATCTTAATTGCTTGTGCTATTCTACTATTTCTCTTCAATGCTTGTGCTATTCTTCTTATTCCTTTCAATACAATGCTTGAAGCTATACAAAGCAAGCTATGTATGCTACTTTATCCTTAAATACTATTATGTCTTTCTTATTCAAGACTACTATGACCTTTTTTTTATTATATCATATTATCTATGTGGATGATAACTCCACTCTTTTCTTCTATTGTAGTCTTGGTGCTATTCTTCTATGTACTTGATTTCTTCTTCTATGTGGATAATAGCTCCACAATCTTCTTATTTCTTCTTTATGCTATCTTCTTTGTTCCATATTCAGAAGCTAAAATTCTTCTCTATCTTTGTAGGAAGCTTCTCAAAATTTTGTAATAATGCTTCTTATATTTTTATTTGAAATCTAAAATCTTCAATGTTTCTTCTTATTTCTATTCTCTTATCTCTGTACTTAGAAGCTTAAAATCTTTTCTATATCTATAGGAAGCTTCTCAACTTTTTTAGCTTAATCTATGTTTCTCTTATTTTCTTTGTCAATTTGAAATATTCAATGTCTTAGGTCATACCTAAGAACTCAATATGATTCTCCTCCTTACTAGAGAACCCAATATTAATGTTAGGGTGGCACTGAATATCCTTGAATGATCAACTATCTTCTGAGTTGATTCTGCCTCAAACTTCAATCTACTAATTCTCAAATTTTCAAATTTTAAGAACTTGAAATTTCAAATCAATATTAAGGTGGCACTGAATATACTTGAATGATCAACTATCTTCTGAGTTGATTCTACCTCAAACTTCAATCTACAAATTCTCAAACTTTTCAAATTTCAAAACTTCAATCTTCAAATTCTTCAAATCAATGTTAGGGTGGCTTTATCCCTAAATGACCAACTTTCTTCTAGTTGGTTCAACCTATCAATCAATGTCCAAATTCTCTTCTAAGTTGGCTCTTATATTCATTATAGTTGTGTCCTAGTATTCATTGGTTTTACTTTAGCCTAGTGGAAATACCCTAGCATGTTCTACTTAATAAGACCTTTAAAAATAGAGTCCAAGTATGCACTACCTTTAAAGTAGAAAAAATCTAAATTAACTTTATAAAAAATGAACAAAGCTAATTAATAATGGTGGCTAATAAAATAATCTCTATCAAACTAGATAGAGTTTGGTGGTAGCTATGATACCATTATTGGCTTTCTAAGCCTTTCTACCACAAAATATCATAGGTTATCACACAAGTCCCAATATAAAATAGCCACAATATTAAAGGTCAAAATAATAATAATATGAGTAGAATAATATGAGAAAATTAATATGTATATCAAGGCTTATATAATAAATCAAATAAAATTTATTTATATACTGAAATATGAATGTAAATAGCCCGAATCATTCATGAACTATGCATGAAGAAAACTTACAATATTAATTGCTCAAAATTATGTATATAAGCTTTATTATTCCTATTACAATAAGATATATGGATTGGATTCCTATTTTTTATTTATTTTTTCTTGCTTTCGTATGAAGCATTATCTCCATAATATATCCATAGTAATGTGACTCTTAAAGTACTTGACTATTGCTCTTTATATGCCAAGTCTCATAAATCTTGGCCTTCAACTTGCCACTTGCATACTAGATGGACACTTGAATCTTATACTTCTACATGCACTCCTAATCTAGAATACTTGTGCACATCCTCACATTACATATTTGCACTCTTACATACAAGGCATTTGTGCACATTCTCTCTTATATGACACTTGTGCCTTTCCTACACATCGACACTTACATAAAGGAGAAATATATATCACACTCTAAACTATAGACTAAAACTTCATCTATTACATATTTACAAATGTGCCATGAAGGTACTATGGGGGTACATTAGCATGTACCAAATAATGTAATATATCTCAACATGGGCTAGATTAGTCCATATACTTTTCAAGTCGATGGTTATCGTGTGTGGAGAAAAAGTACAACACAATGGAATGAGTTGGGTATGGTTTGTGCAATACAAATATTTAGACATTACCTGCTTGCCAATCCCTTCACCTTTTATGTAGACCATCAAGCATTGTTATACTTGATTAACTAGTTGACCATTCATGGATTAATTAGCAAGTGGCTTATCACATTGTAAGAGTTTGTATTTCATGTGGTGGTGAGACTGGGAAAGAACACATAATAGCAGATCATCTATCATAAATTTTCTCAGGTAAACTTGTAGAGGAAGGAGTATCAGATGAATTTTTAGATGCTCACTTATTTGCAATAAGTGTGCTATCATCATGGTACAAGTACGTCTAGGAATACTTGTTGATGAGAGAGTTGTCATAGGAGTTGATAATAGCAGAAAGCAAGAAGATCATTATCAAATCAAAACCATTCTAATTGATAATTGGATTGCTATATAAAATATAATATAATGGTGTTTTGTGAAGGTGTGTAATAAATGAAGTAGTGAAAACAACATTAAAATAAGTTCATGATGGACTGATAGGAGGGCATATTAGGCCAAATGCAATGATGAGGAAAGCAATTTTGGCAAGGCTATGATGGCCCACCCTCTATTGTGATGCAAAGTAGTTTGTGACGATATGTGATATGTGCCAAAGAGCCTTAAGATCATTGAGGAGGGGCTTTATTCCATTACACCCGTCATAACCACAAGAGTTATTTAAAAGATGGGATATAGATTTTGTCAAACCATTAAAAACCAACAAAAGAAAATATTGGTACATTATTGTGGCAATAGAATATCTGATGGAGTGGATTGAGGCAAGGGTATTTCCTAACCAATTTGCAAGGAATATTGCATGTTTCTTGTATGAACAAGTGATTACAATATTTGGTGTACCTCTATAGTTGACAAATGATCACATAGGACACTTTATAAATGAGATCATTTAGAAACTCATCATGGAATTCAAGATCTTGCATTTGTTATCTAGTATAATTACATAGGACGAATAGGTAAGTGGAGGTGACGAACAAGATCTTGGTCTTCATAATGTATAAGACATATTGAATCGAGAATGTTGATTAGAAGGAAATATTACTAATAGTTTTATGGACATACAAAACCATTTATAAGATAATGTATGAACCATAGACCATTCTAGTAAATGTATGGGCAGGAGGTAGTTGTGCTAGTTGAGTTCATGGTATCTAGTTTTAGAGTGACAGTGCATAATGGTTTAGGTGACCAAGAGAGCCTAGAGTAAAGGCTAGCATCGCTAGTTAAACTAAATGAGAAAATAATAATGACAGTAGGTAACAAAAATTGCCCAACATAAAAGGAAGTCATGACATGACAAGCACCTTAGAAAGATGAATATGAAGCTAGGTGACTTGATCTTGAATTTTAATGGCAAGACAAATATCAAGCCATTCAAATTGAAGAATTTATGGCTTGGACCCTTCTAGGTTGAAGAAATGGATAATGGCATAGTGAAATTGAAGAAACTAGATGGGGTAGTGTATCTCGAGATAGTTAATGGTTCAAAGTTAAAGCCATACAAAATAAAATCACAAGTGAATACAGTTATTTTAAACTAGCTAGAGAAGAAGCATGCATAGGAGGGTTTACTACAACATCAAATCAACCTTTTGAACCTTTTGAAGGTATATTGGTCCAAGAATATGATGAGTCAAGTTAGATCGAGAGATATGGTGTAGTAGGAGACAGAGATTTAGAACTTGAAAAACAACTAGCTTGGTTGTTTAGAGGAAAAAATAACATACAACCAATTATTGAAATGGAGGAATTGCAACCTCACCCTATATAATGAAGAAGAATACAAGTACATGCTAGATTCCCAAATAAGGAAGAGAAAGAAACATTGAGATCACTAGATGAAGAAAATACATAGTGATTGGTGGTGATTGATGAAATACAAGAACCACAAGAGCATGAACCTCAAAGTGAAGGTAGCAAGTATGAAGGTATGAGTTTACTAGCAACCATGGGACATGCACAATTGAGAATGTGCAAAGAAACACAACAGTTATAGGAGCAAAGTGAGCAATTACAAAGAATAAATGAAGAGTTGAGAAGACAACATGCATAGGATATATTGAGGCTGTAGAGTAGAATTCCAGCAATTGACGTAGGCTGGAGAGACATACACAAAGTAATATTACCAAGTGGAGTGGAGGAAAGAAACTTGGGAAAGGAAGATTCTAGTAGTGTGTATATAACAAGTTTAAGAAATAATGAAGAAGAATAGAGTAGCGAGAGCTCAGGCTCAAAAATTGAAAGAAGAGTTGAAAGAGGGACACCAAAGAGATAGCAAGTTCCCCAATCAACATGAAGTGTGAATGAAAGACAACAATAAAAAAATACTTCAAATATAGGTAGGGAGATGATTAGGTGTCATAATATTCCACCAAAATTGAATGGTTCCTTGGATATTTGAAGTGGTCTGTAAGGACCACCAAACAACCTAAGGTGTGTGCATGAAATAGGTAATTCAAGTAGATCAAGAAGATTATCAGATTTCCTGAGCTACCTAGGTTGGCTTATCCAAGGGGGAGATGTTGGTTGGCCTCTTTATCGACTGTATAAGGGGAAGGTTTTTCTATTAAATTGCCTCTAGGCCATGTAGTCAATAGTGTAACCTGTTAGGACCACCCCTTGACTACACAATAAGCAACTCAATAATGCACAAAAAAAGGGTGGCCCATCAGGACCACCCCTCGATTGTGCAATAAACAACCTAATAATGTACAACCAATAGGGTGGTCCATTAGGACTTGTAATGACCCAAAATATAGCAACAAGAATACACATAGAAAAGAAAGATTATTTTTTTTACTAAGGAGAGGGATTCATAAACCCCAAACCGACCTTTGATTATTCTAATAGTTTTAAAACCACTAAGTTTCCCAACTTTCCTAAAGAGTTACATCTCACCAAATATCCTTTCACAAGTCCATCTATGTAGGTGTACTATGTGATACCACAAATAAGTTTATCTATCCCATCATCCTTGATGAGCTAAACTTATCACTTTAGCTAGTCGAAGGTATACGTCCATCACCATACCATACACAAGCCCATATGTGTAGGTATGCTACATGTATTATGAGTTAAGCTATCCATCCCATCTCCATGATGAGCTATCTTAACTCAGATGTAATATTTTAGTCTACTTAGTCTTTCATTATCCCTAAGGGGGTCTTCATTACCTCAGGTCTTCCTACGTTCACCCTAAGGGTCTCAATCCCTTAGGTCATTTTCTAGATTCACCCTAAGATCTCAATTTCTTAGGTCATTTTCTAGGTTCACCCTAAGATCTTAATTTATTAGGTTGCTTTTATAGTTTAACAAGAAGACAAGAATAAACCAAACCATATAATCAAATATCATATATAAAGCATACAATGAGCCCAAAGGAGAAAACATATAATGAAAGTAAGTGGTAAATGAAAGAGAAGAGTTAACTAGAGAAGCATAAGCATTCATAAACATAATAATAAAACACATTTCCAAATCAATAATTGAGTTAATACATATAAGCAAGTATGGTAAATCCTTCATGCTTTGAAAGAATAACATTATACATCATTTTTATATGGGATATTTCCCACAAATATAGTCTACTTGAGCATAAGTAAATATTTGTAAAGAAAGATAAACCAATATATGTGACCCAACTGCCATATTTGGTCCTCCATGTCTTTCCTCGATCATTGAGGATAGTAGGGTATCAGGGCACTCAAGGTTCAAGATAGGCATACCTCTAAATGCATTTACTATTTTCTTTACCAAATTGTAACTATACAAATTAACTTAAAGTACCTAACCATCTACTGCAAAGTTGATATCATAATAATCACCATTCTCATTTTCCCTCATTATCTAATGAGAGTCTTTCAACAAATGCAGCTAGATCATAGGTCCTACTTCAATTAATTCTTTCAATCCTTAATTCAACAATTTAAAGTCCCATTCCTTTAATCATTAAATAATCTAGGTTCCTTTATTTCCATAAATCAAGTCTTACTACTTAATTTATAAAGTAACCCATTTTTCTCCATTTCATAAATTAAAGTCCCATACCCTTATTTAATAAATCAAAGTCTCTTACTTTAATCCATAAAACCATTTCCCTTCATTTCATAAATTAAATTCCCATACCCTTAATTTAAAAAACAAACTATTTTGTAAAACTAACTATTTCCTTCTATTTAATAAATCAAAGTCTCTTACTTTAAAGTCCCATACCCTTAATTTACAAAACAAACTATTTTATTTTATTTAATAAATCAAAGTCTCTTACTTTAATCCATAAATAAACCATTTCCCTTCATTTCATAAATTAAAGTCCCATACCCTTAATTTACAAAACAAACTATTTTCTTTTATTTAATAAATCAAAGTCTCTTACTTTAATCCATAAATAAACCATTTCCCTTTATTTCATAAATTAAAGTCCCATACCCTTAATTTACAAAACAAACTATTTTCTTTTATTTAATAAATCAAAGTCTCTTACTTTAATCCATAAATAAACCATTTCCTTTTATTTCATAAATTAAAGTCCCATACCCTTAATTTACAAAACAAACTATTTTATTTTATTTAATCCATAAATAAAATCCATGCTCTTACTTTAATCCATAAATAATCTATTTTTCCTTAATAAAAACTAAGGGTTATTTTCCATTTAAACAATTTGATAGCCAATTACCAATTACATAATTCATCTAGAGTTTTCTATCATTGATTAATGCTTTACTCAATAATCTATCAAATTATTCAGCTAAGCCATAAAACCCTATAGATTCTTCTATTAAAGAACTAGAGAATCAAATAAATAACCCATTACACATAGGAAAGAGCCTTTCCATTAACGACAAGGGTTCGACATCCTAAAAAGTTACATATACTCCACCCTTAACTAAGGGAACAAAGAGCTTAGAGAGAAAATGAATTAGCCCAAAGAAGACTAAGGACGTAAGGTCAACTAAGGTCAGCCAAGGGAAGGAAATCACAACAAACAATCATTGCCTTCGTGGAGCAACCAGGGCTTGTAGACGGTGACCAATAGAAAGCAATTCAAGCTAACCTTAATACTCATAGGGACTACACAGATGTTGATGTAACCTAACCTTTCCCACACTAGCAACGATCGAAAGAGGGTCCATGAAAATAAATAGCCATTATAGCAGTGATCCACTTGGAGGAACCAAACTAAAGAGCAACCTACCTAACATGGCGAAGTCACTGCCAATATCAACTATAAGAAACCGGCTCTTAGCCTACAAATGGGGTGTCTAGTCCAAGCACAAACAACATTGACCTATGTAAAAGTTTTCTAGTAGGTTGCGACCAGACCAGGAAAATATTCAACACAGAGGTATGCTCAATCGAGTATTACTATCACAATGTAGCCAATATAGTGGCTTCGATATGACACCATCACCAAGATGATGAACAACGATCTCAACTACCTAAACAATGACTACAAGTTGTTATAAAAAAAGAGAGGGTGTCATTGGAATATGAACCAACAGATACATGACGTCAAAACACCAAATATGAGGGAGTGGGTAACATACTACTCATAGTTTTGGATGCAGGGAAACAACACTAACCGAATAAGGATGTTGCTAACAACAGAACTGGACATCAACCCAACTGTCCCCAAGCATACAAGTGATGTCTAAGAAAAATAAACACTTAAATCATTTTCTAGGATTGAAAGAGGTAATTTGATCACACTAACCTGCAAATTCCTGCAGATAATCTCAGTCCGCATTTAGACATGCTGTATCTTCTTGGGTGACCCATGTTCTCCTACGTTCTTTTGTTTTTTTTTCTGCTTTCGTTCTGCCATCCTCTTTTATCTTGATGGAAAGGAGTTCCTTTTATCTCAAGCTTCTCTGGCATGATGTCATTAATTCTTGCCTTCTTGACTTAACATCTTCCTTATCCGTCCAACAATCCAACCCACCCCTTTACCATACTAAATTCTATTTTAAATATTAGAGATAAGCTTTGCCATAATGAAGCCCTCCTCTCAATGTCGATGGGATATTTACCTTCACAAGTTCACTCAAATTTCTTTTGAAAGAACGATCTTTGAGTCAGATCTTGCAGGCTCTCCTTTATGAAGTTTTATGATTGTTTAAAAACTTCAATTCTATTTAAATAAAGTATCTTATTATAAATGGAATTCCATTGCTATTTAAATAATGCATCTGTTATTTATAAATGAAATTCTCTTATCATTTGAAATAATGCATCTATTATTTATAAATGAAATTCTTTTATCATTTGAAATAATGCATCTATTATTTATAAATGAAATTCTTTTATTATTTAAAACAATGCATCTATTATTTATCAATGAAATTCCATTGTTATTTAAATAATGCATCTATTATTTATAAATGAAATTCTCCTATCATTTGAAATAATGCATCTATTATTTATAAATGAAATTCTTTTATCATTTAAAATAATGCATCTATTATTTATAAATGAAATTCTTTTATCATTTAAAATAATGCATGTATTATTTATAAATGAAATTATTTTATCATTTAAAATAATGCATCTACTATTTATAAATGAAATACTTTTATCATTTGAAATAATGCATCTTATTATTTATAAATGAAATTCTTTTATCATTTAAAATAATGCATCTATTATTTATAAATGAAATTATTTATCATTTAAAAGAATGCATCTGTTATTTATAAATGAAATTCTTTTATAATTTAAAATAATAACTAACTATATATGCACATACATAGGTTAGCAGGTTTTCTTATCAAATACTAACATCATGCTATTATTTAAAAGGTTTGAGCAAATAGGGGGTTTCCAAAAATAACCATATTATGCATGCTTTTCAAACCATTGATGCAAAAAGCGATGAAGTAAAAGATAGTTAAATATATGCAATATACAAAGGGAATCTTTTCATCAAATCAGTCACCTGTCTCAGCCCGAGAAACACTTAGACAATCACAAAGACCACCACAAGTCTCTAAAGGCCATTTGGGAGGAGTATGCAGAGAAATGAGTGCATCTAAGTTTGGAATACCATCAACAAGGAGACATCGATGAAGAAGATACCCAAGGGGTGTGGTTAGCAGTCAAGAAATCTAGGATGTACAAAGTGTAGCAACAACAATTAACAAGAGGAAGACAGGTTGGGCTATATGATAGGGTATCGTATAGATGAAGCATATACAATAGGTGTTGTACAAATAATTGGATAATTGTGACTAAGTAATTGTATAATTTATTACCTTGAATTATTTATGGTCTACTATATTCATATACAATGAGTGCGAAGAGATAATTTTAGAAGTTTGTCAATTGTTATCAAATTTACAATATCAAGTTGGTTTCAATATTTTTTAATAACCAATTGTTGAATGTAAGGATATTGGTTTGATAAAATGTGATATGGTTTATAGAATATGTTATCACAACTTAATAACAAATAAAGTAGATTAGGAAAAAGATTCATATGCTTCATTGGTTGATAGAGCTTTGCAAAGATGTTATTGCATGGCTTGGAATTGTCACAGTTAGTAAATAAACCATGTCATTTTTTGTTATAGTAATTTTTTGAATGATTATGAGGTTGTCAAGGTTTTAATATTTTTTAATAACCATTTGTAGAATGTAAGGATATTTATTTTGATAAAATATCATATGATTTATAGAATATGTTATCGCAACTTAATAACAAAGAAAGTAGATTATGAGGAAGATTCATACGCTTCATTGAATGATAGAGCTTTGCAAGGATATTATTGCATGATTATGGAGTTGTCAAGGTTAGTAAATAAACCTTGTTATTATTTTTTGTTATTATTTGAACTTGAAACTTTAAATAGGAGGTTTAAGATTCTAATCTTATGAGAAATAGAGTTGTGCACAATGTTTCGATGTGTTTCGATGAAATCCATTTCAAGGGTTAAAATGCATTTATACCAAAAGACATCCTTTAATAGGCTTGACCTATAGTCTTCCATATTGTATATATATATATATATATATATATATATATATATATATATATATATATATGTTGTTATAGATATCAAACATAATTATATTCTATGATACCACAACCATAATGTAATATGAGTGGGACCTTATTCAAACTTGTTGATGGCTAAAAATGTACGCTCACACTTGCACCCATATATAGCATCAACACGAAAATTTTAATCTCACGTGAGATTGCCTAAGAGGAACATACCTCTAGAGAGAGTTGGCTCTCAAAATATGCAAAGGAAAAAAGGGAAGAAGGAAAACAAAAATAACAAAACAAACAAGGAAGACAAAAGAAAAAAGAGGTGATACACCAAGAGAAAATGGTTGATTGATCCACCTAAAACTTGTAAGACACAATGCAACACATACAAAATATAAGACAACGTGAAACAACTACAAGAGGTAAGGTTGGTGTGAACCAAGGGCCAATGCCACATGAAATTCCACCAAACTAAATATACATAGAATACAACCGAAAAAATATTTGTATTAAATTTGAAGTGTTACAAAGACCAAGTTACACAAATGAGTCAACAATCAATTATTTGGTGCATGTGGTACTATTTACACAAAATATCTTGCACAACTTACAGTTCAAATTCAAAATGGTATAACTGCTTGTAGGCTCTGTTAGTACTTGACCACCTACCCATACAAACTGACCAATACTTTTTCCTTGATATCAGTAATATTAAAAGCTCTGAACTATCAACATGTAGCCAAACTATGACTTCTCATTACAAAGCTCCCATCAAGACATTTGGCAACCACCTAACTTACTGACACTGCCATGCTACCAAGGACTGCATCCTTAACACTAGCCCTTAGACATGTTTCCCATGTCTTCTATTTTTCACACAGATTAATTATTACTGTAGGAATTTTAAATATTTTTCCCACCTAATTTTCAGAGTTCCAAGATATTTTCCTTGCCAACTATTTATATTTTCTAGACTTTTATATGATTTATCCACCTACTTTTTGGATTTCCAAAAATATGGATAACTCACAAAGGAGGAGATTTAAACAATTTTTTAATAAAAATCATGCGATATTTTAAAAAAAGTCTCCACCATCAAAAAATTGGAAGTAGACGTTGGTCTCCGTGTGCTCACCTGGGTGTAGGTGCTAACTATGATGGGTGTAGACACCATCCTAAGTGTAGGCACCCTTGGGCTAGGTGTAGGTACCATCGTGCTAGGTGTAGCTCTGGGTGTGGGAACCATTCTGGGTGTAGGCACCACTTTGGATGTCGCTCTGGATGTAGGTGCCACTCTGGGTGTAGGTGTTGTTATGAATGCAAAACGATCCATCACATACTGCCATATCTTCAATTGGTGCAACCGTTAATGAATTTGAAAAGGAGGCTCAAAATTCATTAACAAAACCAATGTAACCGATTAAAAAATATTAGTATTAAAAAATACCAACATATATATCAAGTCAATGTAAAACGTACAACTTATAAAGGTGCTTTTTCTCATATTTATTATGATTATGGGACAATCCATGGTATATAGAAATGAGAAAATAAAATCTTCTATGCAAATTAATGTACACCTTATAAAGGTACATTTGTTTTGTATTTATTATGATTGTGGGACAATCTATGGTATATAAAGAAGAGAAAATAAAATCTTCTATGCAAATTAAAAACTACTTGCCATAACCTTTTATTTTAAAAATTACTTTCATGTTATTCTCGAACATTTTATTAATTGATAAAAAATTAAAAATGTTATATATATTAGTTTTATTATAAAATTAAAAAGTAATGTTTACAATTGAAATATTGTAACTAATAAATGAGATTTTATGCTGTGCAATTCAACTTAATACTTTTTAAATAATATTAAAAAAATTATTTGGAGAATTGATCATTAATAAAAAAGTTGTTTAAATAAATGAACAAGTCCATATAGTGGAGACACTATATGGAAATAAATGTTTATGTCGAATTAGACATTATTATTGTTATTTTTAAAAAGTAGGGTTTTGAAAGATTTACCCTTTCCATTTTATATCAACTTAGTCACATTGAGCTATACAGTCCATTTGGTGCTGCCAAGATTTGAACCTTGGTGTAGTCTACATCATCCATATGTCCCAACTATTAAACCAAGGCCTCATTAGATTAGATATATTATAATTCCAAGTAACATACAATGAAAATAAAGTGGATACATATGTAGACACAAAAAATTATCCCACTTTCAGTGGGCAATCTTCCTTGCAACCCCTAAGAGGTCCCTAACCCTTGCCTAAGGCAAGGATAGGCCTCTCCTCCCTTAGCCTTGCCTATTTTAGTGCCTTTGGTGATATCGTGCTTTGCCATGACCGGTGCAATTTTGTTGAAGTGATATCACGCACCGTCATCACGGGGCGTGACTTTGCTGTTTTTAATTTAATTTTTATTTTATTGTTTTTGGCCCATTTAAACCTAGGTCTAAACCCTCCCAGTGTGTTTTGGCGTTAGCTTTGGGTTTATTTTACCCATATATTTCCCTCCTTTTTTGTCTATAAAAGGAAGGATGTTCTTGCTTAAATGATATGTGCGATTTAATGTGAAATTTTGATTATTGATTAAGCTCATAATTTTTATGATAGCTCGCTCTTCTTCCTTCATTTTTTCTACTACAAGCTAACCCCGAAGTATGAATTTTAGATTTTATATTCTATTGCGTGGATTTTATTGCTATGTGACTTGGTGGATTCGTGGTGTGGTTCAGAGAGAAAATAGTGTCCACTTGGACACTTTGATCTTCTTTATCTACTTTTGCATCATCCATCAGGGTTTGCTTACTTTGTTTCTGGCATTTATTTCATCTTTTGCTGGCATTTATTTCATCTTTTGCATTTGCATTTTATTTTTCATTAGTTTATAGTGATATTGCACCTGGTATTAGCAGGGTGCAACTTCGCTTGCCCAGATTATGACAAAACAGTTCGTAGAAGCGAGATCATATCCCATCAAGACAGGGTGCGACTTCATTGGTACGTTATCACACCCACTTCAGGCAAGGTACGAATTTTCTAGAGAGCATACCGAGGGTAATTTTAAAATTCTATTTTCACTATTGCATTCCATTTTGCATCTAGATCATACTATTACATTTTGTTTTCTATTTTTTGTTACTGTATTTTTATTTTATGATTAATTGTCAAAAGGGCAATTTCTAATTTTGTATTAAAAGGTCATCTAAGGGACCTAGGGGGCTTGAATGTTGCACCTCCAAGGACTATTACACAATAGCCTAAACAGGCCTCCTAATTCTAATCCCATTTTCAAGTGTTTTATAAGTTATTTTGCAGAAATAGGTAATTTTGATATCATTGGATAAGAGGTAGAAAAATCTAAATCAACCACCAGTATAGATAAGTGCTCTAATCATTTTATTGGTTGAATATCTGATCTAATTATTGATTCTTAGACATCTAAAAGTGAAAAGCATTTAGTTTGCATCTAGGAATAATTTTTGTGCATTTATTTTGTATGTTTCCACTTTAAAGGTTTTCTGAAGTAAACCCTAGGTTAGTGAGCATTCAAAATAAATAATAATATTATATTAGCTCTTGTATGCGTGCATTATGTTTTCTATAGTTATATTATGTTTTTGCAATGTCCTTTATATTTCCTAGTTTAGAACTAGAAAGACTAAAATTAGGTGTTTTTCTTAAAACTGAATACATCAAACATTCTTGAATATCATGAGGACTTGGAGCGAGTCCTTAAACCATTCTTGGTGAACTCATCTCCCTAGCACTAAGTGTAGAGCACAACATATCCCCGTGGTTCACCCTATAAGGCTTTCTACCTTTGTAGATCCAACCTTTTTGGGAATTATACTCGGTAGGGCAGTTTTCCCCCTCTACATCTTTGGTGAACCTGATGTGAACACCTCATTTTATTCTTAAACATTAAGCAAGATTATTAGTTATATTTGAAAAATCTTTAAGTAATTAAAATTTATTTGTTAGTGTTTTCCCTATTTGTTTTTCACTAATTCTAATGGCTCCTTTCCTTAGAAGTTAGAGGAAACAAATAGAGGTTGATTATGTTCCTTTGGAAGATGATCATATTGATAGGGAAGACCCTAATGTAGGTCTAGAAGAGCAAGAAGAGGTAGACATGGAAACTAAAAATAATTTTGATCCTTTTGCTGGACCTAATGATATTTATGTCTTTTTATTATTTGATCTCATTTAGGAATTCATGAAAGCTCATAAGGAAAAACTACTAGAATATGTAGAACGAGAAGCTCATATTGAAAAAGAGGATGCTACTCTTTCCCCTCCCAATAAGTCTCCTTTTCTTCATCATGGCATTCCTACATCTCAATCCCTGTATCAAAACAATTTTAAGAACCAAGTGATTTGTGCCACTACTAATACCACCAATGTTGGAGGGAATATTCAAGTCTCTCTAACTGGTAATGGCCCAAAAAATTATTCTCAATTTTCTCTTGTATCCGCTAATATCAACACCATTACTTCTGTTCCACAAAATTTTAGTTATCCATAAAGTGCTACATACAACCAAAGTATCCAAAACTTGAATCAAACATTAGGATTTCAACATGCATACTTTCCTCCTTTGGGAAGTTTAGGAAACATACATTGTAATTCAGAGGTGCAAAATTTGGCAAGTGTTGTGAATCAGTTGGTTTTAAGGATGGACATGATTCAACCTTCAGAGTTTACATACAATTATAAAAAAATGTGTAGTCAACCATTGTATCCTATTGTTGTTGCTAGACCTTATCCTAAGCATTTTTCTATGCCAATTTTACCAATCTATAAAGGGAGTGATGATCCAATAGAGCATTTAAGAGGATTCATAATAGCTTACCATGATCTTATTTATGATGATATGCTCTTATTAAAAACATTTCCAAAGAGTCTTGTTGTAGTGGAATTAGAATGGTATTATCGGTTGCCCAACTATTCTTTGAAGAGTTTTGAGAAGACTGCAAAGATGTTTGTTCATCGGTTTAGTGCTTATATTGAAAAAGAAGCGACTATGAGAGATTTATATGATTTAAAATAAAGTAAAGAAGAAAGCTTTTCAAAAATTTTAGCTCATTGGAGAAGTTTAGTTGGTTGATTAAGACAACCTGTGTCTCAGAAATATATGCTTGACATATTTATTGGTAATTTACAAGAATAATTATCTTATGCTCTAGAAACTACTACTGTCACATATTTAGATCAAGCAATTGAGTTATAAATAAAAGTGGAACAAGCTCTCATTAGAAGAGGTCAAATTAAGGTTAAATAATATAAGCCAATTAAGTATTAACCTAAGAATAAGCATATAGGAGGAAATAGTGATAGCAGGCCTGTTAACAATAACAACCTACAAAAGATTGTATTTCAAAAGTCTCCTCAAAGGAATTTCAGAAGACTTAATATACCCATGGAAGTAGTTTTAAAACAACTATTGGATGCTAAGGCAATTGAATTACCTCCAGTAAGACAACCAAATACTACAACTCATTGGTATAAGATAAATATGTTAGCATATCATATTGTAAATGGAATAATATTCCATTATTAGGCAGGGGGTAAAATAGTGCTTATGTGCTCTCTAATTAATTAAGTTGGTTTGGCAACCAACTAGGTGGTTCTATCAACTGAACCACCAACCACCTTGTACTATTTAAACTTGCATTATTATCAATCCAAATTGCTTTGCAGAATTGAATATGGTATCAAAGCTTGGCAATTCCTTGGTGGACGCAGGTGGAGAAGACGGTTATTAACCGTTCCATTGGTAGACAACGGACAAGGAGGCGATTCTTGGCAGACATCAACCCTGCCAAGCATGACATAGGTAAGCAGAACTAGATACGACATATTTCTCCATGCACGGTGAACCAGACGCAACTACAACATCGACTGATAGAATGTGACATAGAACTAGACGCGACCACGATCCTACCCCCTCCCCTAACTCTTAACGTTTGCAGACTGACGAATAGATCTAATTGGGCACGTGGACCAAGGATGCAGTCAATATTGACATGGACCTAATAATAGACATGCATACCGAGGATGTAGACAAAATAGATGTGGACTTGACAACAGACATGTGGATGAACGTGGGTGGACCAGACAGTAGACACGTCAAAGGATGTGAGTGGACCGAACAACAGACACAGGACATACGCGGCTAGTTGCACGCCCTTCAAGGTAGCAAAAGTACGATGAGGAGGGGTGATTGCCCGAAGACAGTCACCTTCTAAGGTGACTCTCGTAGTATTTCAACTACTGTGAGTGCATCCTTCAGCTGCATGTGGGATAATCCCACTTCAATTTTTTTTTAAACAAAAATATTTCTTGTCGCTTCTATAACATGTGAGTGGTGTTATCTCCTACACAATGCCTCTGGTAGCGTAGTTGGTTGGGATGTGTACTATGCTACACCTGATATTAGGTACGAATCCTGCTATGGGATAATGTTTTGATGCTCGACATTTCTGGTTGATGCCCTATGGTCCGTTTTGACTCCTGACGGGTCAGTTTGATGCCCGCACATTGTTTTGACACCCTACGCATATTTTTGATGCCCCAAGCAGCGTTTTGATGCCTTTCATGGTCAGTTGATGCCAAAATAGGTTAGTTGACGCCTTGAGAGGCTAGTTGATGCCTAAAAAGCCTATTTTGATGCTTGAAAAGCCTATTTTGACGCTTGGAAAGGATTCTTTTCATTTTTTCAAGGGTCCAAGTGCAATTTTCAAGGGTCCAAGTACACTTTTGTTATTCTTCCTTGTTTATTTTGCAACCAGAAGGGGGGAATCAAGTATTCTTTTTGCAAAATTATAAGGCAAAAGGGGGGAGATCAAAAATTTGATGAAAGTGAATTCTTGCATGATAAAACTGGCATTGTAAACACCTAGAGTAACTTAATTTGTGGGTAAATATTTTATTTTATTGCATTAATCAATTACAAGCAAAGCAAAGACCCCAAATTTTTTACCCTATATGTGCAATTTATTGCATGACAGCGTTCGATATTTGTGATACCTCTGGCCCACACTTACAGGTAATGTTGTCGTGCTTTGGGCTACTGTATATGTCACCTAATATAGCTGCAACAACAACATCTGAGCTTGTTCTCTATCAATCATCGGGGAGAAATAAGGTAAACCAGTTCTATTGTTCACTTCATTTCATACCCACATCGTGATTTTTGTTAGGCGTAAATCCTGATGAAGGTTTTTCCAAAGTGTTTAGGGGAAGTTACGCCCCACGCATGCGGAATAAACTTTCTATGGTAGGTGTCATTAACAACACGATGCCCTTTTAGTATCACCTAAGTTCAAAGTATCATGCTACTCATATGTACTTATAGTCTCCCTCACGTAAGGGCGGGTACATATTGAGTGGTGTGTTGTTCATATATACCTATAGTCTCCCTCATGTAAGGGCGGGTATATATTGAGTGGTTACGATATTTAGATCTGGCAGGTATAAATAAAGGGAGACCAATTGGTGATATAAGGAACCTTCATAATGGCCAGTGTTCACAAGTATCTCTCAGATTCACAGTTGCTAAAAGGTCCTAATTTTGTTCCATGGAAGACAAATATGAGAGCCATTCTTCAGGTGGAAGATTTATGGGATGTAGTGACTGGCACTACAACATGCCCTAAAACAACAGGAACAGATCAAGAAGATTGGGATAAGAAGGACAAAAGAGGTCTCATGTTTCTCCTAATTGCTACTACAGATGAGGTCCAACCTCATATTTGTGATGCCAAAACCAGTAAGGAAGCTTGGGATGCTTTGATTACTATGTATGAAGGAAAGAATCAGTCCACTATTCTCAACCTTCAAACTCAACTACATACTCTCAGTATGAATTCTAGGGAGATAGTTGATTTATTCCTTTGTAGAGTGGCAGACTTGAAAGCAAAATTGAATGCTATGGGGAAACTAGTGAATGATTATATCTTGAGTTCTGTCATCTTGAGAGCATTTCCAAATTCCTATAAGATGTTGATTACTTCTCTCAACATTTCTGGTAGACAAGTATCTTTTGTGGAGTTGGTAAATTTACTTCAGATTGAGGAGGCAAATCAGGTTCAGAAATATGAGGTGCCAGATAATGCCCTTTCCACCCAAAAAAGGGGTAAGAAACAAGGTCAGTTTCAAAAAGGGGGTTCTTCTTCCAAGGGAAAAGGGAAACAAAATCAGTAGAAGGATAAACAATATTGCAAGATTTGTGATATGAATAACCATGACACCAACAGGTGTTGGTTCAAAAACAAGCAACAAAATGACCAACCTCATAGGAAGAAAGGCAAAGAGAAACAAAAATATAAAAAGAAACATAAGCAACCTAAGGGTCATGTTGCTTATGTTGACTCTAACTCAGACTCAGATTCCCCTGAGTTTGATTCAAATTCTGACTCTGAAAGAGCACACAAGGTGCTCATGACCCATACTTCATCTTCCTAGATAGATGTTTTCTGGTATATTGATTCAGGAGCTAGTAAACACATGACAGGGGACAAATCATGGTTTGAAAATTTTGAGGAGAAAGAAGGTAAGCCAGTCACAATTGCTGACAATCAAGTCTACCAAGTGAAGGGTGAAGGGGATGTTTCTGTCACTCTTCCAGATGGGAAATGTCAGATAGAGAAGGTCCTCTATGTTCCTGGATTGGCCAATAATCTGTTGTCTGTTCCTCAGATGTTGGATAGAAATATGGATGTTGTGTTCCGAGTTGTGAAAGGCAAGAAGATATGTTTTATAACCCACAAAGGTAAACATGTTGCAACCGACTCCTACAAGCATGGCTTGTTCATCCTAGATGCTCTTTCAATGCCTCATGTTGCTCTGGCTGCAACTACAAAGGAGGCTACTTCTCTCTGGCATAGAAGATATGGGCATCTAAGTTCAGGATATTTGCTCGAATTGCGCAAATATGAGATGGTGAGAGGCCTTCCCCACCTTTCATCCATCTTACCAGTTTTCTCGGATTGCTTAGCAAGGAAGCAACACCAGGTACCTTTTGAATCTAGCTCTTCCAAAGCTAAGAAACCTTTGGAGTTGGTACACACCGATCTGTGTGGTCCTATGCCAACCAATTATGGTGGAAAGAAGTACTTTCAATTGTTCATTGATGATTACTCTCAAAATATGTGGGTTTTCTTCCTTCAATTGAAATCAGAGGCATTTTCATACTTTCAACACTTCAAGAAACTTGTTGAAAAAGAGTCTGGATGTTTCATCAAATCCCTCCGCTCCGATCGAGGGGGGAATATACTTCCAAATATTTTTCATCATTTCTGAAAGAACATGGGATTAAGCGACAAATGACAACAACCTATACACCTTAGCAAAATGGAGTTGTTGAGAGAAGAAATCATTCCATTATGGAAATGGTTTGATGTATGCTAAAAGGAGCACATCTTGAGGATCAATATTGGGTAGAAGCAATAAATACAATATCATACCTCCTAAATAGAGCACCCACAAGAGCTCTACAGGGTAAAACTCCACAAGAAGCATGGAGTGGTAAGAAACCCTCCATTTCTCATCTAAGAGTTTTTGGATGTAAGGCATTCATGCACATTCCAAAACAAAGAAGGAAGAAGTTAGATGAGAAGACCCTGCAATGTATCTTCCTTGGTTATGATGAGCATTCAAAGGGATATCTCTTGATAGATCCTATAACCAAGAAAACACATATAAGTAGAGATGTAGTATTTGATGAAGCTTCCACATCAGATATCACATCTACAGATGTATACCTTGAAGAAGAAGAGGAATCTAAGAAAGAAAGTTCACCCCCAAAGAAGAAGGTTCTAAAATGGTATACTAGTACATTGAGAGATTCTAAACTGAATACACTTCCAGATATAACTCAAGATCGACCTTGCACTCGGAGTATGACACAACAGAGAAGAGCAGAGGCATCATCTTTAGAGGTTGATGAAATTTACCAATAGTTTGATGATCTATCTATAGATGCAGAGGAAGACAGAGACACATATATGGATAATGAACGGTTTTATATGACAACATTGGATGAAAATGAACCTACAACAATTCAAGATGCACTTAGTAAGCCTCAGTGGAAGGCTGCTATGGAAGCATAACACACATCTCTCATGAAGAATAATACATGGAAGCTAGTCAATATGCCTATAGGAAAGAAGCCCATTGGCTGCAAATGGGTGTTCAAAGTAAAATATAAGGCAGATGGTACTATTGATAAGCATAAGGTCCATCTTGTTGCAAAGGGCTATGCTCAGAAAGAAGGCATAGACTATGAAGAAACTTTTTCCCTACTACAAATATGACTACCATTCGAGTACTTTGTGCCATGGTAG
The DNA here is from genome assembly GCA_028583015.1 of Wollemia nobilis. Taxonomy (NCBI): domain Eukaryota; kingdom Viridiplantae; phylum Streptophyta; class Pinopsida; order Araucariales; family Araucariaceae; genus Wollemia; species Wollemia nobilis. Next base: position 362,986 of record JAQPPZ010003258.1, read on the forward strand.
CTCAGTTTGGGTGGAAGTTACATCAGATGGATGTTAAAAGTGCCTTCTTGAATGGTGACTTACAAGAAGAAGTATACATGACCCAACCAGAAGGATTCATGGTTGAAGGACAAGAACAAAAAGTTTGTAGATTAATAAAATCCTTGTATGGGCTGAAACAAGCTCCTCGAGCTTGGTATATCAAAATAGATAGTCACCTAGTGCAACATGGTTTCCAAAGAAGTCCTTCAGATGCAAATCTCTATATCAAGAACAATGGTTCTGACATAGTGATTTTGATACTATATGTAGATGATCTGATCATAACAGGGAGCTCAAAGAGTATGATTGATGCAGTAAAATATGATTTGAAACAATCTTTTGAAATGACAGATCTAGGACTTCTTCACTATTGTCTTGGTTTGGAAGTGACTCATAAAAAACATCATATTAGAGTAACACAAAAGAAGTATGCCAAGACATTGATTGATAAATATCGTATGATAGACTGTAAGTCTAAGGCAACTCCAATGGAGTCTGGACTCAAGCTATCTCGATATGATCAATCACCACAGGTAGATGGCACTCTCTATCGTCAACTGATTGGGAGTCTCATATATTTGACAAATACTAGGCCAGATCTCAGTTTTGTTGTGGGTTATCTTTCAAGGTTCATGTAGGAACCAAAGGTGAGTCATTGGAAAGCAACAAAGAGAGTTCTTCATTATGTTCGTGGTACTACAAATTTTGGCTTGGAGTACAAAAAGAATAGCAAGTTCTATCTACAGGGATACATGGACTCAGACTATGCTGGATCCATTGATGATCGAAAGTCGACTTCTGGATACATTTTTCATCTTGGATCTGGTCCTATCTCTTGGCATAGTAAGAAGCAATAGGTGGTTGCTATATCTTCTACAGAGGTAGAATATCGTGCAGCTAGTGGAGCAGTCTACGAGATAATGTGGTTAAGTCGCATTATTACAAATATGGGTCTTCCAAAGAATCTTCCACTGCATTTGTTTTGTGACAATCAAGGTGTTTTGAACCTTGTCAAGAATCCAATTTTTCATGATCACACCAAACACATTGACACTCATTGTCATTTCATTCGTGATGAAGTTCCAAAGCACAATATACAACTCCAATACATTCCCATTGATGAGCAAGTTGCATATATCTTCACCAAGGTGCTTGCATGGGTCAAATTTGAAATGTTTTGCAACACACTTGGAATTTTCCAATAATGTAATAAGGGGGGATGTTAGCATATCATATTGTAAATGCAAGAATATTCCATTATTAGGTAGGGGGTAAAATAGTGCTTATGCGCTCTCTAATTAATTAAGTTGGTTTGGAAACCAACTAGGTGGTTCTATCAACCGAACCACCAACCACCTTGTACTATTTAAACTTGCATTATTATCAATCCAAATTGCTTTGTAGAATTGAATAAAATCAATATTGCACTTACCACAGGGTAGAAAGACATTGTAAAAATACTTGTAAGAAGTTAAAGCATGTGGTTCAAGATTTTATTGATGTAGGATGCATTTATTTAGAAAATATCCAATAAACAAGTAATCAAACTCCTACTCAACAAATTACAATAACAAATCAAGACATGGGAATATTTAAGGATCCCCTACCTAACCATGAGCAACAAATAGCCAATCGGGTGGCTCATTAAGATGATTCCCTACACCATAGCAATGTGGTTGGTATGGTTGGGGTAACTACAAGGAAATAGGCTCATAATCAACAACATCAGTAAGGACAAAGTTCAACCTCTCAACCCAATTCAATTTTAAAGGAGAATCAGAGAAGAGATTCAACTACAAGGATTCTACCTATAGTGTTGAGATCATAGTCGCAAGTTTTATTTTATCTTCAGAAGCAGTTAGCTAGTACTTCAATAAAGATATCAATGTTAGAACTTTTGCAGACTTCTCCCGATCATAGAAATACTTTAATGATTTTTTTACAACAATATGTTTTCCCAGATATCCCTCTTGATGCCATAGTTGACATCGTAGGTTCTTTTGGGATACATCATGTCTCATTCTCATATGATGATAAACCTTCCTCAAAATTACATGGAGATTCATCACTTTACATCACCACACTTATTGGAGATACCCTTATCAAGCGAATTTTGATTGATAATGGTTCATCCCTCAATTTGTGTACATATCAATTATTTCAAAATTTTGTATTAAAAGAGGAAGATTTAACAAAAACTGATATCATCATTAGAGCTTTCAACAATGAGTCCCAAGAGGCCTATGGTGTCATATCTCTTCCCTTAAAAGTATGGCCAAGAATATTGGATACTTTGTTTTATGTGGCACATTGTACTACATCTTTTAATCTTCTTCTTGGGTAACCTTTGATCCATGCAATGAAGGTTGTCCCTTCTACTTTTCATCAGTGTCTCAAGTTTGAATTCAAGAATTGAGTTATCACAATTTTGGATGACCCTTTACCATTTGAATTATGTTTAAATATAGAGTTAGCTCAAATTGATTCTTATTATTGTCCTTCTATTTCTTCAAAAATTTCTCCATGTTCCTCATCTCAAATTTTTGAGCATATTCAAAGTTTAAAAGTGAGTGAGGAACATAAGACCCATTCTTTCTCCTTGGATCATGATAATCAGTTTATTCATGATCCTCTTATGGATCTAGCCAAGCTACCACATTCACCCCGAACGATGGGCTTACCTCATAAGAAGGGTGATGTTATACACATTGGCATGTGTGCTTTCATCTTCGAAGGTATATCTTTTGAAGAGAAGATCCATGGTAGCAACCCATATCTCGACGAGCGCTCTTTTGCTCAATGCTATCTCACTAATGATTATCCCCTTCCTAAGTAGATCCTGTTCGGTATGGGATATGTAGGTAAAGGATTGGGAACACAACAAAACGGTATTAAAGAATCCTTGGATGTGGATATTTGGCTTAGGACATGTGGTATAGGTTTTATACCTAATAAGAATCAACCTCTACCTTTTTAGGATGATGACCATCTTATGATTTATGTAGAATACATGGAATATCAAAAGTTGCCAATAGATGATAATAAAAGTGTTAATTTTTCCTCCAAATATAATGTCTTGTAATATGGTTGGTTCTGTTCGTTCTAAAAAAAACATTGCTTCTGTTCAAGAAAATGATGAATCCTTATATGATGTCTTTTATGCTAAAAAGAATGGTGCTATTAGAAAGTGTTGTGATTATCGTGCCATGGATGTTGAATTAAGAGCCTTAAAAGAGCTTATCCATAATTTTGAGGATGTATTCAATCCAACACCTCATGGTACACCCATTTATTTTGATAAGATGTATGGTGCATTTAGACTTTGCATTGATTTTAACTCTCCATAACAAAAAAAATAAAAAAAATATATACAGAAAAAAAAAATTATCATATAGTTGCATATTCATTTTCCATATGCATTCACCTGCTTGCTCATATTGCATTATTTCTTGTCATATTTGCATAATTTCTTGATATCTAACCTAACATCTTGCATGTTTGTCTATCATAAATGCATGATTGATTGTTCATGACTGCTTGCTCATATAGTTTTTGGGGATCTTGTGACAATGGCATGTGATGATACCTAGTTTGAACATAGCTCACATGCATTGTACTTCTCACTAGGACTTTGATGCCTAGAAAGATCCCCCCTAGGGATTATTTCCTTCCTTATTTTTATTTTATTATTATGATCAATTCTTTTTTTTTGATTCCTTCATTATGCTGATAACTCTTATTGCACAAAGTATTTTGAAAATTCCAATCTAGGATAGCACTTGCATACTATTTTTATACATATTACACCCCACATAGAATATTCATACATCCTAGCGGGTATTGCACTATTTATGATATTCTATCGGGTCATACTCTCTTTTGATTCAATAGGCTCAACATCCCATTACATGATGAGCTCCTTGGTAATTTTCAGTAGACCTTGGTATACATCCTAACGGGTAATCACCTCACAACAGTCAATAAGGGAGCAACCACCCATAGTGGGTCAACAATCCACACACTTTTCACATTAATGCAAGTGCTATACCCATAGCAGATTTAGCTATCTCGTTAATATGATCTATAGTGTTTGGTTACACTAGTTCTTTACAACCTAAGCTAGTTTTATACTATGGAGCATTTTTTATTCTCCTTTTCTGATGGTTGACCTTTGAACCCCCCTATTTTCTCTTCCTCTTATATTTCTTATCTCTTCTTCTCTTTCTTCTCTCTTCTTCTCTTATTTATTTCTCTTGTTTTCTTTTGTTTTATTTCGTTCCTTCTTCCTCCTTCCTCTTGTTCTCTCCTTTTTGCATTCATCCATCCTAATTTAGTTTGCATTAGGATAGTTTGCATACATAAAATCACTTAAAATAAACAAGCAAAACATATAAAACATGCATTAAATCATTACACATAGAACACATAGAATCACAATAATATCTGCAACTATGTATTACTTGTAGGAAAAAGAGTACATCATGTGAGATTAGTGTACCACAATCCAAACTCAGTACACTCAACCTAGGGATACACACCACAATAAAAACTTGGTGTGTCATATCGATACCTAGACTATTCTCTCCTATATCTGAGAGCCAAATCCCTCTGGCCCTCCTTGAGGTGGAGGCAACCTCGGTTGTGCCATAAACTATTGAGATATCATTGACACCCATGATCAGGATCATGATCTATTCATTGAGTGAAGGTATGGAGAAGGCTCCATACTTCACTCTAGAGGGATAGTTGTATAGTAAGCTACCTTGTAAAATGTGGCCCTCTAAATAGCTATCTCTAGCCTATAACCTATCCATCATAGCTCTACTTGAAGAAGCTGCATCACATCAACCCCTACTGGGTCCTGGGTCATCCTTCGGTACCAATAGTCCCCCAATTTTAGGACTCTCTATAATATCATGAACTACCATAAGACTCGATCGAACCTAAGTACCTCTAGCTCCCCCCTATCCATACTCAACCATATGATCCTCCTTACCCTCACTAGCTCTGTCTCATACTCTTCCTAGCTAGGGTGAAGCCTCCATGGTTACCAGATGAGCTTCACATCTTGAAGCTCATCGATCACTCGCCTAGCTAGTGGTAGGTTCCCTGCATAGGCCCTCGTGGTCCTCTCAAGGTATCTCGACCATATGTATGCTACTCATCGCTCTGGGTTAGGCAATGGTCTTGGCAGTGCTCTCAATATCTGCATTGCGATGTGATCCTAGCACCACACCTAGAGCAAATTTATGAAAACTAGTCCTATACACTACTTATACATGATATTGTACAACATCCTATATAAGTGGGAAAACACATAAGGACCCAATGCAAATTGAACCTTCTGACATCACATGTCTACTACTACTCCTACTAGTATTCATGGAAAGTGTTGTCTACTAGTGTGGCATATTAAGAGACCAACCACAACCCCTGTAAGCACAACGGTCAGAGGGTTCACTCTATAGCGGTTGACCAAGTCATCAATTACTATGGTGCCCTCTTGCACCTAATGGGTAAAACCTATAGAAAATTATTGAAGAGTGGCTACCTTCCCTCATGCTCCATAGACCTCTCTTGCCCTGATGGCCTCAAAATCTGCCACATGTCCTCCAGTGTGATGGTCATCTCTCCTGTCGATAACTAGAAAGTGTAAGTCTCTGGATACCACCTCTTTGCTAGGGTAATCAACATCACCCTATTTATCTCTATCCATGGCATCCTCACCACATGGTACAGCCCCACCGACACTAGCCAGTTCCTCTCTATCTGCCTCAAAGCATCTAGCTCTACTAGAGCCCATGCCCGCAACTCTCGACTCTCAAGAATACCTAGCTGCATTCACAAAATAAAATTTAATCAGTTCTATAATAAAATTAAAAAATAAAAATTAATTCAATGTCATTTATGAAGTATACGGTAATTACAATTCAAAAATTGCACTTTGGGTTTACTTGTTTTCTTTCTTTTCTTTTTTTCTTTATGTTTTTCTTTTTTTTTCCCCTAGATTTCATGAAATCGCATCCCATTTTTGGGGTGCACGACTTCACTTTCACGAAATCGCGCTCATTGTTTTTAGGGCGCGACTTCGAGAAATCATGTCCGATTTCTTTCGGGTGTGATTTTACCATGCTCCACCCGAGGTGAAATCATGATCAGGCCGTAAAGTCGTGCCTAGGTCATGGCATAAAAGCCATTGACTGTTATGATGAATTTCCTAAAAATCCCTAAAAAATACTAATAAAATTATGAAAAATGAGATTAAATCATGCATGATAAGAGTTAAAAGTGATCCTTACTCGCTCTCGTTCCCTGACCTTGTCACTCGTGATTTTCGCTCGATGAACTGGAAGTGCCATTGTCTTTTATCTCCTAGAGCTTTGTTTTCTCTCCTCTTCGCAGTGAAAATGAATTAGGGTTTTACCCATTTTTACCTTTTTAAACCCTATTTTTTTTTTGTTTTCTTTTTACCTCTTTTTCTTCGCTCGATTGTCGCTTTTTCTCTCTCTCTTCTTCTGCATAAGTTCTTTTGAGTTTTTATGAAATGTTGTTTTTTCATAAAAACTCGAGGGGGCACCCTAACCTATAGAGGTATTAATGTCCCTAATACCTTGATTTGCATTCAAAATTAAAAGTGTTCGAAATGACATCATTTTGCACCAATTATTTCTTCTAGACCAGCCATCCTAGTTTTGCTTGTTGTTGTTTCCCAGTGTGTGTACCTTCATCCTTTATTTGATGCATTTACTAGCCCATAAATGCATCAAAGAGGGGAAAAAATGTAGACATGGAAAATTGACCCACTTTCAGTGGGTAATCTTACTTGCAACCCCTAAGAGGTCCCTATCCCTTGACTAAGGTAAGGATAGGCCTCTAATCCCTTAGACTTACCTGTTTTAGTACCTTTGGTGATATCATGCTCTACCATGACAGGGCATGATTTGTTGAAGCGATATCATGCACCATCATCACGGGGTACAACTCCACTATTTTTAATTTTAATTTTAATTTTATTGTTTTTGGCCTATTTAAAACTAGGTCTAAACCCTCCTAGTGTGTTTTGGTATCGGCTTTGGATTTATTTTTCCCACCTATTTTCCTTCAATTTTGTCTATAAAATAAAGGATGTTCTTGCTTAAATGATATGTGTGATTTAATGTGAAATTTTGATTATTGATTAAGCTCACAATTTTTATGATAGCTCACTCTTCTTCCTTTGCTTTTTCTACTACAAGCTAACCCTAAAGTGTGAATTTTGGATTTGATATTCTATTGCATGGATTAGATTACTGTGTGACTTGGTGGATTCGTGGTGTGGTTCGAAGATAAAAGAGTGCCCGCTTGGATACTTCGATCTTCTTTGTCTACTTCTGTGTCATCCATCAGGGTTTGGTTACTTTGTTTCTGGCATTTATTTCATCTTTTGCATATGCATTTTATTTTTTGTTAGTCTACATCGATATCACACCTGGTATTAGTAGGGTGCGAATTCGCTTGCCCAGATTAGGGCAAAACAGTTCGTAGAAGCAAGATCATGTCCCATCAAGATAGGGCGTGACTTTGATGTTGCGTTATCACGCCCTCTTCAGGCAAGGCACGACTTTTTTTGAGAGCACACTAGGGGTAATTTTCAAATTCTATTTTCACTGTTGCATTCCATTTTGCATCTAGATCATACTACTACATTTTGTTTTCTATTTTCTATGACTACATTTTTGTTTTATGATTAATTATATAAAGGTCAATTTTTGATTTTGTGTTAAACGGTCATCTAAGGGACCTAGGGGGCTAGAATTATGCACCTTCGAGGACTATTACACAGTAGCCTAAGCAGCCCCCATAATGCTAATCCCATTTCAAGTATTTTATGAGTTATTTTGTAGAAACAAGTATTTCTGATATCATTGGACAAGAGGCAAAAAAAGCTAAATTAACCACCAGTCTAGATAAGTGCTCTAATCATTTTATTGGTTGAAGGTATAATATAATTATTGATTCTTAGGTATATGAAAGCGAAAAGCATTTAGTTTGCATCTAGGGATAATTTCTGTGCATTTATTTTGTATATTTTTGCTTTAAAGGTTTTTCGAAATAAAACTTAGTGAGAATTCAAAATAAAGAATCATATTAGGTTAGCTCTTGTATGCATGCATTCTATTTTCTACTTTTATATTCTGTTTCTACATTATCCTTTATATTTCCTATTTTAGAACTAGAAAGGCTAAATTTATGTGTTTTTATTAAAATCGAATACATCAAACATTCTTGAATATCCTGAGGACTTGGAGCGAGTCCTTAAACCGTTCCTAGTGAACCCACCCCCCTAGCACCGAGTGTAGAGCACAAAATATCCTAGTGGTTCACACCATAAGGATTTCTACCTTTGCGGATCTAGCCTTTTTTGGAATTATACGTGGTAGTGTAGTTTTCCCCCTCTACAACATATTTCATTTATTAGTGTCAAAAGTGTCAAAAAGATGCCATGCAAAGTGAGTACTTGTAGTCACCATTACACTATGTTATTATATTTACATAATTTTAGTGGGACACATCAAGAATAAACTATTTATTCATTATCATGGACTAGACTTAACAATTACTATTAACATATTATGGTACTTTCTTTGTGAAGTAACTTTCTTGTTTAATAATACAATAAAATGTTCAACAAAATTGATATAAACAAATTTATATTAAAAGTTTAGTATGATGAAGTGTGTTACATGTTGCAAATATTATCTTATTGGTGCGAATAATGAGATGGTTTTAAAGACCATAGATTGTAGATTTTAAATTTTTATCTGTGTTTCAAAATTTTATTGATATATATTTAAACAACTCTAATTAAAAGAAGAAATTCTTACATGAACTTAATATTTTCTATGGAAATTGAACCATCTCAATCACTCGATCTTAGTTCTATGGATAATAAATGACTAGTAATAGTTTTTCATAAAAAAGTCTTATAATTATACATTTTATGTAAATGAATCATGAGATACGATGGAGTTAGAAAATATTACATGTAACTAACTATTTGTCTATACAAAGCTAATATTAAATTAATATCTTCCTTTCTATGTGGTATTAACATCACTTAAGGTACTGTAGTATTTCACAATCTACATGAAATAAAAAAATATTAACAAAATAACAACCTTATTAAATTCTTTCTTGCAATAAAGATAGTTGCATGACAAATTTTAAATTATATACTAATAGGTAGTATACATTGATAATAATTGTAAGATGTTATGGGCTTAGAAGGCATTCCATTTTCTAAAATCTTTGTTACTATATACGTAAATGTTTAGATCATTGTCTTCTCCAGTATTAACATTATTTAATGTGATTGTGTGATTTATACTTAATTTAAATTAAAATTATTACTATATTACATGATGTTTAAAAGGTCATAGAAGTTCATGAACACTCATGAAAAAAATATTTTAAAATACAAATAATACTAATGCAATAAAAATCACATAAAAATTAAAACCTTTATTTCTAATAAATATACTCTAAAGAGAAAACCTCCCTTTTCAGGGTACCTTAATTAATAGTATCATATTGATGATAATTAATAGTTTTTATAAACAAGCTTCACAAAAGTGTAAGCCGAGAGCAAGCATGAGCTAGGAGCAAGTAGGAAGCATAAGAAAGAAGTATAAAGCAAAGTATAATTAAGGAGCAAGTGCCACTTCATGTTCTATATTGTAGAAGAAAATTAAAAATAAAAGGATTCATGTGAATAAAATCTAGATAACATGGCAAGTAACTCATTTTTGAAAGTCCTTACTAAAATTAATGATGCCCTATTTAGAAGCAAGTATGCCTTAATTGGAAGTATATATGCCCTAGTTAATAATAAGAGGAAGAGCAAATCTATGACAAACCCTGTTTAGGTAGCAGATACTACACCAAAAGTGATTATCAAGGATGAGATGATTGAGTATGATATAATGGTTCTTAAAACTAGAGGGTTAATATGTAAGTTCCATGGATAATGGCCAAGTTTTTATGAGATTTAAAATTATATCAAGTGGAAGTGGGGATTGAAATCAAATTACTCCATGAATTTTATTCCAAAAGGATTTTCCTCATTATCTTATCTGGTTCAAAAATAAAGGATAAAATAATGGATGGAGGCCCTTAGTTTAGGGGTAAATATGCATTATTTTAAGACCATGTAATGGGATTTTTTATGGAGACAAAGGGTATTAATAGAATTCTTTTGTGGATTAGGATTTTAGGACTTCCTTATCAACTCATCAATAGGTCTTAAAGAATATTCGTAATACTCTAGGTGAATTCATCTAGGAGGAACCAACTAATAAGGAGAGAAGGCATGTTGTATACACTCGAATATGTGTTGCATTGGTATTTCAAAGCCTTTACAACAATTCATTAGGATTAAATATGAATCAAGAGAATGGGATCAACAAGTGGATTATGAAAACATTATATTTCGATGTTGCAAATATCATGAAATCAAACACATGGCAAGAGAATGTAAAATGAAAATGATGGAAACATTTTGGCATGAGGGAAACTTCGATATGAAGCAAAGGGATCATATCATAGGAGAAGCTAGGTCAAGTTTCCACTCATAAGAAGTGGGAATAAATACCCCTCTACATCATAAGATGACAAAGACCATTACAATTCATTCAAATCAACCATTAGAAGAAAATAATGATATGAGGGATGAGGAAATACAATGTGCAAATTCAAATATAAAAGTAGTTAAAGGTGCAAAGGAAGATGGGAAGTAAATTTTAAAAGTAAAGGAAGATGGGGATGTAAGTTTTAATGTGAATCAGGTGAAGGAGGTCAAGCTTAATATAGGTAAATCATCTTCATTTTCTTGAAGTAGCATAAAAACTTATCCTTATAATAAAAATAAAAGTAGTACAAAGTGTAAAAATTGCATGAAGTAGTGAATACAGTATTGAAAGAAGCTCATGAGGGAATGGCAAGAGGGCATATAAGACTAAATGCAATTGCAAGGAAAGTAATTCCTGGCAAGTCTATGATGACCCACCCTCTATTATGATGCAAAGGAGTTTATGATGATATGTGATATGTGCCAATGAGCCTGAAGACCATTAAGGAGGGAATTTATGCCATTACACCCATCATAACCACAAGAGTTGTTTAAACTATAGGATCTATATTTTGTCATACCACTAAAAACCAAAAAAGAAAATATAGGTACATTGTTGTGGTAAAAAAGTATCTCATGAAGTGGGTTGAGGCAAGGGCATTGCCCAACCATTTTGCAAGGAGTATTACATGTTTATTATATGAAAAAGTGATTACAATATTTTGCGTACCTCTACAATTGACGAGTGATCATAGAGGACACTTTGTCAATGAGATAATTTAGAAACTCATAATGGAATTCAAGATATTGCATTCATTGTCTAGTCCAATTACCCCAGGGTGAATCGGTAAGTAGAAGTGATGAACAAGGTCTTGGTCTTCATAATGTATAAGAAATGTTGAATCGAGGATGTTGGCTAGGAGGAAATATTATTGTAGACACCCAAAAGTTGCCCATGTCTACTTCTACGTACTTGTAGATCTATCTAGACACTTGTAGATTTACATAGACCATCCTAGACCACTCTAGGCTATTGTAGACCAGCATAGACCATTGTAGACCACTATAGACTACTCCAGAATAGTGTAGACCACTCTAGACTAGCATAGACCACTATATATTAATGTAGGCCATCGTAGACTTTCGTAGACTTATGTAGGCCATTTCATTGGTCTATAGGCACGAAACCCTACTAAACTACACAATTCATGACCCAATCACCTTCTATCTATCAAGAGACCACTTATCAGTTCCCTAAGGCAACTTAAGCCCTTCCTAGACCTAATTAGGACCCCACAGGACTATTAGTTCCCAAAAAATCCTAATTAAGTTAATTGCATTTCTAATTTTAAAGTCACTTCACTTAAGTACACTTTTTGGATTAAAAAGTTTAATTAGGATTCTAAATACAAATTAGTCCTAATTATTCCCTCACACATGTGTGCACCAAGTTAGTTAGGATATTTCCTAGGAAACCCTAACTCAACCCTCATCTAACCTAGGGACCACCTAACCCTAGTAAACCCTAATATCTCCTCACACATGTGAGGATGAGATATTTATTTAGGAAATGTGGAATGACACCTCACAAACCCTAACCTAACCACCATAGGACTTGACCCTAGGGTTTAGTACCTTTAACCACACCTCCTACACCTTGGTTTCTTCTATAAATAGGAGAACAAATCCCTCATTATATCTCTCTCCACTTCTAGTTAACCTACAAAAACTCTATAGAAATCTATCCAGAAGTGTAATCTAACAGATCTAAATCACGAAGAAATTATTACATCATATTAGGAGCCCATCTGGACAAGGATCTCTAGTAGAAAGCACTTACAACTCAATTCGTCCATGCCTCATGAATCCGGCTTCCAATTCGGTCCTTGACCTATGAGTTGACCCTACATAAGGTTTCTCCCACAAAATCAATCAGGTATACTTTATTTCATGTTTTTATAGTTATTTTTGTAGTTTATTTCAATTTTTACCATATATTTAGTGTCAATTCATCTTCTTCAACATGGGGACTCACTAAGGCAAGCCCCTAAAAACACTAACTTCCTTTTGTAGGTTTCAAATAGGTGCAAAGAGGAAACATCAACAACAAAACTACCAGTGGCACACATTACACATGAAGCCCACCTTCATTGAGGAGCCTAAAAGATAACATCATGATTGTTGTACATTTGTGAAAGAACTAATGAGAATTATCCATATTTTTAACCTAAAGCATTTCTATCATTAATAAAATCAACATTTATGGATAATTTGTGTTATAGAAAGTTGTTGGATCAAATGCCATCTTTTGTACATTTCATTTTGGAACTCCCGGTGGAAACCCCACAAAGAGTTGTGGTAGACTAGTTTTTATTGCAAATCTAACACAATTTACTATTTTTTCTTGTTGCAGGTACCATATCCAAACATCATAAAGACCCTTAAAACCCTGAAAACCCCTTCAGGTCATCAGAACAGGATTTTCAAGCTCATAGATCTGATTTACCCCTCGCCCCATGAATCCAGATCCAATTCGCCCCCACCCTGCAAATTGAACAAAACTGCTCCAAAAATCCTAAAAATTGTAGAGGTTAGCAGTAAAAAGGCAGAATAATCTATCTAGAGCAAAAGGAATCAGGTATTCCCCTTAATCCTCCATGTTTTGTCATTTTTGGTTGTAAGGAAAATCTCCCTAGTAAATGCATCATGTCATTTGGTGAATTATTTGTTTTAATGCACTTATCAGATTGAGAAAATTTAGTTTAGAGCTCTATATTTCTCTTTCTATGTTTAAATCAGAATCACATTCCTCTTTTCTTAAAATATTAAAATAGGCTTTTATTCCTACTCATTCTTTTTGTGAATTACAATTTTTAAAAGCCCTCTTTCTTGCAATAGCTAGATCATTCAAATTTATTTCCAAAAACCTGCATTAAATCAGAAAGTTTAGTTCATTTATATTTTCAAAATCATGTTTATTTCCTTGCTAAAATCACATTTTAAATAGATCTTTCTTTTCCCTTTTGTATCATTTCATTGATTCTATTCCAAAGTGCATCTCAAATTTTAGATCTCTTTCATGTCATTAGATTAGGAGTTTTTAAAATCTCTTTCACAAATCCCCCGGGTACCTTTTAGATCTCTTTCATGTCATTAGATTAGGAGCTTTCAAAATATCTTTCACAAATCCTCTGAGTGCCTTTAAAATTTCATTCATGTCATTAGATTAGGAGTTTTAAAAATCTCTTTCATAAATCCCTCGGGTACCTTTCAGATCTCTTTCATTTCATTAGATTAGGAGTTTTTAAAATATATTTCACAAATTCCTTGGGTACCTTTCAAATATTTTTCATGTAATTAGATTAGAAGTCTTTGTATCTCTTTTACAAATCCTCTGGGTAACTTGCATGTTCTTTCCTCATGTCTTTAGATTAGAATTTTTCCCTTCTCTTTCACAGATCCCCTGAGTAATTTGCATATTGCATTTCATATCTTTAGATTAGGATTTCAATTTATTTTCCCATCTTATAACATAGAATTTCAATTTACTTTTGCACATTTCTCTCAAACTTCTTTCATATTGCAAGATTAGGGTTCCAAAATCCCTCTTATCACATGCCTCATATTGCTTGTTTATTTTATAAGCATATATCCTAGCTTCTATTTAGAAAGGCACATAGGACTAGATTTGATTTCAAAATGCATTTTAAATCTAGCTTTTGCTTCCAAAAAACACATATAGGGCTATATTTTCATTTTAAAAGGGCAATTAGTCAGATTTCTTGCTTTTTATAGCATCGTTAGACAACTTAAACCCACACACACACGTGGTTTAAAACAAATGGTGAGATTGGATTTCATCCCAATCCATCATTAGAGACTGGTGTGGTAGGAGTTGTACCCTCCACCATATCACCCCCTAGACACCTAGCAGCCCCACATGAGTGGTTTTATGGACTTCATCACCATAAAATCCCCCACTTTTGAGACCGAGATTTTGGATTTTATCACCAAAAGTAACCTTCAAAGTGGGATAGGATTAGATACCTTTGTTTATGAGGCTAACATAATTTGTGAACATGGTAACTATCATTAGTGACTAAGCCTACCCGAGGGTGAAGCGAAAGCATGGGAATATCGGTAGCAAGTCTTAGATAGTACCACCTCTTTTCGTGAGAGGATACAATGAGCTCATTTCAGCACTTTGAGTTCTTCCCCCATAGGTTATCATTTTACTGCGCCTTCCATACAGGTCACCATTCACACCATGATATTGTTCTATTCTGTGCACCTTTAGGTGTTGTAGGAGCTTCTGTACTAACAAAACTCCTAATTTTCTAGAGTATTTACCCCACTACATGTGATATTATCTAGGAAGTATATTTTCAACATCAAAACACACTCAAACGAATAAAATAATTTTCTTTCTGCATTTAGAACTGATTCTAGTTTTGTGTTGTTTACATGATCACAAACTGGTTTCAACATATTTTATCGTTTAGCACTTTGTTGTTCACATATCTACACTTTATCCACACTTCACAGGGTTGCTTCAAAACACCTGTCACACATCACATCCAAAACCTTAGATTTTAGTCTCTATATAGTTTTGAAGCTTCATGGCACGATATATGCCATCATACCTGTTGTTACTTATAGTCGAGCATGCAAGCAAATGCACCATATAGAGGAGGCTTCTAACTCCACTTCTAGTCAGTCTACCACTCATCCTTCACTCACAAAGGGGAATACACATGCACACCAGATCTGCTCATAGGGTTCGATCCATGTTACACACAAACACAATATCTCAAGGTGAGACATCCACTTTGAGTGAGGCCCCTGCTACTTTATTCAAATAAGACCAGCCACTCATTTCCCCTTCATTGTTGCCCAATCCACGTTCTACAATATGTGACCATGTGATATATACAACCCCAGGTTACCCCACTACTTTCTTCACCATAGATGAGAAGACACCACTTGTGTCTCCTACCTTCACACACCTCTTATTTCAGAGTCTATATCAATCCCTATTTGAGAATAACTCCTCCTTATTAAACTATACTTGCCCTTAGGTTGTATCTTTTACCTCTACCATAGGGATGATTTAAGATCCCTCCTCTTCCACACCAAACACCTAGATGCCATAATTTAAAACTACATTACAACAAACCCCTTGTAGTAGTAGTAAGCCCCACCTCCATCATCATACCCACACTCTTCCCGACAGTCACAAACATCATCTTCCCAATAACTATTCTTCCCATCCTTTGAGGATATTTCACAATCGCCTCCTCAAATGCAACCGATGCAATACCAACAACATAAACCAATCACCTACACCCAATCTAGAGTGAACACATTCATCACTTCACCTTCTCAAGGTCCTATCTCATAAGCTTACCCTCATTTCTCCTCATTCTTCCTACCTGCATCTCAGGTGTCTAGAATGTATGCTACCCAATATTCTGTTCCACCTATATCCACATTTACCTTCATATTACCCCCTCCTCCTCCTTTTTAAGCCCCGACTGTTGGTCCTCTTCCCACCTATAGACTGAGATCTACAGCTTATACCCCTACTCCTCCAGGATATTCCATGCAGTTTAGTTTTCCCACATCTTATCCCTTAGGATAGATGTAGGTACCATCCTTTGACACCCCATCTTGCCCACCTTTCATACCGTTAGTCCTGATAGCTCCACCATTATCTATGGGTCTATGTTATGCCTCCTCCATCTTGGTTTTCGCCTCCTATGACCCAACCATTACCATAGGATCATCCCTAGTAGATACCCATGCCACAACCGCACACCCCACAACCATAATACTCTTACCCTTAACAAATACCCATTCCATAGCCTAGTGTCCCATTGGCCATGACATCATACATCACTCAACAACCACCTCATTAGGATCAGGTGTAATACTTTCCCCCTCAATACTAGAAAGAATAAAAACTCCAATATCCACCACACTCTCAGGCTCCACCTGCCTTAGCACCGTCCTCCACACCTTAAGCATCTGAACTTCAACTTTTTCAAGATGAAGTAAAGATGCTAAACCTTCACACAACCGACTATAGACCATAGAAACCAACCTATGACGAACTCTACAATGAGCCAGTCCATCCATCAGTTCCTATCCTACCTTATCCTTATCACTTTGAGATCCCAAATTTTGATAAATACAAAGGTAAGTAAGATCCTCAAGAACATGTGAGTAATTATAGTTCAACCTGCTACTAGCTTCATAGTAGCATCCTCCTTATTTTATGTACCTTCTCACTTTCACTTGGGGGACAAGCCTTAGACTAGTACAACATGCTCCCGTGCCATAGCCTATACACCTTTGAATAGTTGGCCAACTCCTTTCTTGAATACTTTTATATAAACATCAAGAAGAAAAATAACTTTTCAGACATCTATGCCCTACAATAGGCTGATGACGAACCTGTTACTGAGTTTGTTTTACGGTGGAGATCTATCATACATGACCTCACCCATAGCCTTCCCACTACTAAGTTAGTGACACTATTTTCCAAGAGTTGTCATAAAAACATATCCACCTCCTTACAACTTCATCAAAGTCATACTTTTAAAGAAGCCATTGCCCAAGCCAAAGTTATTGAGGACATCATCATCCAATTAGGCAATATCAAGTTGAGACACAACCCCACCTACAACTCCAATTTTTATTTCAATAGAAATACACCTAATAAACCTTTTCCTAGACTACCATAAGCCAACTAGGTGGTGAATACTGCATTAGCTCCCTCATCGGGCCCATGACCCCCTCTTCCATAACAAAAAATCTTTCAAACTAATGCACCAGTCCCTCCTAGGCCTCAATAGCCTCACGGTATATGATCATAAGCTCCACAATGCAACCTGACACCACTCTCTAAACCTTTACCAACCCTCTTTCAAATTATAGATAAATCAGGTCATATCATCTTGCCTAAAATTTGACCACTTGATCTGAATCAACCTAAGCCTCAAGGGTATGTCGAGCAAGCCTTCTGCCAATATCACTGACAACATGGCCATGATATTGATTCTTATCACTCTTTTCATGGTTATGTCTAAGACCTCATCGATAGAGGTACCATCCAGGTCTCAAATCCCCTTGCTCCATAAAATCAAAACTTAGGGATCTTCCAAAACCCCTTACTTGATCATAAGGGGACTAATACCCAAAGAACACCAAATCCCTCGGGATGACCTAGAAAGGTCAATAGTGTCTAACGAGACCCCTTTACCATGATGTAGTGGGCATGACTAATATTACCACTCGAAATCAATGGTACCCCTCATACCAAACCACACTTATTATGTCTCTACAAGTACCATTTACATCCCCACAATATCCTATGACTTCTGACACCACACCTCCTCCACCACAAAATATCATCACAATTCATGGTAGCCTTACCCACCAACTGCATAATGCTCCCACCTGATTATCCATCTATGAAATTTTGCAGCAGTCCCAACCCCATCATGAGGCGTTGAACAACATCCTGTGTTCCATCGATCTTGAGACTCACGATAAGAATACCTTCATGAACTTTATAGGAAACATTCCCCACTATCTTCAGCCCTCCATCAGCTTTCACGACCATGAGATCACAAAAATCAAAGGAGAAGGAGCGGATCCCCATCTATACATCCAAGAAACCATCAACAATATCACCTACAAGCGTGTCCTCATTTATATAGGTTCCTCCATCAGTATTATCTCCACAACAACTCTACATCATCTGCATATCCCACCAGTTCATTTTTCCACCTGTTGAGTGGTAATTTTGCCCAATTGCAAAACCACACTCACCCTTATGATTTTGATCACAAAACCCTCTCTTGCAAAGAAGTTAAAACAATACAAATTCTCCAAGGTTCCACTATATAAGCATTGCACATGTGTATTAGTAATATCAATGAAGATATATCAAATAAATGCTAGGAATACCTTAGTGATTGCAAGTAACTGTTAACAAGGGGCATGTGTTGGTGTATTTTATTATGCCATACTTATGATTGTTCATAAAACTAAAGAAAATCAAATGTGAATTGGCCCTCATATGACCACGATGTAAAGCCTTAATTCCTTTTATCTTGGAGGATTTTAGGTAGATTTTATCTTCTTTTGATTAAGTAGATTTTAAACAAGTTTTACCCAGGTGTTGTAGGTGAGTTGGAGAGGAGAGGGCAATCCTCCAAGGGAGGTCCCAAGTTTGAATCTCCACCCTACCAAAAAGCTGAATTGGGTACCCAAAATCCAATTGATAATGTTGGTGCGGGTAGGGCTGGGTGCGATTCCCGGGTGACTTTGACGGTGTAGAACCCCTTGTTCGTGGTCTCTCAGACCAAGGCGGCCCCACAAGGGGTTTTTTGCTTAAAAAAAAAAAAAAAAAAGTTTTCATCTTGCATTAAACCCTACTTTGAACATGAAAATGAAGATTAAAATCTATCTATGAATGTGAATCTGAAATGATGAATGGATTCATTAAATGTAGCTTCTATCATGAATATAAAGATAGTCTTTGATATATAAATTATCCCTCTTTGATGAAATTAATTTTTATAAAGAGACTACAATTTATTGCTTTAAAATAATGGCCTTAAAATATCATCATAAATTATCCCTCTTTAATGAAATCATAATTTTCATAAAGAAGAAATAATTTAATACATTAAAACAATAACCTTTGATGTAATTGTATACATTACCTCTCTTTTATAAAATCAGAATTTTCATAAAGAGAGGCACATTTATTGCTCCAAAAATGATAGCTTATGAATGCCATAAAAATTAACCCCCTTTAATGAAATTGAAATTTTCATAAAGGGAAGTTCATTTATGCTTGTAAATAAAAATGTAAAGCTGAAAAAAAATCTGATTTACCTTCAAAATGTGAAAAAATAAAATTCCAAAATTATAAAAATCCTTATAAAACAACAATTTTCAACAATTTTTATAAAATGAAAATGGCTTCGGAATGAGTTTGAATTTGTTTCTAATGAAATATTGTAGCTCATTCTTCACACCGATGTATTTATTTTTGTCATTTTATTTTTATTTTAATCCTCAAAGTTTAAAAAAAATCTATAAAAAGAAGGGTTAAAAAATAAAAATAAAAATCTGGAAATAAACTTGAATGCTGAAAACGTAAACATGCAAAGCTTTGTCAGTTTGATGGTACCCTGTCCTACAAAATTGAAGATGTGAGAAACTTTATGCATGCAACCTAATCTATTCCAACTTGCATTTGCACAATCAAAATAAACTAAGTGCTAGCTCCTAGGACATAGAAAATAAATTTCAGACTTCAAACATTCAATGATGTAACCATTAAAACACATCTAAAAGCATCTATAAGTCCAAAATCTAAAAAGGGAAATATAAGAAATTAAATTCGAGCTTGCAAAACACTTTCTCCTCCTATTTTACTAATAAAGTCCAATTTTTTTGAAAACAATTGCATTAAAATAATGTTTCTTTTTACAACAGTTTTTCAACAGCATTTTTGAAAAGAACCAGCCAACCCCTTGTTCTCGAACTTCAATTTGTTTTTAAAACTTGAAATTTGTCCTTTCGTTCCATTTCCAATGTTTGGCTTCCATCTCTTCGTTTCGCTTCTTCGGTCTTTGTTTTCCAATCTCATTATGTTTCTTAATGGCAGTTTTCTTCCACATGACTTTATAATTCTTCATAACCACCTTATAAAATAATTCCTTTTTATTTTGTTCTTCATTTGATAATGTTTTCCTAATGTACTTAATTACTATCATGACAAAATGCCATATGTGATGTTTATCCCGTCCATGTGCATAATATCTCATCCGTTTCACACGTAACCACCGGGTCTTATAAATTGGCCTCTATATTTGAGCAAAGACCATAATAACAATTGGATGAGAAAATTATTTCCCCTGCACTAACGGACCTCCCCTTGAGCATCCATAACACATGTTATAAATGTGCACAAATCTGGTCACTAGTGGTATGTAAGGCTACCACTCTTATATTGCTGTGACGTAATCATATGAAGACGTTGGAGTCTACATCATTTGCCAAAAACAATGATGCTGCAATAACTTCAATCAATCAAGCAATATTAACCACCATTAATCTACAAATAAATATTAAATTCTTCCTTTAATTATGGTGAGTAGAGTACAGATCCATTGAATAATGGGGCCTTACGTTCTCTATGGTGGACAGACACTATGAATCTCCTTGGATGTTTCCATAATAACCACACCACTTTAACTGGCATCTTCGGTTTTCTTCAACCTCTTGATCCATTATAAATAAAGGATAAGTGTCAATGAGAAATAGTCATGCCCTGATCCAATGAGCTGCAAACTATGTGACTATGTCCTATGTAAATTCTCCCACGCAGATGTGCTCGACATCATTGTGTTACTCATAAGCTTACTCCTTTCAGCCATGAGAAAAATGGCTATTATCAACCTCCCATCTATTTTCAAGATGAGCGACTATAGCAGCCACTATTCGCTATTTACCACACTCTATCGAGTTTGAGCTTGTCCACTGTGTTCTACATTGTAGTTCATCCAACACATGTTGGAATTTCATCACACTTTAATACCTCTTCTATCCCACTCAACATTTACCTCTGCATAGCTTATTGCTATGATCATGCTATCAAAATCCATGGGAATATAATGTAGTGTGTTAATTCTGCTCATCTTCCATAACTATAAAATGGTTAGCAAAATTATCCTCATGCATTACCTGCATTAACATCACTGTGCTGACTCTGGACCATACTCCCCTTTACACTATCCGACATCATCATTTTGATTTTCATTTGCCAAATGATAGCTGCCACCGTCGTGGTGAACTATTCTGTTTGGCAAATGACCATCACCACCTTGGCTATGATGTTGTACTTGCTGTCTTAACCTACTGCCCATCGATATCTAACATAGCTTTAATTATCTATGGCTACCAATTTATTATCGATTGCTACCGCTACGTTAGTATGCTAGTTGTGGCTTTTACAACTATCATATGAAATCAAAAAACATCAAAGTCATATTGGAAAGCAATTTTTGGAATGGTGGATCATATGAGTGGCAACCAGTATCAAAGCTATAGTTGATATAATAATATTCAACCTCCATTGCTTGGACGTCCCCACTACTGGCGATCTCCTATATATTCTGACCAAAACAAAAAACCTCACTGCTATTTATATTTCTTCATTTCATCCTCTGTGTAGCCAATGCTCATCGTGGTCTTCATGGGTCCATGGTGGTCGTCTTGCAAGTTTTCATCCGCATCAACTACCAATACCAATGCTTGACTTGTTTGTCTCGATTATGCCATCCCTTTCTCCATCATCCAGGGTTGCCACTAGCCTTTGGCGATCTACATCATCGTCCATCTCAACACTGTTACGCTGCACCCCGAATACGTGGATGGTATATGTCCAGATCCATCGGTTGCCACCCGCAAAATGTCATATGCAATCAACACACTCCATATCCATTTGCAGCGTCACCTGTGTGAAGCAAAAACAAAACATACACCTCATTAGAACAAAAGAAGGGCTCATATTAAAACATGACATATCAAAAATAAAATCATTTCATTTTATTTCGTTCGTTTATACTTTCATTTCTTTTATTTTAATTGTTATTTACATATATATATATATATAATATATGCACATACAAATTTATTTTAATTATTTTAATTCCTTTCTTTATCATTTTATTAAAACAATGTATTTTTCATATATATATATATATATATATATATATATATATATATATATATGCAATCAACACACTCCATATCCATTTGCAGCGTCACCTGTGTGAAGCAAAAACAAAACATACACCTCATTAGAACAAAAGAAGGGCTCATATTAAAACATGACATATCAAAAATAAAATCATTTCATTTTATTTCGTTCGTTTATACTTTCATTTCTTTTATTTTAATTGTTATTTACATATATATATATATAATATATGCACATACAAATTTATTTTAATTATTTTAATTCCTTTCTTTATCATTTTATTAAAACAATGTATTTTTCATATATATATATATATATATATATATATATATATATATATATATCCTTTTATTTTATTTTATTATATTTTTTTAATTTTTATTATTACTACATATATGAAATATATATAGTAATAATATATATTTTTATATACTTTTTATTTGAATTATTTGAAACACACAAATGAAAGAAAACACAATAATTTAACAAAAAAATCATTAACAAAAAATTGCTGATAAAAAAAATCGTCAGCAACAAATTGATGATAAAAATTGTCAAAAAATTGATGATAAAAATTATCGACAACAAATTGACGATAAAAATTGTCAACAACAAATTAACAAAAAATATAACATAAAAATAAAACAAACCTACTAGACACTCAAAATGAAACCAAAATACCCAAACACAAACATCAAAAGGTGGCTCCCCAATTTTGGGGCGAGTTGTGCGACAGTCACAACAAATGACGACTCTGCTGGAAAATGCTCCTGAGCATTTCGAGTGAAGAACCCAAATATGAAATGAGAACATCAAAAGGTTAGAGAAATAACATTATTTAAAAATGTCCTGAGAAGGTGGGGGTAAACAACTTCGAATAAAAACAACTAATCCATCTACCTTTGATAAGTGTGTGTAAAAGTAATTCATTTTTGCACCTCTGAAAACTGTTCGGATTCCATAACCTGACTTGCATTAGGCTATAAAATAATGCTCATAATATTTCATTTTGAATAATACTTTACAAATTTTCTTTTGAGCATAATTTGTTTAGGTATAGCCCCACTGCCAGTCAGGCGTCTATAGCCCCGGTGGAGGTAATCTGAACTAGGTGACTAATTTGATCAAGCTTTTCAATGCTCATTTTTTTTTATATCAAGCTTTGTCTAGACAAATTTCCATTGTCAATCAAGCGTCCATAGCCCCAGTGGAGTTTATCTAAACTTGGTGACATATTTGATCAATCTTTGCATTGCTTGTATTCTTATTTTATAGAGAATTTTTCAAATATCTATGTAACACTTGAATTTGAGCATGTTAGAATTTAGTCTTAATTTTCAAATCAAGATAAATTCATCCTTTAGGACTTTTAGAGATACCCTTTAAACTGTGAGTTACAATTGGAGCTTTAGCAAGATATTTCATCGTTCCACTCTCCACCATATTAGTCCTAAAATCTGAGCATGATCATAAAATAATTCATCTCCCTTTTCTCAGATTCACCTGCTTTTAGATTAGGTATTCCAACCTACTTAGAAAGGAACATATAAAACAGGTAAATACCATAAATTAGAAACCATAAAACATCACCTAAAATCAAGGGAAAAACCCAAAATATAAAACTTAAAAACACAAGACTAAATCCAAACCAAAATCAAGGACAAAACACAAAAAAAGAAAGCCAAAATAAAACATGAAAACCTAAAGTATATACAACAATATACATATGGTACAAAAGGATGTAAATTTTTGAGCCATCACTTCCCTGGATCCCAAACATGATTAGCACATTTCAATAGACATATAACATGATACGCATGCCAAGTTTTACATAAATCCAACCAAAGTAAGATTATGCCATAAAATGCAACAATTTTCATCTTGCCTATTTTATCCCACTCATTTGATTTAGTTTCATTAACAATCCCATGGGTGAGATTCAAATCATTAAATTGATTAGACAATAACTGATTTCCAATTCCTTCGTGTCTATTCATTAAAGTGTAGCTTTCACAATTTGATTCATGATTTAGAATTAGGCTATCCTTTTCAATAATGAAGTTTTGCAAACAAGAGCCTATTTCTAAAAACTTTAAATCCAAATCATTTTTCATGTTTGTAGGCCAATCAAAGTCATGCAAAAATTTGCAAGCATCTAGGATATTTATTAAATGAGAATCATCATAAGTTTATATCCTAGATTCAATAATTAATTGATTATGAACTTGATTTAACACTTCAAACTCATCAATTTCTTTTTCATTCATCAAAGCAATATCATTAGTGATGTGAGTAAAAATCAACTTTAATTATTCACTCACCTCTCATGGCATTTTCATCATAAATAAAATTAACATCCAAAGTGACATCATGCAATCCATCACTTGAAATTTTTGTAGTCATTGACAGAGGTAAATATTTCACCTTGTCATCCATACTCAACACATCATGGTTAGAATTTACCAAAACTTGATGAACACTTGTAAATTTTTCTTTCTCTTTATGGTCTTCATCATCATCAAACACCTGTTCAAAAATACCAAAGTTAGGCACCCAATCAAAAGTGTATTCATCCTTTTCAAACCACAAGTCTTTTCTATCTAGGGATGTGTCAAATAACACATCTTCTTGATTGATCATTTGAGTTGTTTCAAACCAAGCCATATTTTCATCACTTGAAGGAGTAGAAGTGAATTCTTCTTCCTTGCTAACCACCCATGGTATTTCTTCATTCGAATATTCAAAACAATCATGTGAATTTGTACCCAAATTTTCATTATTCCAAAATGAAAGAGAGGATTTTACCTCTTCCTCATCCAAAACAGATGAGTCATAGGAAACATTTACCATTTCTTCCATTTCGATTTCAAAAAAGTCTTCAATGAATTCATATTCAACATGATCAAATTTTGTAACCTTCTATGATCTTGCAAATGTAAGCTCTTCATGTGAAGTAGAAGTTTCAACATCTTGCATATCAAGAGGAATAGGTGTTTCATCAATAAGAGTGTGAGAAAATAGAACATCTTCATATCTTCCCCAACATTTGTAAAAATTGTCATTTAAATTCGTGGGATGAAACTCCATTGTATCATTGACATGATATTTTGATTCATCTATCAATTCTTTTTCTTATTTATGCATGGTAGTAGGATCATCATCGTTTTCCAACACTTTATGAGATTCCAATCCTTCTTCCAAAACATTCTCAGATTGTACAGGACTTGTAGTATCTTCCTACGAGAAAGCAATTGTGTTATCCTGCATATTAATTGACACAAAGGGTTCATTAGAAGGTTTAGAGTAAGCATATTCATCCAATTTCTTCTAAGAATCAGAGTAATCATCTTCCAAGATCGAGTTGTGATGCTGAACTACTTCACCATTTTCCAATTCATCAACGTGTTTCTCATCAAATTCATCTTCACCTTCCTTAGATGGTTCAATTATTTTCAAAAGTGGGTCATTTATTGTATTCAAATTTGTAAGGCTATCATAATCCACATTTGTAACCCATGATTCAATTTTATCATAATTTGGAAGGTGTGGGTCTTCTTGACCCTTAGTTTCAATAATCTCATCTAAAGCGTCTTCCGAGAACAAGTGGTGAAATTCTATTATGTCTTAAAATTTATTTATTTATTCTCTTTCAACCTCACCTTCAACCACTTTACTCAATTCTATGGAGGGTCATGTCCTATCACATATCTCTATGCTAATTAACTCTAGGACTCTTCCATTGTCTAAATACTTTGCATTTCTAGAAATGAATCCATTTCTACATAATCCTCATTGTTGGATATTGGCTTTGAAACTTGTACCTCCTATTCCCTTTCTGAAACACACCATTGTTCTAAATTTATTGTGACCTCGTAGACTCTATATAAATATGGGTCATCAATATTTTTCCCCTAAAATATAGCAAGTACGGGGGGATGACTCCCATGTATATTTGAATGGCTTCCTCTTCTGTTATGTCGTAGTTTTTCCACACTTGAGCATGCAACTCACAAAACCTCTCATTGAATTGACTCATGGATTCATTAGGCTCTTTACGAATAGAGATAAACTAATTTCACAACATATCTAAGTCAACCTGACTATAAAAATGATAAAGATATGTTGTTTCTAGTTGGACCCAAGAAGTCCTAACCTCTATGGGTAATTGGATATACCAAATGAATGATATGTCATCCAAAATGTATGAGAATAACCTACAAGTAACATCCTCATGGATAATTTGCCATTGAATTAACATGCTCTTGTAGATATCCAATTTTTGTATGTATCCCAATGCCACAATTTTCCCAAACTATGGTGCACACTCCAATATATATTTAAGATTTTGATGGGGTATTCCAGGTATATGTAAAAAAATATAATAGTGACCTAAGAGAGATACCATTCTTGGTTTTATTTCATCAAGTGTTGCTATTAGTGAAACTCAAATAATAACTTCAAAATCAACTTTTGTTAGTCAAATAAATATATCCTACAAAGAAGTATAAAATGACTAACAATTTTCAAATGAGTAAATCATAAAGATCATCATGTTAGCATCAAAAAAAGATATACCTCAATTAAAATATGACATGAAAGAACATTCTCAAATTACATAAAGATTAGTATCAATGCATCATCATTTAGAGAATGTTAGAATCAATGAATATAATTATATGGAAACATAATCTCGTTAGTCAAGACCAATGCTTTAAAATAAATATTTCAAGTAACATGAACAATTTAGCATCTAAATAGCAATAAAGTAAACCAATTTAAGCCCTTCTAGCTCTCAAAGTGTTGAGTACTAAAGGTGGCCAAATATGCTAATCAAAATAACTTGAAATATTTAGAAATACAAAGCTATTGAGTAACCACGAATAATATAGCATTTAAAACCACAATGGAATGAACCATTTCAGGCCCTCCTTCTAGCACCAAAACATTGAGTGGTAATTTTACCTAATTGCAAAACCACACACACCCTTAGGATTTTGATCACAAAACACTCTCTTGCAAAGAAGTTAAAACAAAACAACTTCTCTAAGGTTCCACTATATAAGTATTGCACATGTGTATTAGTAATCTCAATAAATATATATCAAATAAATTCTAGGAATACCTTAGTGATTGCAAGTAACTGTTAACAAGGGGCATGTGTTAGTGTATTTTATTATGCCATACTTATGATTGTTCATAAATCTAAAGAAAAAAAAATGTGAATTGGCCCTCATATGTACACGATGTAAAGCCTTAATACCTTTTATCTTGGAGGATTTTAGGTATATTTTATCTTCTTTTGATTAAGTAGATTTTAAACAAGTTTTCATCTTGCATTAAACCCTACTTTGAACATGAAAATGAAGATTAAAATCTATCTATGAATGTGAATCTGAAATGATAAATGGATTCATTAAATGTAGCTTCTATCATGAAGATAAAAATAGCCTTTGATATAATTAATAAATTATCCCTCTTTGATGAAATTAATTTTCATAAAGAGAACACAATTTATTGCTTTAAAATAATGGCCTTAAAATATCATCATAAATTATCCCTCTTTAATGAAATCATAATTTTCATAAAAAAAAAATAATTTAATGCTTTAAAACAATAACCTTTGATGTAATTGTATAAATTACCTCTCTTTAATGAAATCAGAATTTTCATAAAGAGAGGCGCATTTATTGCTCCAAAAATGATAGCTTATGGAATGCCATAAAAATTAACCCCCTTTAATGAAATTGTAATTTTCATAAAGGGAAGTTCATTTATGCTTGCAAATAAAAATGTAAAGCTGAAAAAAAAATCTGATTTACCTTCAAAATGTAAAAAAATAAAATTCCAAAATTATAAAAATCCTTATAAAACAACAATTTTCAACAATTTTTATAAAATTGAAATGGCTTCGGAATGAGTTTGAATTTGTTTTGAATGAAATATTGTAGCTCATTCTTCACACCCATGTATTTATTTTTGTCATTTTAATTTATTTTTATTTTTATTTTAATCCTCAAAGTTTAAAAAAAATCTGTAAAAAGAAAGGTTAGAAAATAAAAATAAAAATAAAAATCTAGAAATAAACTTGAATGCTGAAAATGTAAACATCCAAAGCTTTGTTAGTTTGATGGTACCATGTCCTGCAAAACCAAATATGTGAGAAAAATTTTGCATGCAACCTAGTCTATTCCAACCTGCATTTGCACAATCAAAATAAACTAAGTGCTAGCTCCTAGGACACAAAATAAATTTCAGACTTCAAAAATTCAATGACATGACTATTAAAACGCATCTAACATCATCTATAAGTCCAAAACCTAAAAATGAAAATATGAGAAATTAAATCCGAACATGCAAAACACTTTCTCCTCCTATTTTACTAATAAAGTCCAAATTTTTGAAAATTAAAATCATGTTTCTTTTTACAATAGTTTTTCAGCAGTATTTCTACTCTTCTCAAAAGAACTAGCCCCTTATTCTCGAACTTCGATCTGTTTTTAAAACTTGAAATCATCCTTTCATTCCATTTCCAATGCTTGGCTTCCATATCTTCATTTTACTTCTTTTGTCTTAATTTTTCAATCTCATTATGTTTCTTAATGTTAGTTTCCTTCCACATGGCCTCATTATTCTTCGTAACTACCTTATAAAATAATTCCCTTTTGTTTTGTTCTTTGTTTGATAATGATTTCCTAATGTACTTAATTACTATCATTACAAATGCCATTTGTGATGTTTATCCTGTCCATATGCGTAATATCCCATCCATTTCACACATAACCACCGAGTATTATAAATTGGCCTCTATATTTGAGCAAAGACCATAATAACAATTGGATGAGAAAACCATTTTCCTTGCACTAATGGACCTCCCCTTGAGCATCCATAACACATGTTATAAATGTGCATAAATTTGGTCACTAGTATAATGTAAGGCTACCACTCTTTTATCGCTACGACGTAATCATCTGAAGATGTTGGAGTCTATATCATTTTCCAAAAACAATGATGTTGTAATAGCTTCAATATTAACCCCATTAATCTGCAAATAAAGATTAAATTCTTTCTTTAATTACGGTGAGTAGAGCACAGATACATTAAATAATGGGGCCTTACGTTCTCTATGGTGGGCAAACACTACGAATATCCTTGGATGTTTCTATAACAACCACACCATTCTAACTGGCATCTTCGGTTTCCTTCGACCTCTTGATCCATTAGAAATAAAGGATAAGTGTCATGAGAAACAATCATGCCCTGATCCAATTGTAAACTATGTGACTATGTCCCATGTAAATTCTCCCACGTAGACATGCTCAGTATCACTATGTTGCTCGCAAGCTTAATCCTTTCGATCGTGAGCAAAATTGCTATTGTCAACCTCCCATATATTTTCGAGACTAGCGACTATAGCAACTACTATTCACTATTCACCACACTCTACAGATTTCGAGCTTGTCCACTGTGTTCTACATTGTAGTTCATCCTGTTAGAGTTAAAGTGCACTATGCCTATATTTTGACACTTGTCAGTTTATATTGACACTTGTCAGTTTATCATATAGGCCTTCTGCCTATATATGTAACACATTTTTATCAATAATATAATCCCTTCAGTTTCACTCCTAACATTTGGTATCAGAGCTCCAGGATTTCTCTGGCCTTGTGAGCTTGAGGGGGGATTTCCCTCGGGAAATTCCCCCCTCATCCTTTTTCCCCCATTTTTTTTCCAAGCCTAGGGAGTATGCTCTCCATTTTTTAAAAATGGATCAAAAACCAGATAGCTTGAAAATTAATGGCTGCCCCCAAATTTTTTTTTAGATCCATTGTTGTAGAACATGAACAATACTTCCAAATGACTGAAAGCAAAGCGATGACGGTTGATGTTTGTGCCTGTTTCGGGAAGATGGAGTTTTTTTCAGTTTGTATTGCGGCTATTTGTGGTTATTTTTAATATTTGGACTACTTGGCGCTATTGCTAATGCCCTCTGCCATCAAAACTTGTAGCCCTGGCATTTCTGGCAGCAATCCGAAAGTCGTCCACAATTTTCCATTGGGTTGAAACTCCGTAAGGGAGGCTCTACCTGTATTTGATGAACTAGTTTTGGGCTTCATCATAAATTAAAAAAAATGGAGAGGAAAGGGGCAGAGGCAGAAATTATAAGATCTAAAATCCCCTAATGAAGAGCAGATGAGACCGGGTATTCTGCTGCTGACAACAGAAGCTTAATAATTTCCATCTGCATTTTTTTTTATTGTGTGTGGTTGCAGTAAATGTGAAAGAGAAGAGAAGCATGATGACACAGCTACGCATGATGTAGAAGCGAGCGTGCTGCTCCTTTATCAGACTCGAACATCGCCTTGTGAGAGACTCGGGCGATCTGTCCCCTTACGTTTTTTTTGGATGATACTCCGACGCTGTTGGACGCAAGCAGAGCTCGGGTGTGGTCCGGGCAGGCGGCTGCATACGTGCACTGGGGCCACTCAGGTGGTACTCGAAGGCTGCGAGCGGGCGGGCCAGTGACGGCGTTGAGATGAGCAACCGATATTTCTTCCATATTCGCAAACCACTTGTTCTTTCAGGAAGCTTACTAGCTGCAACTGCCAGAAGAGAGACAGGGATAGGATAAGGAGCAAACCAGGCACTCACCAAAGCCATCCTGCTGGCAAGATTCTTTGGTTCATCTGCATGATCAATAATGGAGAAACATATATCCAGAAGTTGCATGAGAAAGGGATGATTCCTCAGAGTCGAATCATCCCGAATACCCCAGTGTAAATCTGTCAGTATAATTTTTAACGCGACTCAGGAGTCTGGAAGGAGGAGCGAAAGGGCAACGATGGCAGGCTCGTCGCTGTTAGGGATTACAGGGCCAAGGTCGAAGCCGAACTCGTGGGGATCTGCAACGGGGTTCTGAAGCTTCTCGACGGATTTCTCATTCCAAATGCCAGCTTCGACGAGGCAAAAGTCTTCTATATGAAGATGAAAGGCGATTATTATCGCTATTTGGCAGAGTTTAAGATGAAGGGTTTCTGTTCAATCCTATTTTTGCCATGAGAAGAGGAGTGATTTAACTCCAACAGGATTTATATTTCCTTCTCTCTATCTTTGTGATAATAATGGCGATGGAGCTGCAGATGAAGGTGGCACAGGCAGTTCAGGTGCAACAGAGTGGCCGCCAATCAGTGGCTTGTCGAGTTCCAGCAAACGGACGCCGCCCCTGAGCTATCCTTGTCAGACATCTGTCATTCTCCTGTCCCTTTAGCCGATGTCCAAGGCCGCTTCTCAGAATACGACAACTGACAAAAAAATCTGTCACCGCTAGCTTTGTCTTCGACAACTCTTTTTGGTACAAACACATTTTGTTGGGATGCGATTTTTGGCTCATGCATCCACTTTGACCTAGAAATCTCTGAAATAGAAAGCTCTGGCTCAGACTCCGATTTTGACTCGTATACAATGGTTTTTGCTGGATTTCTATCTGTTGAAGCAGAGCTCAAGGGGTTTCTTGGGATCACATATTTCATTAATCAGCGATGGGTTCCCTCAAGGCTGTTGCTGTTCTCATCGGTTCTGCGGGTGTTTGTGGGGTGGTGAATTTCTGCCAGGAGGGCAGCACTGAGACCACCGCTCGACCGGGAGTGCGCCATCGCACTGGATCCAAGTGACGCCGCCTGAATGAGCCCGTTAGTAGAGGTTCGATCCACGGTGAGCGCCATATGGCTGTACACAGAGGCGATCTGAACACAGCCCGAAATGCATGATTCCCCCAAGTGAAGATCTCACTATCGCCGAACTGAATGTCTTCATGTATCCAACTACAGCCGTGGTGGATATATCCGTTGATTACGCGTGCGTGAAAATTTGCCAGCTAATTTTTTGGACAACGTAGTATCCGATGAGATCGTGCATGGAGGGGCTCCATTTTTGGTGATGCTATGGAGCAAAGGTGGTTTCATTGAAGTACCAAACCGAGAAAGAGTGATTGACGGTTTTGGAGGATGAACAAAATAAAGATGCTTCCATTCATTGATTAAAAAGCTAAATGAAAGGCATTTGAAATGGTTTGATTTATAAAGTGAATGGGCACTTTAATGTAAGGGAGATTTATTTAAAAGGGGGCATATTTTTATAAAGTGGAGTGGGGCTTTATATTTAAAACATGAAACATTTTTAGATAAAAGGGGGCATATGTTTATAAAGCGGAGGGAACCACTTTCATTTTCAAAATTGTATGAACTTTATTGGCAATGCCCATGCCTATTGGTCGACTATATGGCCTCATTGGTTAATTTTTTAATGTTTTTTCCACATGGAAAAGTGAAAGTGAAAATGTGGAAGGCCCATGTAATTCCCCTACGAGGGAAATTGAGATTGTTTTTATGCCGCCAGAGTGCGATGCCGGGAATTTTTTATTCCTGAGGTTTATTTTGCTGCCTAGAGAGGCATGCTATTGTTTTTTCAGCAAGTTAAAGGCCCCATTCAAACCCAAGTATAGGGGTATTTATAGTCGTTGGAAACGTTTTTCCACGACGGACACAATGGTGGTGTCATATTCTAATTTTGAGGCTGTTTCAAATGCATTTTTTAGCCTCAAAAGTTTTTTCTACCTTGGAGTGCACTTTCGGTTGTACCCGACACTCCCAAGGTAATTTTATATGTGATCCTTGTACCTAGTGATATTTTCTATACACTTGGCGAATGCAGCGGCTGGTTACCCATGCATTTTGGTGGGATGACATGGTCACCATAAGGACACTTATACTAGGGACTATAGAAAAAGACACCCTAGAATCTATCCGAGGTTTTTTCTAGATCTACTTCTGAAGACTATAGACGAAGACACTTCAGAAGATTCTCTTCTTTTCTTCTTCTCTCCTCCTATTTGGATCTATGGCTCATTTTATTGTATTGAGTGCATTTTCGGCAGAGACCGACACTCTTATATGGCTCGTTTTTCCTTTGTATTAGGTGCATTTTCGGTAGAGACCGACACCTTCTAGATTGAGTTCACCATGAGGAGGGATTTCATACTCATGGTGAATCTAGTCAGTGACCTACGAGAGGCAACATCCTTTGAGGATGACCTACAGAGGCAACAAACCCAGAAGTGGCTGACCCTGAGGCACCCATGATGATCCTGAGGCACTTAGACGGTTGACCCAGTGGCAACAGACTCGTGGAAGTGGCTGACCCTGAGGCAACAGACCGAGATGTATACACAGTGAATCTAGCATTATTCATAGTTGGAGAGCCAAGCGCAAAGAGCATGAGCCTAGACCAAAAAGAGGATGATAGGTTACTTTTAGAGAAGTCAACATTAAGGGGGAATGTTACCTAATGTTGACTTGTTTTGTTTCTTCTTTAGTTAGGATAGTGCACTTTAAGGGGGAATGTTAGAGTTAAAGTGCACTATGCCTATATTTTGACATTTGTCAGTTTATACTGACACTTGTTAGTTTATCATATAGGCCTTTTGCCTATATATGTAACACATTTTTATCAATAATATAATCCCTCCAGTTTCACTCCTAACACATCCATCACATGTTGGAATTTCATTCCACTTTAATACCTCTTCTATCCCACTTGACATTTACCTCTACATAGCTTATTGCTATGACCATGCTATCAACATTCGTGGGAATACAATGTAGCATGTTAATTATGCTCATCTTCTTGACAATGCACACTGTGCTATACCTAGAGATATACGTCCATCACTACGAAATGGTTAAAAAATTTATCCTCGTGCATCACTTGCATCAACATCATTGTGCTGACTCTGGCCCATACTCCCCTTTACACTATTCGACATCATCATTTTGATTTTCATATGCCAAATGATAGCTGTCGTCACTATGGTGAACTGTTCTATTTGGTAAATGTCCATCACCACCTTGGCCATGATGTTGTACTCGTTGTCTTAGCCTGTTGCCCACCAACATCTAGCATAGCCTTCATTATTCATGGCTATCCAATTTATTATCGATTGCTACTGCTACGTTAGTACGCTGGTTGTGGCCATTTCTTGGACGTCCCCACTACTGGCGGTCACCTATATATTCTGACCAAAACATAAAATGTCACTACTATTTATGTTTCTTCATTTCATCCTCTGCATAGCCAATGCTCGCCATGGTCTTCGTGGATTTGTGGTGGCTGTCTTACAAGTTTTCATCCATGTTAGCTACCACTATCAATGATCAACTTGTTTGTCTTGATTTTGCCATCCCTTTCTCCATCATATGGGTTGCCACTATGCCTCTGACGATCTACATCATCGCCCATATCAACACTATTACATTACAGCCCAACTACATGTATGGTATATGTCTAGCTCCATCGGTTGCCGTCTGCCAAATGTCATATGCGGTAAACACACTCTGTCTCCATTCGCGATATCACCTGTGTGAAGTAAACACAAAACAAACACCTCACTAGAACAAAATATGGGCTCATATTAAAATATGACATATCAAAAATCAAATCATTTAATTTTATTTCATTCGTTTATACTTTCATTTCTTTTATTTTAATTGTTATTTACATATATATAATATATGCACATACAAATTTATTTTAATTGTTTTAATTCCTTTCTTTATCATTTTATTAAAACAAGGTATTTTTCATATATATATATATATATATAACTATATATATTTTTATCCTTTTATTTTATTTTATTATTTTTATTATTATTACATATATGAAATATATATAGTAATAATAGATATTTTTATATACTTTTTATTTGAATTATTTGAAACACACAAATGAAAGAAAACACAATAATTTAACAAAAAAAATCATTAACAAAAATGTCAAACAATCGAACATCATTACCATTGAATCTAACATTTAAATAATACACAACATTCCTGGATTAGCCCGAAGGAGGCGCATCTCAACAGGATGCCGCTGCAACAAAATAACAAGTTGCTAATAATAATTAACAACTAACCAAATACACCTAACAACTAATGTAATATATCACTAACATCCCCCCTTATTACATTATTTGGGTAATTGAATAACTTCTAGCTATGCTAACATCCCCCCATTATTTTGAAATACATAGAGAATTACGAAACAATTCAAATTTGACACGTGCAAGTGCCTTAGTGAATATGTCTACAACTTGAGCATTGGTGGAGATGTACTAAAGCTGAATTTGGTGTTTTGGTACTTTATCTCGAATAAAGTGGCATTGTGTATCAATGTGCTTGGTTTTCTCATGATGTACTGGATTCTTAACAAGATTCAAAACACCCATGTTGTCGTAGAACAAGTGTATTGGAGATTTTTATGGAAGACCCATACTTGTCAGGATGTGACGCAACCATATCACTTCGCACACAACTTCACGTGTGGTGCGATATTCTGCCTCTGTTGATGAGATAGCAACCACCTGTTGCTTCTTGCTATGCCAAGAGACAAGACCAGATCCAAGATGAAACAAATATCCTGAAGTTGATTTACGATCATCATATGATCCGGCATAGTCGGAGTCCGTGTATCCCTGTAAGAAGAATTTGTTGTTCCTCTTGTATTCTAGGCCATATTCCATTGTGCCACGGACATAGTGAAGAACTCACTTTGCTACTTTCTAGTGTGTAGTCTTAGGTTCCTGCATGAACCTCGAAAGATAGTTGATAGCAAATACGATATCTGGCCTAGTGTTGGTCAGATATATGAGACTCCCAATCAACTGACGATAGAGAGTAGCATCTACCTGAGGTGATTTGTCATATCACGATAACTAAAGACCTGTTTCCATTGGTGTTGCCATCGGCTTGTAGTCAGTCATGCGATATTTTTCTAGTAGTGTCTTGGCATATTTTTTCTGAGACACTTTGATGTAGTGCTCCTTTTGGTTCACTTCCAGACCAAGACAATAATGGAGAAGTCCGAGATCTGTCATTTCAAAATATTTGCTCAAATCCTTTTTGATAGTAGAGATCATTGTTTCTGAACTCCTTGTTATGAGTAGATCATCAACATAGAGTACAAGCAACACTATTTCAGAGCCTTGCTTCTTGAAATAGAGGTTTGCATCCGACGGACATCTCTTAAATCCATGTTGTAGTAGGTGATTATCCATTTTTATGTACCAAGCCCGAGGGGCCTGTTTCAAACCATATAAGGATTTGACCAATTTGCAAACTTTCTGCTATTGGCCTTCCACTTCAAATCCTTCTGGTTGAGTCATGTAGACTTCCTCTTGGAGATCACCATTTAGAAAAGCACTCTTGACATCCATTTGGTGCACTTTCCACCCATACTATGCTGCCATAGCACAAAGAACTTGAATGGTTGTCATCCAAGCAGTAGGTGCAAAAGTTTCCTCGTAGTCAATGCCTTCTCTTTGAGCATAGCCCTTTGCAACAAGTCGGGCCTTATGCTTATCTATTGTCCCATATACCTTATACTTAACTTTATACACCCATTTGTAGCCTATGGGCTTCTTTTCGTATGGCAGATCGACAAGCTTCCAAGTTTTGTTTTTCATCAGAGATTTATACTCTGCATCCATAGCGGCCTTCCACTGAGGCTCACCAAGAGCATCTTGCATTGATGCAGGTTCAAGATCATCTATTGAGGACATAAACACCCTGTCATCATCAATATCCATATCTTCTGTATCTCTCTCTAGATCTACAGAAAGTTCCTCAAAATATTGACACAGATCATCAACCCTAGTATTCTCTGTTGCAACTTTCTCCTATCGAGCCATGTTGTGAGTACGAGGCCTATCTAATGTCAAATATGGTGGAGTGGATAGCTTAGAATATCTGATTGTATTTGTATACCACTTTGGATTCTTCTTCTGAGGTGTTGAAGAAGATGAAGAAGGACCTCCAACCTTTGATGAAGGAGACTTCTCAACCTTAGTTTCCACAAGGTCTAGGTATACATCTGATGTGTTTTCTGATGTGAAAGCCTCATCAAAAACTACATCTCTACTAATGTGTATCTTCTTGGTTAAGGGATCAATCAATCGATAACCCTTAGAGTGTTCATCATACCCAAGAAGAATGCACCTCAATGTTTTCTCATCCAACTTCTTTCTCTTCAACTTCTTTCTCTTTTCTTTTGGTATATGCATGAATGCTTTACAACCAAAAATGCATAGATGAGAGATGGAGGGTTTTCTACCACTCCATGCTTCCTGTGGAGTCATTCCTTGTAGGGCCTTAGTGGGTGCCCTATTCAACAAATATACTGATGTGGTGACTACTTCTGCCCAATATTGTTGCCCAATTCTAGCTCTTGTGAGCATGCAACGAACCATTTCCATGATGGAACGGTTTCTCCTTTCAGCAACACCATTTTGCTGAGGAGTATAAGCAGTAGTCAACTGTCGTGTGATCCCATTTTCAGACAAGAATGCAAAAAATTCTTTAGAGGTGAACTCCCCCCCTCGATCTGAGCGGAGGGTCTTTATAGAAGTCCCTGACTCCTTTTCAACAGATTTCTTGAATTGCTGAAAGAAGCCAAATGCTTTAGATTTCAGTTGAAGAAAGAATACCCACATCTTTCATGAGTAATCATCCATGAATAACTAAAAATACCTCTTACCCCCACAACTGTTGGGTGTCAAAGGACCGCACAGATCTGTGTGAACCAACTCTAGAGGTTTCTTTGCTCTTGTAGAGCTCCTTTCAAAAGGTACTCTATGTTGCTTTCCTGCCAAGCAGTCAGAGCAAACTGGCAATGTGGTAGAAAGGGAAGGAAGACCCTTTACCATTTCATACTTACTTAACTCAAGTAAGTAACCATAACTCATATGTCCATATCTCTTGTGCCATAGGGAAGTTGCCTCTTTTGTAGAGACAATCATGGCTACATCTGGAGAAGAGATAGTATCTAGGGCAAATAAGCCATGCTTATATGAAGCGGTTGCAATGTTCTTACCCCTCCTGGTGATAGAACAACACTTCTTGCCCCCCTCAACACTAAAGTTTACAACCATATTTTTATCCAAAATTTGTGTGACTGACAACAAGTTGTTCGCCAATCCTGGAACATAGAGAACCTTCTCAATCTGGAACTTGCCATCAGGAAGAGTAACAAAAACTGTTCCTTCTCCCTGAACCTTGTAGGTTTTATCATCGACAATAGTGACTGGTTTGCCCTCTTTGGCCTCAAAAGACTCAAACCATGATTTGTCACCAGTCATGTGCTTACTGGCTCCAGAATCGACATACCAAATAGGATCCGTCTGTTTGGATATTGTGGTAGTCATGAGCACTTTGTGTGCTCTCTCAGAATCCGTGTTAGATTCTTCAACAACAACATTCACTTGTTGTTGTTTGTTCTTTTGTGGTTTGTTCTGGCCTTTTTGTTTTGATTGTTTATTTTTATGCCAACATTTGTTTGTATCATGACCTTCTTTGTCACGGATCTTGCAATATCTCTTTTTCTATTGAGGTTGAGTTTGTTTCCCTTTTGAATCCTTTTGAGAACTACCTCCCTTCTAAAAATTACCCTTCTTCTTGTTTTGCCCCTTCTTGTTGGTATATAGGGCAGTGTTAGAAGAATCATCTCGCTGTAGTTGGCGTGCTTCCTCTTCTTGTAGCAAATTTACCAACTCAACAAAGGTAACTTTCCTTTGTGATACCTGAAGTGAGGTGATCAATACTTGAAAAGAATCAGGTAATGCTCTCAATACCACTGAGGTAAGGAGCTTGTCATCAAATGGTTCTGCCAAAGAATTCAACTTTCCTTTCAACTCAGATACTCTGCACAAAAAGAGTTCAACTGTTTCTCCCTGTTTCATGCTTAGATTGTGTAATTGAGATTGAAGAAATAGAATGGTGGAATCATTCTTTCCTTCATAAATAGTGTTAAGGGCATCCCATGCCTCTTTACTATTTTGACAATCAACAATATGGGGTTGAACTTCATCAGAGACAACAAGCAAAATGAGCACCTTTGCATTTTTATCTGTCTTATCAAAATATTTCTGATCGGCAGTGAGAGTTGTGGCTCCAGTTACAGATGAAGGTCTTATTGTTGCTCCAGAAACAACATCCCAAAGATCATCCATCTCTAGGATTGCCTTCATTTTTTTTTTCCATGGTGTATAGTTTGGACCTTTTAACAACTAATGAGAATCAGTCATTAGTTTTGTAGACATTATGAAGGTTCCTTATAACACCAAAATGGTCGCCCCTTTGATATACCTTAATGCCAGGCCATTATACCGTACAAAATACCCGCCCTTACGTGAGGGAGACTATAGGTATTTTGAAAAACCAAAAAAATTACCCGCCCTTACGTGAGGGAGACTATAGGTAATTTTAATGATTATACGATACGTGGTACTTAGGCGGTACTGAAAGGGAATCACCTCGTTGATGGCACCGACCTTAGAAAGTCTTCAATCCGCATGCGTGGGGCATAACTTCCCCTAAACACTTTGGATATCCGAACGTTCGTCTGGATTTAAGCCTAAACACGAGAGTGATTGGGGTAGTGAATGGAGTGAAACAATAGCAAATGAAACTGGCACTTTCTGTATCTCTCTGCTGAATGTGACTTTGCAGAAAAAAATGGGTTTATTTTGAATGTTTATGCTTTATGCTTTTAGAAGTAAATGCTGAAAAATGAGAGCATCCATACAACATTAAAGCATAAGAAATTCACCCTAGGTGTCGGTCACCACCGAAAATGCACCTATTACAAGTTGTGCCAAGCAAAAAAATGCTTTGAAAGATTGTTCAATATTTTCCCTTCAGATTTTTAGAGAAAAAAAATCACTTCCATTCCCCCCTTTGAAAAAAAAATTCACCTCCCCCCTTAAAAAATCTCATGTAAAAAGCAATTTCAAAATTCTTTTATAATCAAAGTTAAAAAAAAAAATTATTTACTTTAATTAACATAGTAAAAAAAAAAGATTACCTTTTAGTTAAAAAAAATAACCTTTTAAAATAAACTATGTTATAAAAAAAATTAAAGTAAATGTTTTTAATTTTTAACTAAGAAAAAAAAATTAATGAAAAAAAACTTTAAAATTTTGATTTTTTTTTACCTTTCATAAAGGGGGGGCACGGTCGACGGGGCTCGAACCCGTGACCTCTGGGTTCCCAGAACCCACCACGCGGCTCACTAGCCAGTGAGCCCGTGGGATGATCTGGGTCTAGAGCCCGACGCCCACGTAGATAATGCTTCAAGAAAAGCCTTGTATGCTGTTCGGCCGCCCTGGGCGGAGCTCGAGTGCGGTGCTCACGCTGAGCATTGGGGGCTGCAGGGTGGTGTGAGGGCGGCGCGATGGTGGCTACGGGGCGGCACGCTGGCAGTGGCGGGAAAATAATTTTTTTTCGTACATATATCCTGCGGGGCGGCGTGCTGGCTGGTGGCGGCGTGATGAGTTCCTATAGAGTTTGAGAAAAAAAAACAAAACTTTCCCAGCTGTCCTTCCACTGCGAACCAGAGAATACCGTCCCTCATGATTGGGATTGGAAACACAACACTCAAAAATGACAAGTCATCTTCTGTAACGCATTCGTTTCCACACGCTACTTGTATTTCTCTGTACAGTCATTCATTTTAGGTTTTCTTTAACAGGATGCCGCTTCTCAGACCATCCATTTCAACAGGATCTGGCTTTCACTCCGTAAAGCAGCAAACTTCATTGAGAGCTCCTACCCGCTTACTACATGATCATTCCGAAGAAATGAGAGTGGCGGAGGAGTTCATACTTTCAGCTCTGATACCATGTCAAACAATCGAACATCATTACCATTGAATCTAACATTTAAATAATACACAACATTCCTGGATTAGCCCGAAGGAGGCGCATCTCAACAGGATGCCGCTGCAACAAAATAACAAGTTGCTAATAATAATTAACAACTAACCAAATACACCTAACAACTAATGTAATATATCGCTAACAAAAAAATTGCTGATAAAAATTGTCAGCAACAAATTAACAATAAAAATCATCAAACAATTCCTGATAAAAATTGTTAGCAACAAATTGACGATAAAAATCATCAGCAACAAATTGATGATAAAAATCATCAAAAAATTGTTAACAACAAATTAACAAAAAACTACAACATAAAAACAAAGCAAACCTACTAGACACTCAAAACAAAACCAAAATACCCAAACACATACATCAAAAGGTGGGTCTCCAATTTTGGGGTAAGTTGTGTAACAGTCACAACAAACATCAACTCTACTAGGAAATGCTACTAAGCATTTCGGGTGAAGAATCCAAATTTGAAATGAGAACATCAAAAGGTTAGTGAAATAACATTATTTAGCGATGTCCCGAGAAGGTGGGGGTAAACAAATTTAAATAAAAACAACTAATCCATCTACCTTTGCTCAGTGTGTGTAAAAGTGATTCATTTTTGCACCTATGAAAACCGTCTGGATTCCATAATCTGACTTGCATTAGGCTATAAAATATTTCTCATAATATTTTATTTTGAATAATACTTTGCAAATTCTCTTTTGAGCATAATTTGTTCAGGCAGAACCCCACTGCCAGTCATGCGTCTATAGCCTCGGTGGAGGTTTTCTGAACTAGGTGATTGATTTGATCAATATTTTCAATGCTCATTTTATTTTTTTATATCAAGCTTTATCTAGATAAATCCCCACTACCAATCAAGCATCCATAGCCCCGATGGATTTTATCTAAACTTGGTGATAGATTTGATCAATATTTGCATTGCTTGTATTCTTATTTTATAGAGAATTTTGCAAATATCTATGTAACACTTGAATTTAAGCATGTTAGAATTTAGCCTTAATTTTCAAATCAAGATAACTTCATCCTCCAGGAATTCTAGAGATACCCTTTAAAGTGTGAGTTACATCTAGAGCTTTAGCAAGATATTTCATCGTTCCACTCTCCACCATTTTAGTCCCAAAATCTGAGCATGATCATAAAATAATTCATCTTCCTTTTCTTAGGTTCACCTGCTTTCATATTAGGTATTCCAACCTACTTAACAAAGGAACACAAAAAATGGGTAAAGGCCATAAATTAGCGACCATGAAACATCACCTCAAATCAAGGGAACGACCCAAAACATAAAATTTAAAAACACAAGACTAAATCCAAACCAAAATCAAGGACAAAACACAAAAACAAAAAGCCAAAAAATACATGAAAACATAAAGTATATACAACAATATACATATGGTACAAAAGGATGTAAAATTTTGAGCCATCACTTCCCTGGATCCCAAACATGATTAGCACATTTCAATAGACATATAACATGATACACATGCTAATTTTTACAAAAATTCAACCAAAGTAAGATTAGGCCATAAAATGCAACAATTTTCATCTTGCCTATTTCACCCAACTCATTTGATTTAGTTTCATTAACAATCCCATGGGTGAGCTTCAAATCATTAAATTGATTAGACAATAACTGATTTCCAATTCCTTCATGTCTATTCATTAAAGTGTAGCTTTCACAATTTGATTCATGATTTAGAATTAGGCTATCCTTTTCAATAATGAAGTTTTGCAAACAAGAGCCTATTTCTAAAAACTTTAAAGCCAAATCATTTTTCATGTTTGTAGGCCAATCAAAGTCATGCAAAAATTTGCAAGCATCTAGGATA
Source organism: Wollemia nobilis (assembly GCA_028583015.1). Classification (NCBI taxonomy): domain Eukaryota; kingdom Viridiplantae; phylum Streptophyta; class Pinopsida; order Araucariales; family Araucariaceae; genus Wollemia; species Wollemia nobilis. Next base: position 406,005 of record JAQPPZ010003258.1, read on the forward strand.
TTTATTAAATGAGAATCATCATAAGTTTGTATCCTAGATTCAATAATTAATTGATTATGAACTTGATTTAACACTTCAAGCTCATCAATTTCTTTTTCATTCATCAAAGCAATATCATTAGTGGTGTGAGTAGAAATAAACTTTAATTCTTCATTCACCTCTAATGGTATTTCATCATAAATAGCATTAGCATCCAAAGGGACATCATGCAATCCATCACTTGAAATTTTTGTAGTCACTGATAGAGGTAAAGATTTCACCTTGTCATCCATACTCAACACATCATGGTTAGAATTTACCAAAACTTGATGAACATTTGTAACTTTTTCTTTCTCTTTATGGTCTTCATCATCATCAAATACCTATTCAAAAATACCAAAGTTAGGCACCCAATCAAAAGTGTGTTCATCCTTTTCAAACCATGAGTCTTGTCTATCTAGGGATGTGTCAAATAACACATCTTCTTGATTGATAATTTGAGTTGTTTCAAACCAAGCCATATTTTCATCACTTGAAGGAGTAGAAGTGAATTCTTCTTCCTTGCTAACCACCCATGGTATTTCTTCATCTGAATCTTCAAAAAAATCATGTGAATTTGTACCTAAATTTTCATTATTCCAAAATGAAAGATAGGATTTTACCTCTTCCTCATCCAAAATCGATGAGTCATAGGAAACATTTACCATTTCTTCCCTTTCAATTTCAACAAAGTCTTCAATGAATTCATATTCAACATGATCAAATTTTGTAATCTTCTTTGATCTTGCGAATGTAAGCTCTTCATGTGAAGTAGAAGTTTCAACATCCTGTATATCAAGAGGAATAGGTGTTTCATCAATAAGAGTGTGAGAAAATAAAACATCTTCATATCTTCCCCAACCATTATAAAAATTGTCATTTAAATTCGTGGGATGAAACTCCATTGTATCATTGACATGATATTTTGATTCATTTATCAATTATTTTTCTTCTTTATGCATGGTAGTAGGATCATCATCATTTTCCAATACTTTATGATATTCCAATCCTTCTTCCAAAATATTCTCAAATTGTACAAGACTTGTAGTATCTTTCTATGAGAAAGAAATTGTGTTATCCTGCATATTAATTGACACAAAGGGTTAATTATAAGGTTTAGAGTGAGCATATTCATCCAATTTCTTTCGAGAATCATAGTAATCATATTCCAAGATCGAGTTGTGATGCTCAACTACTTCACCATATTCCAATTCATCAATGTGTTTCTCATCAAATTCATCTTCACCTTCCTTAGATGGTTCAATTATTTCTAAAAGTGGGTCATTTCTTGTATTCAAATTTGTAAGGCTATCATAATCCACATTTGTAACCCATGATTCAATTTTATCATAATTTGGAAGGTGTGGGTCTTCTTGACCCTTAGTTTCAACAATCTCATCTAAAGATTCTTCCGAGAACAAGTGGTGAAATTCTATTATGTCTTTGAATTCATTTATTAATTATCTTTCAACCTCACCTTCAAATACTTTACTCAATTCTATGGAAGATCATATCATATCACATATATCCATGCTAATTAACTCTAGGACTCTTCCATTGTCTGAATACTCATGCATTTCTAGAGGTGAACCCATCTCTACACAATCCTCATTGTTGGATATTGGCTTTGAAACTTGTACCTCCTCTTCCCTTTCTGAAACACACCATTGTTCTAACTTTATTGTGACCTCGTAGAATCTATGCAAAGATGGGTCATCAACATTTTTCCTTAAAAATATAGTAAGTATGGGGGGATGGCTCCCATGTATATTTGAATGACTTCCTCTTCTATTATGTCATAGTTTTCCCACACTTGAGAGTGCAAATAATAGAACCTCTCACTGAATTGATTCATGGATTCATTAGGCTCTTTATGAATAGAGGTAAAATGATTTCACAACATATCTAAGTCAACTTGATTACCAAAATGATAAAGATTTGTTGTTTCTAGTTGGACCCAAGAAGTCCTAACCTATATGGGTAATTGGGCATACCAAATGAATGATATATCATCCAAAATGTATGAGAATAACCTAAAAGCAACATCCTCATGGAAAATTTGCCATTGAATTAACATGCTCTTGTAGATATCCAATTTTTGTATATATTCCAATGCCACAATTTTCCCAAACTACGGTGGACACTCCAATATACATTCAGTAATTTGATGTGGTATTCTAGACATATGTAAACAACTATAATAGTGACCAAAGAGAGATACCATTCTTGGTATTATTTCATCAACTGTTGTCATTAGTGAAACTCAAAGAATAACTTCAAAATCAACATTTGTTAGTCAAATAAAGATATCCTGCAAAGAATCATAAAATGACTAACAATTTTTAAATGAGTAAATCATAAAGATCATCATGTTAGCATCAACAAAAATGTATGCCTCAATTAAAATATGACATGAAAAAACATTCTCAAATTACATAAATATTAGTATCAATGCATCATCATTTAGAGAATGTTAGAATCAATGAACATAATTATATGGAAGCATAATCTCGTTAGTCAATACCAATGCTTTCAAATAAATATTTCAAGTAATATGAACAATTTAGCATATAAATAGCTATAAAGTAAACCAGTTTAAGCCCTTCTAGCTCTCAAAGTGTTGAGTTATAAAGGTGGCCAAATATGCTAATCAAAATAACTTGAAATATTTATCAATACAAAGCTCTTGAGTAACCATGAACAATATAGCATTTAAAACCACAATGGAATGAACCATTTCAGGCCCTCCTTCTAGCGTCAAAATGTTGAGTTGTAATTTTACCCAATTGCAAAACCACACTCACTCTTTGGATTTTGATCACAAAAACCTCTCTTGCAAAGAAGTTAAAATAAAACAACTTCTCCAAGGTTTCACTATATAAGCATTGCACATGTGTATTAGTAATCTCAATGAAGATATATCAAATAAATGCTAGGAATACCTTAGTGATTGCAAGTAATTGTTAACAAGGGGCATGTGTTGGTGTATTTTATTATGCCATACTTATGATTGTTCATTAAAATAAAGAAAAGCAAATGTGAATTAGCCCTCATATGACCACAATGTAAAGCCTTAATACCTTTTATCTTGGAGTATTTTAGGTAGATTTTATCTTCTTTTGATTAAGTAGATTTTAAACAAGTTTTCATCTTGTATTAAACCCTACTTTGAATATGAAAATGAAGATTAAAATCTATCTATGAATGTGAATCTGAAATGATGAATGGATTCATTAAATGTAGCTTCTATCATGAAGATAAAGATAGCCTTTGATATAATTAATAAATTATCCCTCTTTGATGAAATTAATTTTCATAAAGAGACCACAATTTATTGCTTTAAAATAATGGCCTTAAAATGTCATCATAAATTATCCCTCTTTAATGAAATCATAATTTTCATAAAGAAGAAATAATTTTATGCTTTAAAACAATAACCTTTAATGTAATTATACAAATTACCTCTCTTTAATAAAATCAGAATTTTCATAAAGAGAGACGTATTTATTGTTCCAAAAATGATAGCTTATGGAATACCATAAAAATTAACCCCCTTTAATGAAATTGCAATTTTCATAAAGGGAAGTTCATTTATGCTTGTAAATAAAAATGTAAAGCTAAAAAAATCTGATTTACCTTCAAAATGTGAAAAAAAATCGAAATTATAAAAATTCTTATAAAATAGCAATTTTCAACAATTTTTATAAAATAAAACTGGCTTCGGAATGAGTTCGAATTTGTTTTGAATGAAATATTGTAGCTCATTCTTCACACCCATGTATTTATTTTTGTCATTTTATTTTATTTTTTATTTTTATTTTAATCCTCAAAGTTTGAAAAAAATTAGCTATAAGAAGGGTTAAAAAATAAAAATCTAGAAATAAACTTGAATGCTGAAACATAAACATGCAACGCTTTGTCAGTTTGATGGTACCCTGTCCTGCAAAACTAAAGATGTGAGAAACTTTTTTCTTGCAACCATGTCTATTCCAACCTGCATTTGCACAATCAAAATAAACTAAGTGCTAGCTCCTAGAACATAGAAAATATATTTCAGACTTCAAACATTCAACGATATGACCATTAAAACACATCTAACATCATCTGTAAGTTCAAAACTTGAAAAGGGAAATATGAAAAATTAAATCCGAGCATGCAAAACACTTTATCCTCCTAATTTACTAATAAAATCCAAATTTAAAAAAAAAAATTGTATTAAAATAATGTTTCTTTTTACAACAATTTTTCAGCAGCATTTTTGGTCTTCTCAAAAGAATCAATCCCTTGTTCTCGAACTTCGATCTGTTTTTAAAAACGTGAAATATGTCCTTTTGTTCCATTTCCAACGCGTGGCTTCCATCTCTTCGTTTCACTTCTTTGGTCTTCATTTTCCAATCTCATTATGTTTCTTAACGACAGTTTCCTTCCACATGGCTTCATAATTCTTCGCAACCACCTTATAAAATAATTCCCTTTTGTTTTATTCTTCGTTTGATAATGCTTTCCTAATGTACTTAATTACTATCATGATAAAATACCATTTGTGATGTTTATCCCATCCATAATGTGTAATATCCCATCCATTTCACACATAACCATCGGGTCTTATAAATTGGCCTCTATATTTGAGCAAAGACCATAATAACAATTGGACAAAAAAATCATTTCCCCTGCACTAACGGACCTCCCCTTGAGCATCCATAAAAAATGTTATAAATATGCACAAATTTGGTCACTAGTAGCATGTAAGGCTACCACTCTTATATTGCTGCAACATAATCATGTGAAGACGTTGGAGTCTGCCAAAAACAATGACGCTGCAAAAGCTTCAATCAACAAGCAATATTAGCCCCTATTAAGATGTGGACAAATATTAAATTCTTCCTTTAATTACGATGAGTAGAGCACAAATCCATTGAATAACGAGGTCTTACGTTCTATGTGGTGGGTAGACACTACGAATCTCCTTGGATGTTTCCATAACAACCACACAACTCTAACTGATGTCTTCGATTTCCTTCGACCTCTTGATCCATTGGAAATAAAGGATAAGTGTCATGAGAAACAGTCATACCCTGATCCAATGAGCTACAAACTATGTGACAAAATTTATCCTCATGCATCATCTGCATCAACATCACTATGCTGACTCTGGCCCATACTCCTCTTTACACTGTCCGACATCATCATTTTGATTTTCATCTACCACCATGGTGAACTGTTCTGTCCGATAAATGACCATCGCCACCTTGGCCATGATGTTGTACTCACTGTCTTAACCTACTACCCATCGACATCTAGCATAGCCTTCATTATCCATGGCTGCCCAATTTATTATTGATTGCTACCGTTATGTTTGTACGCTGGTTGTGGCTTTTACAACTATCATATGAAATCAATGAACATCAAAGTCATCTTGGAAAATAATTCTTGGAATGGTGGAGCATATGAGTGGCAACCGGTCTCAAAGCTATAGTTGATATAATGATATTCAACCTCCATTGCTTGGACGTCCCCACTGCCGGTGGTCTCATATATATTCTGACCAAAACACAAAACCTCACTGCTATTTATGTTTCTTTATTTCATCCTCTGCATAGCCAATGCTCATCGTGGTATTCGTGGGTTCGTGTTGGCTATCTTGCAAGTTTTCATCCGCATCAGCTACCACTACCAATGCTTGACTTGTTTTTCTCAATTTCACCATCCCTTCCACCGTCATCCGGGTTGCCACTATGCCTCTGACGATCTACATCATCGCCCATCTCAACACTGTTACACTACACCCCGACTACGTGGATGGTATATGTTCAGCTCCATCGGTTTCCGTCCGCCAAATGTCATATGCGGTCAACACGCTCCATCTCCATTCATGGCGTCACCTGTGTGAAGCAAACACAAAACAGTCACCTCATTAGAACAAAATATGGGCTCATATTAAAACATGACATATTGAAAATAAAATCATTTCATTTTTTTCTTTTGTTTATACTTTCATTTCTTTTATTTTAATTGTTATTTATATATATATATATATATATAATAAATGAACATACAAATTTATTTTAATTTCTTTCTTTATTTCTTTATTAAAACAAGGTATTTTTCTATATATATATATATATATATATATATATATATATATATATATATATTTATCCTTTTATTTTATTTTATTATTATTTTTTATTTTTATTATTATTACATAAATGAAATATATATAGTAATAATATATATTTATATACTTTTTATTTGAACTATTTGAAACACACAAATGAAAGAAAACACAATAATTTATCAAAAAAAATCATTAACAAAAAATTGTTGATAAAAAAATCATTAGCAACAAATTGACGATAAAAATCATCAATTTTTTTTTAATAAAAATTATCGACAACAAATTGATGCTACAAATCATCGACAACAAATTGATGATAAAAATTGTCGACAACAAATTGACGATAAAAATTGTCAAAAAATTGCTAACAACAAATTAACAAAAACTTACAACATATATACAAAGCAAACCTACTAGACACTCAAAATGAAACCAAAATACCCAAACACAAACATCAAAAGGTGGGTCCCTAATTTTGGGGCGAGTTGTGCGACAGTCACAACACCACCCCATCACTTGATCTACGTGCCTTCGATGGTTTTATTCAATCCACAGTAGGATCCATCATCCTCCCCATTCGGATGGGCATCCGTACCATACTCATTCTCTTTCACATCATTCAAGGTGAAATGCAGTATAACATCCTGCTTGGCTATCCATGGATCAGGGACATGCAGTGTGTCCCTTCTACATTACACTATTGTATCAAATATGTCCACGATGGACTTGTTCATTGTGTTCCTACTGATGAGAACCCCTTAACATTCTACAACATCATAGATCTACCACCCATACCTTCATCATCTTCCACAAAACTCTTCCTAGTGTCCTCCTATAAATCAGTCGAAGCATCAATGTCTTCCCCTATGTCCACTTCATTACCACAATCTTTGTCAAGGACATACATGTTGGTGTTTGCACCATTAGCACCCATCACTGCAGTACCTAATCCCACTACCATACCTTTCTCACCATCTTCCTTATGGCCACCACCACCACCTTAGCCATCATCATCCACAAATCCACCCACGAGGTCAAGACCATCCTTGCTACCTGCACTGTGACCTATCACTCCAGCTTGCCCAGCTTCCTCTGTGGAACCTCCACTACTTTCTACACCTCAAAAACCTCCTCTTCCTTTTTACCCATGACCTAGGTCCTTCACCTCACCTCACAGCCCAAAATCGACTCCCACACCTCCTTATTCCCAATTTACACATGTAGATCACCCCATCCTAGCTACGATAGCTGAATGCCACAAGTGGGAGCAACGAGTCTCCCACCTCGATGATTAGTTGTTACACCCATCTACTGCTATCATAAGAGATTCCTAGGTCACATCCTTGTCATCTGATTCAGATTTACCTCCTCGTTCGCCACATCATACATCGCCTTATATTTCTATAGTTATGACAAATTTAGGTCCATGTGACTATAATGTGCATGATGCTTGCGTACGCCCAACTACAATCTAGTCCATGCATGATTTTGGCCACTCTTAAGCCTCATTTTTTACTATAGGAACTATCATAAAATTAGGACCTTCTGACAACTAAACTAACTTTGTGTATACAGGATTTGATTCCTCACTCCTACCTGTAGCCCCTCCACCACCGCAATCTAGCTTTTATGGTACACTAAATCACATGGCTAACCTCCATTTCACCTTATGCTATCTTTAGCATTTCCATTGGCATGGATTTGGATTAAGAAATTATGAACAAGGGTTACGTACACCCATAAACCCCCATGTGCAATTATCTACTGATAAATCTGGCCTAGGCTATATCACCCAATCGTCATTCACACGCTTGAGGATAAGCTCCAGGACCTATCCATACATCTTTCCCCACTTCCAACACACACCTTGGAAGAATATATTGATATGGATATTCTAGAGGACAACCCATCCCCTCATTCAACCATCACAGTTCCCTATGACTTCTTTCAATAAACTTCTTTTTCTGACTCAACATCATCATGTTATGTTGATGAATTAACAAGCCAATTTGTCACCTTGTCTCTACACGCTTATTATCCAGAGCACGATATGACATCTCCTCCACCATCACCAACATATTTTGCCACATTCCTAACTATACATCAGTAACTTCATCACTCCATAAATTGACCAAGTTCTCCACTTGTCATCCTGCGCCCTCCATTGAGTCTCCTACGACATTCACAGGTTATTGAGTCTTCATCATCAGAATCTTCACCGCCCATATCCCCCATAAAATTAGTTAACATGGTTGACGTGGATCTCTTCTCTCCACTTTGATACACACATTAGTAGATTTTTGAGGACACATCGAATTCAAATTTTATGGATCTCACACACATCTCACCTATACCTTCACACTAGGATTTTCTACTTTCACCTTACGTCTTGCGTACCTCTAACACTCCTACACTGCCTCACATTCCGTGTGTTCACCACATAGAAATCTACATAGATGATGTATATAATATTCCTGAGGCCATCGATGACCTCTATCTTATTCCAATTCTAGAACAACTTTGTGATGGTTTCCACATGCTAATTGAAGAAACCATTGATGTAGACATCAGTGACAATCCTAAAAACCCTCATATTGTTAAACTAGTCGCTAGCCTTTCACCTAAAGAGCACATTTTGTTCATCACTTTTTGTAGAAAGTATATCAAAGTCTTCACGTGGTCTTACAAGGATATGCTAGGCCTCGATCTCACCCTTGTAGTCCACAATCTCACATTAGACAAAGATGCCAAACCTGTTAGACAAAAGCTACGATGCATGCACCCGATAGTTGCATTGCTAGTAAAATCTAAACTCCAAAAACTCTTAGACGTAGACTTTATTGTACTTATAGATTATCCTGAATGGGTATCCAACATGGTTCTAGTACCCAAACCTTCTAGCAAGGTTCGTGTCTGCACTGAATTTCATGATTTAAACAAAGCTTATCCCAAGGACAACTTCCCTTTACCTAACATCGACTTGCTAGTCGACTCCATATCAGGCCATGAGACGATTTCCCTTATGGACGGATTCTTTGGCTACAACCAAATTATAACCAACCTCGCTGATCAATATAAAGCTTCATTCACAACCCCTTAGGGGACATTTTGCTACAAGGTCATGCCCTTGATGGGACTGAACAAAAAACATGTAATTATTTACAAGTTATCTTATAATATATAAGCATCAAGCTTAGGAGGGAGATATGACACTTGTCATGAGCTCCACTCCAAGTGTCTTTCAGAAGACACCACTCCAACTCAAACTAAAGACAGGGACAAGTGGCAGAAGACAAATGTCAACCTATCAATTATAGGCATAGTGCACATTATAACAATAATAATATTCTAACATTCCCCCTTAATGTGCACTATCCTAAAAAATAAGTCAACATTAGATAACATTCCCCCTTAATGTTGACTTCTTGTACATAGATATAGCAAATTGCTAAACTGAGAAAACTTGTCTTTCCCAAGTGATTTGGTGAATATGTCTGCCACTTGATTTTGATTTGGTACATACTTCATGTGTATAATATCTTCTTGGACCATTTCTCTAATGAAGTGATGATGGATCTCAATGTGCTTTGTTCTAGCATGGAAAACTAGATTCTTGGTCATCTTGATGGTACTTTGATTGTCACAATATATATATATATATATATATATATATGTTGGACCATGTATGAATAGCCCAATATCCTGAATTAATTGCCTCAACCATATTGCCTCCTTAGTTGCCTCAACTGCTACTCTATATTCTCGCTCTGCTGAAGATAGTGAAACCGTGTCGTCGCTTCTTTGTGCTCCATGAAATAGAGCCTTGGCCTAATTGAAAGCAATAACCTGATGTAGATCTCTGGTTTCAGGACAATTGGCCCAATCTAAATCTGTGTATCCAATAAAAGAAAAATTATCACTTGATTTATACATAAGGCCATGATGAGGTGTGGCCTTTAGGAATCTCACAATCCTCTTAGCTACTATCCAATGGCTCTTCTTAGGATCCTGCATGAATCTGGAAATAAGGCCAGCTAAATAGAAAATATCTGGTCTAGTTGAAGTTAAGTAGATCAAACTTCCAACTAGTTACCTGTAAAGTGTACCATAAACCCTTTCTTCTTCATCATTATTTAGCAATTTCAATCTAGTTTCCATGGGAGTTAGAGAGGGCTTACACTCCTCCATGAGAAACCTCTCCAAAATAGACTGAATGTACTTAGCCTGTGAGATAAAAATCTTACCAGGTTGTTGCCATACCTCTATTCCTAAGCAATAGTGGAGGAGGCCTAAATATGTCATCTCAAAGTTCTTGCATAAGTTCTCTTTGAGCAACCTTATGCCTTCTATGTCATCACCTGTAATGAGGAGATCATACACATACAATGTAATCAAAATGATGCGGTTCCTCCAATGTTTCACATAGAGAGTGGATTCTGCTGCAGATCTAGTGAAACCAAGGATGAGGAAATAGGAGTCAATCTTTGCATACCAAGCTCGGGGTTCTTGCTTCAACCCATATAGAGCTTTCTTTAATTTGAGGACTTTGTCATTTTGGCCTTCAACTATGTACCCTGGTGGTTGTTTCACATACACTTCCTCCTTCAAATGACCATTTAGAAATGCACTTTTGACATCCATTTGATATATTGGCCAATGTTTTTGAGCTGCAATAGCAGTAACTGTCCTGATTGTAGTCATCTTAGCCACAGGAGCAAAGGTCTCCTCATAATCAATTCCCTCTTGTTGCTTATAGCCTTGAGCTACTAGGCGAGCCTTGTAGCGATCTAGTGAGCCATCTTGCTTTATATTTTGCCTTGTATACCCATTTTGTGCCTATGGTATATTTTCCTTTGGGTAAATCAACTAACTCCCAAGTGTGATTCCTTTCAATGGAATCCAATTCCTGATCCATGGCATGAACCCATTTAGGATCACCAAGTGCTTATTTGACATTAGAAGGTTCAGGTTGGCTAAGGACTTTGGCCATTAGGGCATAATTCACTTGGTGTCTTAGGGCTAAAGGCCTCTTAGCTGTATAGGTGGGCAAATGATTTTGTGCTTCATCTATTGTGGCTTGAACCCACTTGGGTAAAGGATTGGATGTTGTTACTTGATCATTAGGAGGAGGATATGGAGGACATGGATTATTTGTAGGAAGTTCTTCTTGTGGATGAATTTCTTGATTTATGAGTGAAGGAGAAGAACGAGATGATATTGTGTGCATGAATGGAGCAACTATTTCATTAGTTGTTTCTAAGGTGGGGGTTTTAGGAGGATTAGATGGAGGATACTCATGAAAGGTAACATCCCTAGATAAAATGATTTTCTTGGAAATAGGCTCATATAATTTATATGCATTGGCACTATTACTATAGCCAACAAAGATGCATTTTTGGCTCTTATCATCAAACTTCTTCCTTTTTTTATGAGGAATATGAGCATAGGCATCACATCCAAATATTCTCAAATGGCCCACATAGGGTGTTCTTCCACTCCATGCTTCTTCAGGTGTTATTTCATATAAGGCCTTTTTGTATGACCTATTAGTCAAGTATGCAGCAGTAAGAACAACTTCTCCCCAAAATGAGTTAGGTAATATAACAACATGTAACATTGATTTTGCCCTATTTGTGATTGTTTGATTCATCCTCTCAGCAACTCCATTTTGTTGTGAGGTATAAGGGGTTGTGAATTGCCTCCTTATCCCATGATACTTACAAAAATTAAAGAATTCATTGGAGACATATTCTCCACCATTATCTGATATTAAGTTGGAGATTTGATAGCCACTTTCTCTTTCAACAAGTGCGATGAATTCTTTGAACTTATCAAGGGCTTACCACTTATATTGAATTAGGTAGATCCATACCTTTCTACTGTAATCATCAATGAAAGTGATGTAGTATTTTGCCCTAGTATAAGATTGAACAGACATTGGCCCACAAATGTCTGAATGAATCAATTGCAAAGGTCTATTAGCTCTCCATGCCTTTCCTGTTTCAAATGGTTGCCTATGGTGTTTGGCTATTACACATGGCTCACAAAAACATTTTAACTCCTTAATATGTGGGAGTCCTTTAACTAATCCTTTTGTAGCCATCATTTGAAGATTATTAAAATTTAAATGTCCCAATCTTTCATGCCACATGTACTCCAAAGAGAAAGTAGTTGTTGTATGCAAAGATGTTTGTGTTACAGATTTTGCAAGGAGGTAGTAAACACCATATTTTTTCACTCCCATGGCCTTGACATTGCCATTGGGTTCCTTAATGTAGCATTTTTCTTTTTCAAAATAGACATTATAGCCCTTATCTGTAAGTTGTCCAATAGAAAGAAGACTCCTTTTAAGATCAGGCACATACAAAACATCTATTGCAGGAACATTATTACCATCATGCAAAGTAAGTGGTGCCTCCCCAACACCTTCAATGGGTAGAGCACTTTCATCACCAAAAGTAATGAATTGATTTGATGTGGGCTGAACCTTGGTCAACCAATATTGCCTTCATGTCATGTGCTTTGCTACTCCAGAATCAACATACCAACATTCTTTATCTTCAACATTAACTTGGTTGGCTGCATACAATGTGTTCATATTATTATTTTGTGGTTCTCCCTGTTCTCTTTGCCTTTGATAGCAATTAGCAATATTATGATTCCATTTTCCACAATATTCACACCCTTGTTGATTGTTGTTTTGACCCCCTTGAGGTCTTGTTTGCCATATTTGCTGTTGTTGGTACTGCTACTGTTGTGGCTACTGTTGGTATTGTTGCTGACGTGGTTGCTGATGGTATTGTTGATTTGGCTACTGCTAGTACTGTGTGTATCTTTGGTGTTGTCTACCCCTTTGATTCTGATTATGCTGATTTTGACCCTTGTTTTGTTTAGGCTGTAAATTTGCCTTGGTGGCAAAAGTTGTTGATGTGGCTTCAATTTCTTCATATTTGATTAGGGCTTGCTCATGCTTCTTAAGTAGGATCTCAATATCCTCAAGTGTTGAATTCATTGTTTTACCACTCAAGTCTAACATGGTAGCATAGGAGTGAAACTTTGAAGGAAGACCATGCAACATTATTGGAATTAACTCATTATCATCTAGGGTTTTACTAGCAGCTAAGAAATCATTTTTGATAGACTTCACTTCCATAAGATAATCGGTAAGTGAGCCTTTCATACATAGATTGTGCAATTTTTGTTTGAGATACAAAATATTATCTTGACTTGGCCTATCAAACAATCTATTGAGAGCATCCCATGCTTGTTTAGGTGTTTTTGTTCTGATACCAAATGATGGGACTGAACAAAAAGCACTTAATTATTTACAAGTTGTCTTACAATATATAAGCATCAAGAAGACACCACTCCAACTCAAACTGAAGACAGGGACAAGTGGCAGAAGACAAATGTCAACCTGTCAATTATAGGCATAGTGCACATTATAACAATAATAATATTCTAACAGCCCTTTGGCCTTAAAAATGTTGGGGCAACCTACCAACATGCAATGACTTACATATTTCATGATTACATGCATAAAATTATGGAATATTATGTTGATGACCTCATCACAAAGTCCAAGGAATGCTCACAATATTTAGATGATCTCTGTAAGATCTTCAACCATTTACTAGAACATAATGTGCACCTTAACCCAAAGAAGTGTGTCTTTGGTGTTACTTTAGGCAAGATCCTAGGGTTCATTGTCTCTCAATGTGACATCGAAGTAGACCCTAACAAAGTAAAGGCCATCATCGAGATGCCCTTACCTACCAACCTAAAGCAATTGCATAGCCTCCAGGGCAAAATCACTTCCATTCATCGCTTTATCGCACAACTATCAGACAAATGCAAACCATTCAATCATCTCTTACAAAAGGGAGTCACTTTCAAATGGGATGACAACTATCAACAAGCCTTTGATTCTATCAAAGCCTACCTCACTTCTCCACCAGTTATGTCTCCCCCACACCCATAGCTACCGCTTACTCTATACATCTCAACCATAGATTTCGCACTAGGCACATTATTAGCCCAAAATAACATGCTCAACAAAGAGCAAGCTATATATTATATAAGTCGTACGCTAGTCAGCTATGAAATTCATTATGGGTACATGGAAAAACTATGCCTAGTTGTAGTATTTGCCACACAAAAACTTTGCCATTACATGCTAAACCACACTACTTTTATCATCGCTCGAGACAATCCACTTCGATATATGATGAACAAAAGTTACCACAACTCTCGTACAACAAAATGGATTATGCTTCTAACTGAATTTGATCTAGAGTTCATTTCACAAAAATCCATAAAAGGATAGGTCATCGCAGACCAACTTGCAGAGGCTCCATTGCCAGATGATCAACCTCTCCTTATTCAGCTTCCTGATGATTCCATATTTCACATTACAGAAGTTGAAGAGTATGTCGAGCCAGAAACATTGATTGATCTGACTCTATTCTTTGATGGCTCCCGATGCACTCACGCTAGGGGTGCAGGCATTGTTTTCTTCACACCCAAAGGGGAACCACTCCCCTTTTCATTCAAATTAGACTTCCCTTGCACAAACAATAATGTAGAATACGAAGCCTTAATCCTCGGATTAAAATAGGCCCACTCCATGCACATTAGATGCCTTCACATCATAGGTGATTCCCTCTTGGTAGTAAACCAAGTGCAAGAGATTTGGCAATGTCATTGTCTAGTTCTCCAACAATACAAGAAGGTCATACAACAACTTCTTTCCCAATTCGAGTGGTATGCTATCGAAGCCGCTCCGTGATCATCAAACCATTTTGCTGATACAATGGCCTCCTTAGGATCATTAATCCTACAAAACCCCCTATCAGACACCACGTGTGTATCCATTCACACCCTCACTCAATCTGCCATATCACCTATGCCTCCCACAGATGATGGTGGCATTCATGTAGTCAATACCGAACCACACGATCCTTGGTTTGCACAAATTAAGGATTATATTAAGTTAGGATTCCTACCATGTGATCTACCACATGCTCATCATCGAGCATTCAAACAAAGAGTGATTCACTATACATTGTTGGGGGACATCCTCTACCATCATAGTTATGATGGCATCCTCTTGCATTATTTAGAACCATATGAATCTCAGTGGGTTGTACAAGAAACCCATGATGGTACTTGTGGTGGCCACTTCAGTGGCATGGCGATCACAAAATGCATCCTTCACATGGGCTATTACTAGCCCAAGATGGAACATGATTATTGTGAATATGTGAGGCATTGTGTCAAGTGCCAACAACATGCAAATCTCACACATCTACCATCTCAAGTGCTCCAACCTATTCAGTCCATGTGGCCTTTCTCTCAATGGGACCTTGACCTTATCGGAAAAATCACACCCACTTCATCAAACAATCACAAATTTATCATCACTACCACAGAATACTTTACAAAGTGGGTCGAAGCCATCCCACTTGTCCAGACCATGGGAGCCAAGATTGTGGTATTCATTACAGACCATATCATATGTCACTTTGGAATTCCCTCCCAAATCATCTCTGATAATGGGAAATCTTTCAAGAACAAAATTGTCCATGCCCTCTGCACCAAATTCAACATTCATCATAGTTTCTCTACCCCATACTACCCACAGGGTAATGGTCAGGTAGAGGCTACCAACAAAACAATCTGCTCCATACTTCATAAGATAATAGTAGAGTCTCATCATGATTGGCATAATCAAATACCCTTAGCTTTGTGGGCCTACCGTACGAGCATCCATACTCCCACTAGGGCAACCCCTTTCTCATTAGTCTATGGTGCTGAAGCCATCATGCCCCTTGAACTTGAGATACCTTCCCTATGAGTATCTATGAAAGAATTTATTGATGACAACATTACTCATCAAGCTCATCTCGATCAGCTAACACTCCTCGATGAACGTCACATTCATACCATCGAGCACACACGAATCTATCAAGACCACCTTCATCATGCCTACAATAGTAAGGTACATCAACACAAATTTCAAATTGGTGACCTAGTTCTCAAAGAGAACCAACAAATCACAAGTCAACCCCACCAACAATGAGATAAGTTTACCCCAAACTAGTTGGGCCCATTCATAGTCACACACAAATTTGATTTAGGTGCCTATCGATTGGCTAATCTCGAAGGTCTCACTGAACCTAAACCCATCAATATCCTTCACCTTCGTGCATTCAATGCTTAGCCTACATAGGTATTCACCACCACAAATTGTACATAGTGCTATCTACACACACATCACTCACTATGCACATCACAATACACACACGGTCTTTATTTTATATTATAATAGATGCACATTTGCTTTTTATGTCATTTATATGTTGTTGGTATCTATTTCTTTTTGTAGGGTTCACATCATCCACCACTACATCATCAGTAGAGATACGTGATCATACGCACATACTATCAACATCTCATTCTACCACCATGCAGGATCCTCCCACACCACCTCTAGTCCCGATTACACCAACCGACCTAGCCAGGCCACCTAACTCTGTACATATCTGATAGTCCTCACCATCATCCCATTTAGACCACCACACTCCACCCCGATGCCATTCACCCCACCATAGAGGCTCATCTTATTCACCTCACTCAGGAGACAGTCAAGTCTCCCTATCCTCCTTTGATAAAAAGGAGGAAAACTCCCATGTCCACACACAAGGGTCTCCTCCCCCTCCACCTGATGATACAAGGAATCCTTACTCACCATCCACTTCTCCTCATCACCCATCAAGAACTTATCACCCTCCCAATAGAGGATACACACCTCATCTTACACGTCCTTCATGCTTACCTCCCCCACTTTCGAGTGGGATGTCCCCCTATGCCCAAGCCCTTCATTTACATGCCTCCCAAGCCACTTCTACATGTGTACCTCCATCCCATACATGTCGTTACCCATAACCATCTCCTGCACCACCCATCCTTTGGACACCACCTTCTCCACTTTGAGGCTTACCATTTCAGCCAACCCCACAATCCACAAAGTCATTTCACTCACCCCATTCATCCTCTCATACAAATCCATCTTCACACCCATATCATACTCCTCCTTATACATTGGAGTCCTACTCTCCACCTTCTCCAATCCCATCACCCCCATATTTTGATATCCAACATATCCTCTCTCACCTCGATGCTCTCGAGCTACACCTAAGTCATTGTCACTACCACACCTCTACTCACCAGTCCACCATGGCCCGTATATCTTCACCTCCTTCTAGGTCTATTCCTCATCCTTAGATTCAACCCACATCAGATTCTTGACCCACACCTCCACCATTCAACCTCACTCCATACACTTCCTGCTCACCTCCTATAGAGCCTTATATCTATCCCATGCCTCTCCCATCCATACCATTATCCAAAATGTTTCATCACCTCCTTCACCAAGGCCTCCTTGTGTTACCCAAAATCTAGCCTATTGACCCATCATATCCTAAACCATGAAATTATCATGAGAACCAGTTCTGTATATACCACCATCAGCTAGGGCATGACATCGATACATGTCATACATTCGAAACCTTGGTACATAACATGTTGCTTGGTGATCGCATCCCATCACCCGAGCACTCATTTTCATCCAACCAACTCTAGAGTCCTCCACATCGCATCATCCCTCACACTTTGCCACCACATGAATCTATGATAGCTCCATCATGCTATATCCATCACATGTCAAACTATACAAACCATCAAAGCCCTAGCAGCATCATCACCTCACCTCCTCATTCATGACCTGACCCTCATCACTTCACCCATCATTAGTTTCTTTTCATCCTTTCCCTCTTCTTCTTCTTGCTTCCTCACGTAGTTGTATGGTCATGCTTTGAGTAGCTACATACCTACGTTGATCTAGTTTCTTTCTTCTCACCCTCCTCCTCTCTAGTAATCCCCTCATCTTGTTGGTTACCAATTCTTATTTCTTCTGTTGGTAGTTTCCACCTTCAAATTCTTCCTCTTTTTATCATTATCACATGCATTCCCACCAGTTACATCTTATTCTCCTACTACACACACCCCACATGTTAGGGCAACCATTATCACAACATCTTACCTTCATTATCATCACACCATATACTCATTTGTAAATAAGCTTTTCAATCTTCCTTCGCTACATTTCATGGTCTTCCTCTTGTAGATATTTCATTCTTCTAGTTGCATCAATTACATTACATCCATTGCATATATCCATTCATATTTCATTACGATTTCATTTCATGTTTGTATATTCTTCTCCCAAAAATGTGCCTTCAACAAGGAATAACATATGCACTTGTTAGCATCACCACTTGGATGTCCATTCCCCCTTTTTAGGATTAAGGTGTATACAGGTGTCTTGTTTAGTTTTGACCATTCAATAGTTTAGTCAATCAAATGTCACCTCTAGCTGACAGGTTTTATACACTCCTTATAGTTCTTTCAGGTTGGTTCAACTTCTCTCATGGACCATTCACATAGGTTACACACTTAAGCAAATTTTGAGTCTAGGGAAGATAACACCTTGCATAGATATCACCATCTAGCGAATGGTTTCCCCTGCTCATCCTATCATTTGCATGGTCAAAATACGACCTAGGGATAAACAAAGGGATAAGCATAAGAAAAAATTAGACAAATAGGTAGAAAACAAAAGCCAATGCCCATATTACAAAAAAAAGAGAAAAAAAAAAAAGAGCACCACAAAAATAAAAGAAATAAATGAGGGGCAGAAAACAAAAGGAAAAGCCTCAAGATATCACAAATGTTATGCTTCATCACCTTTGGTCCTTAGGTTCAACATAACATCATGGGATGATTTCCATCGCTAGCTATAGGCCCTAAGCACCTGCCTACCAATGGAATAGTCTTACAAGTGGTGACACATCTATCACATTAGCGACCTTCTTTTGTACAGATCACTATGCACTTGTGGATGAGCTAGCTAGTTTGGCTATGTTTACAATGGGTTAATCCTACCTCCCTCAAAATGGATAAATGAACCTCACTCATTTACACACACTAGTCCATGATAGACTTTGAACCATTCAGATTAGTTATGAGTTGTCACCAATGCTTGCACAATTTTTGTATGAGATTTGATTACTACAACTATGATTGTCAAAGTTATTACATATACCTTATACCATCCTACATCCCTGAGATTATGGAATGGATCACATTCACATCGGTCTATGCCATGATACAAGTGCTTCCTTTGCGCATTTCATTCCTCCCATACATGCATCAGTGCATCTATTTTACATAGAGTTATCAAACATTTCATCATTGCATTTATCCTACATGCATTTATTGATATTGCATCATCGCATCTATGTTACATGCATCTACCAAAATTCTAACATACATTGTCACACTTGCATTACATCACATAGCATTGCATCCAATCTACACTTCTTCATATCATTC
Source organism: Wollemia nobilis (assembly GCA_028583015.1). Classification (NCBI taxonomy): domain Eukaryota; kingdom Viridiplantae; phylum Streptophyta; class Pinopsida; order Araucariales; family Araucariaceae; genus Wollemia; species Wollemia nobilis. The sequence goes on from JAQPPZ010003258.1 coordinate 425,596, forward strand.
TACAATATATCTATGCTACAGTGTAATCATTTTCCTACACACTACCACATACACATATATTCATTCATCATACATTTACTCACAAATTATACTATGCTATCTATGCAAAATAAATTCAAACACATTCAAATAAAAATCATAACACATGTATATATAATAACCACAAAAAAATATATATATATATATAATCCATCAAAAATACTCATAGGCTACAAAATGGGACCATGCCCACTATCCATCATCCAAAATACCCGTAGGCTACAACAATCATAAAGATCACACCATCAGCTCTAACTACCACTAGGAGTCTCTCCACTCCCCTCATGGCTCGCCCTATCCTATGCCACCATACATGTCATTGCAGCCCTACTAGACTCCACCCCTATCCTATGTGCCTAAACTCCTACAAGAGATAACACCCTCTCCAAACCAATAGCACCACCTACTCCCTGTAGTACATCACGTACCTCTATCCCCATACCCCTTTGAGCCATCAAAGTTATACTTCAATGACTCTACTATGAATGTGTCGATACTCATGATCATGACCTCAACATGACCAAGCTTAGCCATAATCAAGGAGTGGAATCCCATACATCAGCAAAACAAACTCACACTCTACTTACATCACTACCTCCTTAACCAACCACCCTCTCACATCCTCACTACCCTTCTACAATTACTCTATCTCTACCCTCAAGGCAACCACATCTATAGGCACCTCCCCTATCACCCTAGCTCACTTAGCCTCCTCTCATACCTACTACTATCTCTCCACCTCAATGTACAACTCCACAATCTCTACATCTTGAGCCTCTACCATAAGTTATCACCTATGCACATCTACCCTCAACTACTCCATCTCCTCCACCATCTTAGCATACCTCACCTCTATAACCTCAAGCCTCCCACATTGCTCAACATCTCACAACTCAAAGACCTTTCACTCAACATCACTAGTAGTCTCCAAGGCTATCAACCTATCCTCCAAATCCTCCAGGTCTACCACTTAACCTCTCTCACTCTCTCGAAGCTCTCCCTCCAACTGATGCACTCACTCCCATAGCAACAACACCTCCTCTACACCTTGCATATCCTGCTCCTCAATAGGAATCTCTCCCATATCACCAAGATATCCTAGATCAAAGGTATCATCAAAACCTACATCTCTACCCACATCCTCACCCATCTCCTCCATGGTCACTCCCTCCTCCATAGGCTATGCTCCACTACTCACTGGTACCTCCTCCACCCTCTCCATAGATGCACTAGATGCACCACCCAATCATCACCTAGACCATCAAAGAGGTACCTCTATCTCACCTCTAGCTCTATCCTATGACCTAGATCGAGTACCTCTAGCTGCCCACCCCTCTATCATAGGTACCCCACCACCAAGTGGTATCCATCGATCAATCACCCCAACACATGGCTCCCAACTCTGAGTCACCCACCAGGCATCATACTCTGGTGTCATGCCTACATCATCCACATATAGAATCACCATCGATGGATCCCTCTCACCAATCCATGGTAATACCATAGGCTACTCCCCTCTATCACCTCATCACCTATAATACACAATAAGCACCTCTAGAATATCCTATCATAACCCAAACTACCTCATCACTCAACTAAACTAGAAGAACTTAGCCTATCAAGTATACCACCCCACCAACCATCTCCCTCGATGGATAGCACCTAGCTACTCATCATCCTTCTCCCATACCACCCCATCCCTCCAAGACCTCCATCTAATTAGACTAGGCACCAACTCTCCAAACTTCACCCTCCAAAATAAAGGATCACCCTCATGTGGCCTCTTCATCCCATTCTCCTCATCTATCCTCCACTTCAATGCATATGGTAAGTGTGTCTATCCATCAGCATGAGCATTATAAGGCAACAATGATGGTCACTCCAAGGCTATGTGCTCCCATGCCCACACCTATAGCAAAGGAGTCCAGCTCAACCCCTTCCTCCCAACATGCACTACATCATGCAACTCCCTATACACCTAGGCCAACAATGTAGGTGCCCAAGCAAATACAACATTACGCTCCACCATATCACTTACCACATCCAACATATTCTAGGTAAACAATACCCCAGAAGTATCTAGTAGTGCATAAGTGGAAATCATCATCATCATCGTGCACTGGCACTTGGACAACATCTTATTACACCAAAGATACTCATAGTCCATCTTCTTTGTATCTACCTCCCTCCACCTATCCCCAAAGGTACACTCCATCACAACTGCTTGCCTATCATCTAGTGCTACCCTCACTAGAACACCCTCAATGGGCAACTTGTAGATCCTATACACATCCTCCAAGGTGATAGTCATCTCACCCATCAAAAAGTGGAAGGTATTTTGATCTAGGTCCCATCTCTCACACAATGTTGATATATACGCTCTATTAGCATGAATGCTCTTACACTCCCACACTCCTCTAAACCACACTGCATCCAACCACTCCTCATCATCCTTATTCTTCATAAGATCATCCAACTCAGCCTTCATCGTATGAACACGATGTCATGGCTCGATATTCTTCACCTGTTCATCCACAAACAAACACAACAAAATTCATATCAATTCCATATACAATTCTATTCAAATACTTAAAATAAACAAAAGTCAATCTTCTCACACACATTTCACACTCACAAATTAATTCAATTAATTTATCATGCATTTTGAGACATTAAAACATGCACAATCCACACAACACAACAAAATGCAAACACAATCACATATTTGGATACCCATTTTGCCATTTTATGGTAAAAGTCCAAATAGATGTGAAAAATAATACATATTTGACCTCCAAAAATCAATTTCATGGTTACCCACATACTAATTATGGCACAAAATTCAAAAACACATCAATCAAAATGACATACAAAAACAAAATACATTTTTGAACACCCATTTCACCCTTTTATGATGAAAGTGTCAACAAATTTCAAAAATAGTATATCAATATGCACAAAATTCAATGTCAAAGTCAACACCAATTCATCAATATAGCACACATGCTAAATCAACACAAATAAAAAACATAGTCACATATTTGGATACCCATTTTACCATTTCATGGTGAAAGTTCAAACAAATATTAAAAATAGTGCATATCGGGCTCCCAACAACCAATTTTAAATTCACCCACACCTACATCATGGCACGCAATTCAAACATACACAAAATGCAATAACACACGAAAACAAATTACATTTTTGAATACCCATTTCGCCCTTTTACAGTGAAAGTGTCAACGGTTTTAAAAAATAATACACCCACAATGGTAAAATTCATAGTCAAATTTAATCAATTTACATCACATTTAGATAACATGCCAAATGAAGACAAAATAAAAACACAGTCACACATTTGGATACCCATTTCCCACTTTTATAGATAAAATTCAATCACATTCCAAAAATAGTACCCCATGGCTCCCAAAAAGCAAAGTCAAACTATGCAGCTACACTACCCATTAACCGATCAAATTAACACTAAAATAGGTCAAACCTAAAAATTGATCACACTTTTGGGTACCCATTTGGCTTGTCTAACACTTTGTGTTCCAATTTCAATTAAAATTAACATGCATTTTAAAAAAAACATGAAAACCTCCCCTCCCCCATTTCATGCTTTTCCAGAAACAAATTTACAAAATACAAGTAATAGACACTTACCGGTGGATCTCCACATTGGCTACCAGCACTAGTCCATCCCCTCACCATCCTTGCACCCAAATCTATCAACCACAAGAGCTTCATGTCGCCAACCATTGCTCGCCACTCACTCTCCAAAGTCGTCATCATGCAAAATGACCCCCCACACTTCAAAAAAGGCTTAAATATACCTAAAACTCTAATTCACCCCTTACCCCATGATTTAGGTCAAATTCACCCCATGCCCCATGATTTTAGTTCAATTTGCCCCCTGCCCTACGAATTCAGGTTCAATTCACCCCCTGACCTGTGAATTGCACCTATGAACCCCAAAATCATCCAAATTTCATCCCAAACCCTAGGAAATCTTCCCACATCCCTTTCCATCTAATTTTTCATCAATATTATCATGCATTTTATTCTATCAATCGATCCATCATCATATCACCACATTTCATTCACCTCATTGTTGATTCCTCGTTTGAGGGGGTATTCATATCCAAAAGTCAGCTTCGCATGCAACCAAACAATCAAACATCCAAATCATGGATATCGCATCTGTCTACAAATTTTTTGTTGAAGATTATCTTATGATAATAATCTCAATCCCAATCAGATATTTGTTAGATCATGAGAGCTATGCGTTACCATGGAGATGTCAATCTAGCATTCATGTATGTCGAATACATAATGAATGGTACATTTGAATAATCCTAGCGCAACATTCGGAGATGTCATTCTGGCATTCAGGTAAAGTGGCCCGATCGTATACTGAATGGTACGTATGAATAATCCATGTCACCTAGCTCAAATGGTTTGGCACATGTCACCATGCACTCATCAATCAATCAACAACAAAAATTTGAATAGGCATTTGTTCTATTCATACTTTGGACCATCTTGCATTGGTCACAAAAGCAAAGCAGTCATAAGTTGCCTTCACAAGCAACCAGTATGACATTGCAAAATATCATACGAAATTAGAAAAATCATCACATTGCATCCACAATCATCCATTTGCATTCATCATCATCATCATTTCCATTTTCTTTCTTTCTCTTCTTTTCCTTCTTTCTTCTTTCCCTATTTTTTCCTCTTCTTCTTTCTTTCTCCTTCTTCTTCTTCTCTTCTCTCCTTGGATTCTCGATCAATGTTGTATGGTCACGCTTCGAGTGGCTACATACCTTTGGTTGGATTCCATTCTCCCCTTCCTTTCTTCATCTTCTACTTTCTCCCATCATATTTTTGTATTAAATTGTGTTCTACATAGTATAGTACAAAAAGGGGTAAATGTAGACACCCAAAAGTCACACATGTCTACCTCTACGTACTTGTAGATCTATCCAGACACTTGTAGGTTTGCATAGACCATCCTAGACCCCTCTAGGCTATTGTAGACCAGCGTAGACCATTGTAGACCACTATAGACTATTCTAGATTAGCGTAGACCACTCTAGACCAATGTAGACCACTCTAGATCATTGTAGGCCATCGTAGACTTTTGTAGACCTATGTAGGCCATTTCATTGGTCTATAGGCATGAAACCCTACTAAACTACACAATTCATGACCTAACCACCTTATATCTATCAAGAGACCACCTATCAGTTCCCTAAGGCAACTTAAGCCCTTCCTAGACCTAATTAGGACCCCACAAGACTATTAGTTCCCAAAAAATCCTAATTAAGTTAATTGAATTTCTAATTTTAAAGTCACTTCACTTAAGTGCACTTTATGGATTAAAAAGGTTAATTAGGATTCTAAACCCAAATTAGTCCTAATTATTCCCTCACACATGTGTGCACCAAATTAGTTAGGATATTTCCTAGGAAACCCTAACTCAACCCTCATCTAACCTAGGGACCACCTAACCCTAGTAAACCCTAATCTCTCCTCACACATGTGTGAGGATGAGATATTTCTCTAGGGAATATGGGAATGACACCTCACAAACCCTAACCTAACCACAATAGGACTTGACCCTAGGGTTTAGTACACCTAACCACACCCCCTACACCTTGGTTTCTTCTATAAATAGGAGACCAAATCCCTCATTATCTCTCTCTCTCCCCTTTTAGTTAACCTATAGAAACTCTGCAGAAATCTAGCCAGAAGTACAATCTGACATATCTGAACCGTGAAGATAGCATAACACCATCTCAGGAGCCCATCTGGACAAGGATCTCCAATAGAAAGCACCTGCAACTCAATTCACCCCCTGCCCCATGAATCCGGCTTCCAGTTCACCCCCTGACCTGCGAGTTGACCCTACAGAAGGTTTTTCTCACCAAATCTATTAGGTATACTTTATTTCATGTTTTTATAGTCATTTATGTAGTTTATTTTAGTTTTTATCATATATTTAGTGTCGATTTATCTTCTTCAACATGGGGCCTGACTAAGGCAAGCCCCCAAAAACACTAACTCCCTTTTGCAGGTTTAAAAATAGGTGCAAAGAGGAAACATCAACAACAAAACTATCGGTGGCACACATTACACATGAAGCCCACCTTCATTGAGGAGCCCAAAATATAGCATCAAGATTGTTGTACATTTGTGAAAGAAAGAATGGGAATTCTCCCTATTTGTAACCTAAAGCATTTCTATCATTAATAAAATCAGCATTTCTGGATAATTTGTGTTATAGCAAGTTGTTGGATCAAATGTCATCTTTTGTACGTTTTAATTACCAATACTTTTATGGGTATACAAAACCATGTATAAGATAATGTACGAACCATACACCATTCTAGTTTATGTATGGGCATGAGGTAGTTGTTCTAGTTGAGTTCATGGTATCTAGTCTAAGAGCGGCAGTGTAAAATGGTTTAGGTGACCATGAAATCCTAGAGGAGAGGCTAGAATCACTAGTTAAATTGGATGAAGAAATAGCAATGGAAGTGGGCAATAAAAAATTCCCAACATCGGAGGAAGTCATGGCATGACAAGCACCTTAGAAAGATGAATTTGAAGCTAGGTAACTTGATCTTGAATTTTAATGGCAAGAGAAAGATCAAGCCATTCAAATTGAAGATTTTGTGGCTTGGACCCTTCTAGTTTTAATAAATGGATAATGACATAGTAAAATTGAAGAAACTAGATGGGCTAGTGTGTCTCGAGATAGTTAATGGTTCAAAGTTAAAGCCATACAAAATAAAAGTACAAGTGAATATGGTTAAATTTAAACTAGCTAGAGAGGAAGTAACCATAGGAAGGTTAACAACCTTAAATCAACCTTTGGAATATTTTTAAGGTATATTGGTCCAAGACGATGATGGATCAAGTCATATTGAGAGAGATGGTGTATTAGGAGATAGAGATTAAGAACTAGAAAAACAACTAGTTTTGTTGTTTAGAGGAAAAAATAGCATGCAACCAGTTATTGAAATGAAGGAATTGCAACCTCACCCTATAGAATGAAGAAGAATACAAGCACATGCTAGATTCTAAGATATGAAAGAGGAAGAAACATTGATATCACTAGATGAATAAAATACATAGTGAATGGTGGTGATTGATGAAAGACAAGAACCACCAGAGTATGAACCTCGAAGTGAAGGAAGTGAGTATGAAGGCATGAGTTTGTTATTGACCATGGGACATGCACAATTGAGAATGTGCAAAGGAACACAATAGTTATATAAGTAAATTAAGAAATTACAAAGAATAAATGAACAATTGATAAGACAATAAGCATAGGATATATTGAAGTTATAGAGTAGTATTTCAACAATTTAAGTAGGCTGGAGAGACATACACAAATTGACATTGCCAAGTAGAGTGGAGAAAAGGAACTTGGAAAAGGAAGAGTCTAGTAGTGTATATGTAACTGGTTCAAGCAATAATGAAGAAGACTGGAGCAATGAGAGCTCAAGCTCAAAACTTGAAATAAGAGTCAGTAGAGGGACACTAAAGAGACAACAAGTTCCCCAATCAATAGGAAGTGTGGATGAAATACAACAAAAAAAATACTTCTAATACAGGTAGGGATATGATTATGAGTCATAATATTCCACCAAACTTGAATGGTTCCATGCGGAGTTGAAGTGGTCTATAAGGACCACCAGAAAGTCCAAGGTGTGTGCATGAAATAGGTAATTCAAGTAGATCGGGAAGACTTCAGATTTACTAAGCTATCTGGGTTGGCCTGGCCAAGGGGGGAGGTTGGTTGAACTCTTTATCGATTGTTTGAGGGGAATGTTTCTCTCTTAAAATACCTCTAGATCACGTAGTTAGTAGTGTAACCCGTTAGGACCACCCCTTGATTGCACAATAAGAAACTCAATAATGTACAAACAAAATGGTGGCCCATCAGTACCACCCCTTGATTGCGCAATAAACAAAACAATAACATAAAACTAATAGGGTGGTCCATCAGGACCACCCCTTGGATATCACAAAATTAGGAGGTCCCTTGCGACACTCAGACTGTCACAAATATCACCACAAGTCACTAAAGACCATTTGGAAGGAGTATGCAAAGAAATGAGTGCATCTAAGTTTGGAAGACCATCATTGAGGAGATGCCAATGACAAATATGACCAAGGGAGGTGGTAAGTAGTCAGGCCATCCAGGATGTACAAAGTGTAGCAACAAGTATTGACAAGAGGAAGATAGGTTGGACTATATGATAGGGTGTCATATAGATGAAGCACATACAATAGGTGTTGTATAGATAATTGGATAATTGTGACCAAGTAATTCGATAATTAGTACCATGAATAATTTATGGTCTACTATATTCATATACAATAAATGTGAAGAGATAATTTTAGAAGTCTTTTAATTGTTGTCAAATTTACAATATCAAGTTGATTTCAATATTTTTTTAATAACCATTTGTTGAATGTGAGGATAGTAGTTTGATAAAATATCATATGGTTTATAGAATATGTTATCACAAATTAATAACAAATAAAGTAGATTAGGAGGAAGCTTCACATGCTTTATTGAATGAGAGAGCATTGCAAATATGTTACTACATGATTATGGAATTGTTAAGGTCAGTAAATAAACCCTATCATTTTTTTGTTACAATAATTTATCGAATGATTAAGGAGTTGTAAGGTTTCAATATTTTTTTAATAACCATTTATAGAATGTAAGGTTATTGGTTTTGATAAAATATCATATGGTTTATAGAATATTTTATCACAACTTAATAACAAAGAAAGTAGATTAGGAGGAATATTCATACGCTTCATTGAATGATATATATTTGTAAGGATGTTATTGCATGATTATGGAGTTGTCAAGGTTAGTAAATAAACCTTATTATATTTTGTTACTCTAATTTTTTATTATTTGAATTTGAAAATTTAAATAGGAGGCTTAAGGTTCTAATATAACAAGGAGTAGGGTTGTGCACAATGTTTTGATGTGTTTCGATGAAATTCATTTCAGTGGTTAAAATGCATTTATACCAAAAGCCATCCTTTAATAGGCTTGGCCTACTGTCTTCCATATTGAAAATTATATATATTTTTTATAACTATCAAACATAATTATATATTATGATACCACGACCATAATGTAATATGAGTGCGACCTTATTCAAACATGTTCATGGCTAAAAATGTACACTCACACTTACATCCATATATAGCATCAACTTAGGAATTTTCCTCTCATGTGGGATTTCCTGAGAGGAAAATACATCCAAAGAGAGCTGACTCTCAAAATATGCAAAGGAAAAAGGGAAGAAGAAAAACAAAACAACAAAACAAACAAGGAAGACAAAAGGAAAAAGAGGATAGCCCCAAGAGAAAATGGTTTATTGATCCACCTAAAACTTGTAAGACACAATGCAACACATACAAAACATAAGATATCGTGAAACAACTGCAAGAGGTAAGGTTGGTGTGAACCAAGGGCCAATACCACATGAAATTCCATCAAACTAAAGATACATAGAATACAACTGAAACAATCTTTGTATTAATTCTGAAGTGTTATAAAGACCAACAAGTGATAAAAATTAATCAACAACCAATTGTCAGGTGCATGCAATACTATTATATATAAAATATCCTGCATGGATTACAATTCAAATTCAAAATAGTAGATGGCCATATTTACAACTGCTTATAGGCTCTGTCAGTACTTGACCATCCACCCATGCAAACTGACCAACACTATTTCCTTGATGCGAGCAATATTAAAAGCTCTAAACTACCAACGTGTATCCAAGCTATGACTTCTCATTACAAAGCTCCCATCAAGATATTTGTCAACCACCTAACTTACTGACACTGCCATGCTACCAAGGACTGCATCCTTGATACTGGCCCTTAGGCATGTTTTATAGGTCTACTATTTTCCACACAGATTAATTATTACTGTAGGAAATTTACATATTTTCCCACCTACATTTTAGATTTGTAAGATATTTTCCTTGCCAAATTTTAGGATTTGCTAGACTTTTACATGATTTATCTACCTACTTTTTTTATTTGCCAAAATCTTCATAACTCACAAAGGAGGAGATTTGAACAATTTTTTGAATAAAGGCAATTGATATTTTTAAAGAACAATCTCTACCATCAAAAACTTTGAAGTAGGCACCAGTATTCGTGTTCTCACCTGGGTGTAGGTGCCGCTTATGTTGGGTGTAGGCACCGTCCTAAGTGTAGGTGCCCTTAGGTTGGATGTAAGTGTCATCGTGCTAGGTGTAGCTCTAGGTGTAGGTACTATTCTGGGTATAGGCACCACTTTGGGTATAGGTGTCATCCTGAGTGTATAAATTTATCACAAAATGATCCACTACATACCACTAGATCTTCAATTGATGCAACCATTAATGAATTTGAGGAGGGTCAAATTTTATTAACAAAACCAATGTAACCAATTAATAAATATTAGTATTAAAAATAAAAACCAACATATATATCAAGTCAATGTACAATGTACAACTTCTAAAGGCACATTTTCTCATATTTAGTATGATTGTGGGACAATCCATGGTATATAGAAAAGAGAAAATGAAATATTCTGTGCAAATTAATTTACACCTTATAAAGGCATATTTTTTCGTATTTATTATGATTGTGGGACAATCCATGGTATATAAACAAGAGAAAATAAAATCTTCTACTCAAATCACAAATTACTTGCCATAACCTTTTATTTTAAAAATTACTTTCATATTATTCCAATACATTTTATTAATTGATAATAATTTAAAACTCTCAAAATGTTAGATATATTAGTTTTATTATAAAATTAAAAAGTAATGTTTACAATTTTTTTTTATTGAACATCGTTTACAAATATCAACGCTCTTTTCGAGCAAACACAGGAGGAATCAACCTCACAACCACATGGATGATAATAACCAGGCAACTGCCATTACACCAAATGTCATTCGGTGTAATGTTTACAATTGAAATAGTGTAACTAATAAATGAGATTTTATGCTCTGTAAGTTAAATTAAAAGTTTTTAAATAATATTAAAAAATTATTTGAAGAATCGATCATTAATTAAAAAGTTTTTTTACTAAATGAACAAGTCCAAATAGTGGAGACACTATATGGAAAGCAGGGTTTATGTTGGATTAGACATTATTATTGTTATTTTTAAAAAGTAGGGTTTTGAAAGATTTACTGTTTCCCTTTTAGTGCTGCCAAGATTTGAAATTTGGTGTAGGCTACATCATCCATATGTGCCCACCATTAAACCAAGGCCTCATTAGATTAGATATATTATAATTCTAAGTAACATACAAAGAAATGGAGTGGATAAAGATTTTATTTATTAGTGTCAAAAGTGTCAAAAGATGCCATGCAAAGTGAGTACTTGTAGTCACCATTACACTATGTTATTAGATTTACATCATTTTATTGGGACACATCAAGAATAAACTATTTATTCACTATCATGGACTAGACTTAACAATTACTATTAACATACTATGGTACTTCCTTTGTGATGTGACTTGCTTGTTTAATAATAAATAAAATGTTCAACAAACTTGATATAGACAAATTTATATTAAAAGTTTAGTGTGATAAAGTGTGTTACATGTTGCAAATATTATCTTATTGGTGAGAATAATGAGATGGTTTTAAAGACTATAGATTGTAGATTTATTTTTTTATTTATTTTTGTTTCAAAACTTTATTGATTTATATTCAAACAACTCTAACTAGAAGAAGAAATTCTTACATGAACCTAATATTTTCTAATGAAATTGAACCATCTCAACCACTCGATCTTAGTTCAATGGATAATAGATGATTAGTAATAATTTTTCATAAAAAGTTGTTCTATAATAATACATTTTTGTGAATAAATTATGAGATATGATGGAGTTAGAAAATATTACATGTACCCAACTATTTGTTTATCCAATTAATATCTTCCTTATGTGGTATTAACATCGCTTAAGGTACAATAGTATTTCACAATCTACATGAAATAAAAAGTATTAAAATAATGACCTTATTAAATTATTTCCTGCAATAAAAATAGTTGCATGACAATTTTTTTAAAATTATATACTAATAGGTAGTATACATTGATAATAATTGTAAGATGTTATGGGCTTAGTTATGAAATTCATCAATTTTTTTAGATAAAATTCGTAATTCATCAAATTTAAAACCTTAGCGAATAAGTTCGGCGAATGAACCCTAAATTCGGTAAGAAAAAAAATTAGGCGAACAACAGGCGGGGAATGCATGCAGGAAGGGGAAAATGCATGCAGGAAAATTTTCGCATGGTACGAAAAAACCTGGACAACGATGCGGGAAGGAGAAAATGCATGCGGGAATTTTTTTGCATGTGTTTTCCCCTTTATATTTGATTTTTTCCTTTTATATTTGATTTTTGGAAACATTTACAACATCCAAAAATCTGCGAATTTGGCAATAGCTACGAGTTGTAGCTTCTGCAACTACATTAGATTTTCCTCTATAATGTAATTTAGTAGTTTTGCTAGATATATAAATTTGCTGAGTTTATTATAATAGATTTATTTATTTTATATGAATTTTCTCATTAGATATTATTTACATTTAATTTTAATGCATATATATATATATATATATATATATATATATATTTTTTTTTTGATACATTTAAGTAAAAGTTTTATATTAAAAATGTAGAAAGTAGGTTTACATTATTTTAATACATTTAAATAAAATTTTATATTTAAATATTGAAAGTAAAATTAAATGACATTTTTTTTTCAGAAAAACTATTTAAAATGACACCATTAAAATCTACTGTAGAAGCTTGGAAATATATGACAAGGGAATTATTAATGTTTGTTTCAAGTCTCCGTTTGAGTTTCTTAGTTACTAATTTATTTACATAACATTGAAAGGATATATGTACATTTATAATATATTGAATTTTATGTTGAATTTTATTCCGAATTTTTAAATATGTCGAATTTCTTTCAAACTTGAAGAGTGTCGAAATTGAACACAAACTCGAACTTGATAACTAAGGTTATAGGTTTAGAAAGAATTCCATTTTCTAAAAGCTTTGTTAATATATAAGTAAATGTTTAGATCAAAGTCTTGGTGCTCTAGTATTAACATTGTTTAATGTAATTGTGTGCTTTATAATTATTTTAAATTAAAATTTTTACTATATTACATAATATTTAAAAGGTCATAGAAGTTCATGACCACTCATGAAAAAATTATTTGAAAATACAAATAATATTAATGCAATAAAAATCACATAAATTTTTTATTTTTTTTCTAATAAATATACTTTGATGAGAAAACCTCAATTTTTAGGGTATCTCAATTAATAGTCTCATATTGATAATAACTAATATTTTTTATAAACAAGCTTCACACTAGTGCGAGCCGGGAGTAAGCATGAGCGAGGATAAAGTAGGAAGCATAAGCAAGAGGTAGAAAACAAAGTGTAATGAAGGAACAAGTGCCATTTCATGTTCTAGATTGTAGAAGAAACTTAAGAACAAAAGGATTCATGTGAATAAAATCTAGATAACATTGCAAGAACTCATTTTTGAAAGTCCTTACTAAAATTAATGATGCCCTAGTTAGAAGCAATGATGCCTTAGTTGGAAGTATAGATGCCCTTATTAATAGTAAGAGGAAGAGAAAACCTATGAAAAACCTTGTTTATGTAGTAGATACTACACCAAAAGTGATTATCAAGGATGAGATGATTGAGCATGATATAATGATTGTTAAAATCAGAGGGTTAATATGTAAGTTCCATGGCTGGCTAAGTTTTTATGATACACAAAATTGTATCAAGTGGAAGTGGGGATTGAATTCAAATTACTCCATGACTTTTCTTCCAAAAGGATTTCCCTCATTATCTTCTCAAGTTCAGAAATAAAGGATAAAATAATAGATGGAGGCTCTTAGTTTAGGGGTAAAGATACTTTATTTTAAGACCATGGAATGGGATTTTTTATGGAGACAAAGGCTATTAATGTTAGCTTTTGATACCACATACATTGGGAGATATCATTCACAAGATGCAAAAATAAATAAAATAGATCTGTGAGATGACTAAAATATGCTACAAATAAAAATGATGAAAATATTACAATAGTAGCAATTGAGGAAATGGACACTCCATAAGATATGCTACTATTCCATGAGGGAGATATGAGATTATAGCTCACACACACTACCCTACTACCTATCTACCACACACACACTATGATGCCACTTTACTTTATACTTCTATGATCTATCTATGGCCATTATATAGGAAGCTAAGTTCCTTGGCCGACACTCTATCTAGAACTTGCACATTGACACTTGTGCATTTGTTACATTGCATAAAGTAATTAGATAACTTCCTCCTAAAGTAACCTAATATCCTAAGTATGTACCAAGGGAGGTACATTTACATGACCCAAATAATGTAATATGATCTATTTTCTAACACCCCCTCTATTACAATATTTGGGTATTAAAGAATTTATTCTTCAATATGGATCTTCTTCCATCTGAAATATTTGAATTGGATCTTCATATTTAAAATGACCTTTGGCTTCGTTTATAGATGCTTCAATATTCAAATGATGTAAAAATAGGCTGAAGTTGTAAACCCTTATTTTAGTTCACCTTGGATTGTATTCCTCCATTGGGTTCATCTCCTTCTTCCTTAGCTTTGCCTTTGAATTTGGTCTCTGAATTTTTACTCTTTATCAGAAGCCAGATACAAACATAAAATTATAACTATCAAAAAAGGAATCAAATTTAATAGAAATAAATAATAGAAGGCATGCACATGAAAGAGATTTAGATTTAGAGCTAAGGATCCTTTGTATTCATATCAGAGCTTAGGCACAATAGTTTTCTAGAAAAACATCCATACTTCTTACATTGAACATACTAGTTTCTATAGAGGATTTCACCTCTAAAATATAAATGCCCGACCATAAAACATAGTGGTGTAGCCAAGATTTGATTTTAGTACTCATTAGAAAGTAATTAAGCATGGCTCAAATTTTATGACTCCTTGAAAAGTAGCTACATAGCTTTAATACGACGACGTGATTCACCTGTAATGCCATCTCCTTACTTTTTGGAACTGCTTTGATGGTGAAGATCAGATTTTTGTATTCAAGGAGATTGGATTTAGATTTTCCTCTTACCAACCACCATTAAATGAGTGAAAGTGTGATGTCTAAAAATTGCTTCAGGTGATCGCCATTGAAGTAGAGGAGAAAATAAGTTTCGTTGCAAAGAGGCACAAAAGGGAGTTTCGATGCCTCTTTCGAGCGAAATAGAAATTCATTGGTGTGGGGCCCAACCTACCTTTGTTTGAATATTGGTCCAAAAGGGCCTTATATCTACTCTTTTCTCATGGTAGGATCACCAAATGAATCATGCAATACCACTTGGAAGTCACTCTGCATATATCAAAACTCTGTCGCCTTTCTAGAGAGGTGGGACCCAGTATGCAATTTTTTATTGACCAAGAAATGACAATAGACACTTTTACTCATGCAATCTCCAAAAAGGGATTGCGCTCTCAAGTGGGAGTGAAAGCACTTGGGCCCCACTTGTATTTTAGCCATCTTCTAGCTCAAAAAGTGCTTTCACTATATTTTTTTTCTTGAAACTGAGTTGCGATGGCCTTATGTCGAGCTTCGAGTGGATTTAAAAAATGGTTTCACCACCCTCGAGCCTAAAATGGTATTTTGATATAAGCATGGCATGAAAGGGCCTTCACCCATGACTTGAACTAAAATACACAGGTACCATGAATACCTTTGCACAAAGAAGAATCACGCAAAATGAGTCTTCCAAAACCATTCTACCAAAGACTCAGATGAAAAAGACTCAGTCAAAACCAAGTTCTTATCAAGTCTTTGCACCATGAGAGTTTGAAGAGAGATCCTGCCTGGTGAAACAACTAAAAAAGAATATGTGTGCTCCCTCACACGTAGCCAACCAATTTTGACAACAAAATTTTGAAGGAACCACTATGAAAGGAGAGAATTACTTAAGATATTATTACGTAATTCAACAAAACCTTTCACAAAATAAGAATGTGGTAGGGATGCCAACATCTCTGGTGGCTCACGGGGGCATTGAGCTTACCTCAATGTGGATATACCAAGCCTTATATATTGGGCTCAGAGTCACCATAACTCTCTTGTTTCAAATGCTTGCTATTGGTAGTTGACTCTTCCTCCAGATTCTCTCTTTCTCCTTCTTCTCCTTGACCTCTCTCATTTTCTCTTTGATATCCCTCATTTTCTCTTTGATATTCTTACTAATGATGAAGCTCGAATTGAGGAATATATTCATAAATGTGATCATAATTTGCCTAAACTAGGGCCCAAGAATCTTCTTGGAGTGGCACGCAGTCTTGAAGCTCCTTCACTAGGTACCTGAAGGTCTCAATTTAGTCTATGTTAATGAAGTTCAGCCTCTGGCTAAGATCAACCAAACAATATTTGATTCATGCAAACTTTATCATCAACTGCATCACCTGGGCTTCTAAAATAGGCTCATCCCAACCGTTAATCTCAATAATGTCACCTTCAAAGGTAGTCCAAGTCAGGTTCAGTTCTTCCTTGGTAAGAATAGCCCCTTCGTCATCAGTGAAGCTTGAGAAGCCGAGTTGTATGAGGGCTTCAAAATACATAAGAGAAATGCATCTCTCCTACTCAAACACTTCTAACAACCTTCTAGACTCCTGAGATCTTTCCACCTTGGCGAAGTAAGCCCACAGGGTCACCTTCATAGTCGCCCAAGATCGAGTGAGTGGGCACATAGAGAAAGTTGTAGGTCCATGTTTTTAATTTTTGTACCTTCATAGCCAGCTCCAGTAAGTGGTCTATGTATTTTTTGGCATCTTTCATGATAGGTCCATCATGGGCAACTACTTGCTTGGCTTCCCAAATGAATATCAGTACAACCATTGCCTTAGACGCCCTAACCCAAAAGTTAACCAAGAAATTTTGGTGAACCTCCTTGATGTGGTTTTTTGTGAAGACCTCTGCTTGCATCGTCTTCTCTACCAACTAAGTTTGTAATTCATGGATCTGAATATTCAAGGATTATACCTGATCTTATACCTTCATGTGCACTTTAAGATGATGCTTAGTCACCTCTTTGTAGTTGCCCACCTGCTCCTCCAAGCTGACTACACATTGTTACAACTGCTTAGCTTTTGATTGAGCCTCCTTGACTGAGATCTCATTTGTGCCAAAGCATCATCTAGATCTATATTTTTGGATTCTGATTCGAAGAAGTACACTTTGAAATGCTTCCATGGAAATATATGGAGCCTCTCTTGACTTGGATATTCTCCATATTTTCTATCGTATCAATCATTCTCAGGTCTTCGATGGTGTGATGGTAGGAGTACTCCATTAGTGTCATTTCCTCTAAAGTATTTTGAACCTTGGTAACTTTCTCCATCATGTAAATTTTCATCTTCTTTGGGTTGAACATAGCCCTCTTTTTGACCTTCACTAAAGTTTGTGCATTCTTTATTTTTTGGCCCTTAAGCTAGCTTGATGAACTCTGATGTGCTTGGTGAATGCTCTCTACAATGGGGTACTCTTGTAAAACCTCCAGCTCTATCTCTAGTGGTTACTATAATCTAAAGAGTGGTGTAAAATAAAAAAGGGTACGCTGGGGGAGGGCTTCAATAGATGGATCAAAAACTAACGGGGCAATGACTACAGTGACTTTCATAGACGTTGGGGTTTGGACAGTGATGATCGAGGTAGTGGATGAGGTGAGGGGGAGTGAAAGTGAGCTAGGATTGATAGCAATGGTGGATGCAATAATTGAACAAAAAGGAGCTTGAGGAGTAGAGGTATATGACGAGGGAAATGTAAATTGATGAGGCCTGGAAATACCTCAATAATAGCATATTTTGAACATTGAAACTGCCTAAAAAATCTTGTGTTTAATCTAATATGCTAGTTAAGTTGATTTAATATGTTGTGTATTAACTGTTTGCATGATCAATGTGTTAGAAATACTATATTCTAATTTTTTTATAGTTTTTGCATAGTTTTATGTTACTTTGTCATGAATTTCTAAATGATAAGTAAGCTTAGGTTGATAGCAGCATTTCACTAGTTTTGTTTTGATGTGTTTCAAGCATTTATTTATCTAAATCTAGCAAATAGTGCAAGCAAACTGTTACTGTGCAGCAAAAACTGGTTTTTCCAATGTAAATTCTAGCCAGCTGCCAATGAATGGTAAGGCATGGAATTCACACATGGAGAGAGATGAAGGCTATTGCAATTTGATCCTGAGAGCTAACCCACCTAAGAAATGCAAATGCAATCACTTGAAGAGCACACGGTTGTTCATTCTAAAGATCTTCAAAATGAACAGTCATCTTCGAAATGAGAACTACAGTCTCTTCAGAATGAGTGGACATCTTCGAAATGAGAAATATAGTCTCTTCGAAATGAGCCACTTATCTTCGGAATGAGAACATAAAGCACTTTTTGAGTTTTTGACTAATTTATGATGATGGAAAAATGGAAATAAGGTTGAAAAGGTTAAAGGAAAATATCTCCCATCTGACTTTGCCATCCTTGCCATCCAAAGCCACCATTCATGGAAAAGATCAATTTTGATCCTCTTCTAGGATAAACCCAGGAATGCTGCAGCATAATAGGAATAGATCTGTAAGATAGGAATGAGATATTCTTATTTTGTAATTAGATTTTAGGATATATATAAATAGATATCTCCCGTCCAGGTTGAGCTAAGAAGGGTAGGGGAAAATAAGCAAGAAGTATAGTAATAAGAAAAGTGACTATTACAGTCCTGTAACATGTTTTTTAGCAGCAATATTGTAATTATGTTTTTGAATCAATAAAGTGCACTATTTTTATTCATGTTGTTGTGAATGAGTGTGAGTAAGATCTAGAGAGAGAGAAATACTCATACCTTCTTTTGGACAAGGAGGCTGGCCACTTCCAGACCTAGGAGGAGGACTAACAGTAGGTTTTTATTCTGATTTTGCTGCAACAAAATAAGTTGTAAAACTTGTCATTTTATTTCCTTGTAAACAACTAACAGTCATTGCAATATTAGTTTATTTCATTATTAGGATGATATTGTGATTAATGATAGTTTTTTTTTGTAATCTCTATTTTCAACAAACTTTCAAATTACTGCAGATTGTCATTTCCAGAATTTACTATTTTCTACAATTTACTACATTTTGTGTTTTGTTGTCAACCCCTGCATAGAATATTGACAACCTTATGTTACAGAGCATTGACATGACTTAATTTCCATGTTATAATTAGGTTTCCATTACTGTAAAAGTAAATAGACTTCCTTTCTGTAATCATAATTAGATTTCTAATTCTGCAACTGTAACTAGGGAGTTATTTTTGCAACATAATTAGATTTCATTATGTGATTGTAACTAGGATTTCATTTATGTAGTTAGTAATTAGTTTCCATTCCTACAATTAGATTAAAGTTTAATTTATGCAATTTAGAGATAAAAATGTCCTAAATCCCCCACATAATCGATTTCACCAATAAGACCTGTTGCTCCCAAATGACCTAAGTTATAGCCATGTTCACTCCTTCCACAAATAGCCTTGTACACTGCCCTGGATTGACAAATTCATTGAGAATTAATGATGTGCATAATGACAACGCATCATTTTGGCACCATTGTCAAGGAATAGTGTTGCTAGAAGGTGACAACAGTTCAATAGCTGTTAATTAGACTAATTTGTGAAAATTTAGGATAAAATCTGAATATAACAGCTGGTTAAAGTAACAACTATTGACCTATAATTTATGTCATTCAAGAGTAAACATGAATGAGTAAGCCTAGGGATGAAATAGGTAGAATTACTCAAAAGGATCCCTGGCTTGTTCCATTAATAAGATATTCATGCCTAAGGGGTGAATCAACAATGTTTGAACTACTAGACAAATTGAAATAAAAATCACCAACTTCATCATCATTAGAATAGCCTGAGAAAGAAAAATCATCAGACTCATCATCAACAGAGGATTCTGGACCTCTTAAGAGTGAAATTTGGATAGGTTTAACTGTTCCTAAGGAACAAGAAACTATGGCAGAGAGAGGTAATCTAGATGGGGATGGCCAACATGGCTGTGTCCATATTGAAGGAAATGATCAGGATATACCCCAAACTTCCAGAACATTTGAATATCCTATCCATTTGAATCCAACACAAAACTCCCCCATGAAAAAAATTTCACCTTCAGTACTTCCAACATTTCGAGGTGTTGTATATGAAGATCCTGATCAGTTTTTGTTTGAATTCAAAGTAGTGTGTCAAACCTATGATTATGTAAATGACAATCAGAAACTTAAGGTTTTTCCCTCAACACTCAAAGACTCAGCATTACGTTGGTTCACGAGCTTAGAGCCAAATTCCATCCGAACCTAGGATCAAATGGAAACTATGTTTTTAGACAAATATCAGGAGTATTGTCGTGTAAGGAATAGGAAATATGAGTTATTCAGGATTAAGCAGGAAGATGAAACATTAGAAGACTATATTTATAGGTTCTCCTTTTTTCAAAGGAGATGTGGACTTGTAGAACCTGAGTTATGCAAAAAAATATTTTTGAGAGGATTACAAGATGAATCCAGAGAAGTATTGGATTTGATGGGAAAAGGGGATGTAAATTCTACCAGTAATGAGGAAATTGTGGGTCTTTATAGGAATTACTCTTGCACTAAGCAGGGAAGAATAAAAAAGAGTACAAATGGCACTGATGTGAAGGACCTAATAAAGGAACTTGCAAATTTTAAAATTGATATTCTGGTACAATTGAACACAACTTTGGGAGAAATATCTGCAAAAGCAAAAACCACAGAACCTTTGGCAATTTATTGCCCAAGATGTAGAAATAAACATGATTTGCAAGAGTGTCCTTTGAATAAAATGTCTATCTCAACCATTTGTAGTATCTGTTCGAAGAAGCATTTGACTGATAAATACCACCTGCTACCACAACTCAAAACTGTGTTAGAGAGTCAGATTGAGGAACTCGACTATGTTGGACCAAAACAAGGGGGTAATTTCTCTTAGTACCAAAATACCCCTCATTTTCCTACAAATTGGGGGCATAATCCTTAGACTATGCCTTGGGGACAATCAAAACCACCCCAACGTCCTTGGAATTATTCTCAATGGACAAATTCCCAAGAATGACCACAAACAAATTAGAGTAATCCAGCCTGGAATCAGAATTAGAATAACCCATCATAGAATCAAAACAACCCACCCTAGAATCAGAATCATACTAATCCACATTGGATGCAAAATCAACCACAATGGAGTCAACAATACCAGTCCTATCCAAGGTAGCAAAGAAATCAAGGTCAAACTCAGCATTTGTTGCCTACACCTAATCAAAAATTTTAAGAAAAATAGAACCAACCACAACAAAAAAAATAGGTGAAACAACCTCAACTTCCAAATCAACCAGTCACTAATAAATAACATGAGACAGACATCCCCTGTCTATGTTGTTGAACCTAAAGAAAATGCTGAAATAAATGTTCTTAATTGTAGTAACATCCAACTTCGTTCAGGAAAAGTTGTACCTAAACTTTTTTCAACTAAAATAAAGGAAAATTAAAAGCAAGAACATTTGGAACTAGTTAGAGTTAAACCAACAATAGAGAAAGAAGAAGAAAAAATAGAACCATAGGCAGAACAATTACCTTCATCAAGGATAATTCCATATCCTGAAAGATTCAATACCACAGCAGAAAATTCTGAGTCAGACCTGGTCAAGGAACTTAGAAAGTTAACTATATCATTGCCCTTATTGCAAGCCATTAAGGATATACCAATGATTAAAAGTACTATCCGATATTTGTGCATTAGAAGAGCAGGAAGAAAAAAGAAAGCATTTCCCAATACTGTTCAGGTTGAAGGAAAGATAGCTGATCTCTTGTCCAAAAATCTAGTACCTCCAAAGTATAGTGACCCAGGGAGTCTAGTTATCATAGTTACCATAGGCTCAATACCAATATCAAATGTCTTAGTAGATATAGGAGCTACAATAAATGTCATGACCAAGGATATAATGGAACAATTATAGCTCAAACATCTTAGTCCCACATTTACAGTTTTAGAAATGGCTGATAGGTCAGTTGCAAAACCTGAAGGTATCATTGAAGATGTCCCTATAGAAAAATCTTCTTGGGAATTCCCTATAGATTTTTTGGTTTTACAATCAAGAAATTTAGCACATGGATATCCCATAATTATGGGAAGACCTTGGCTTGCAACTACAATAGCCCTCATAGACTGTAGATCTGGAAAAATGACCATTTCAAATGGTATTGATCTAAAACAGATCTCTTTGTATCCTCTTGCAAGACCCTCCAATTTTTTTTTAGGTTAGTTATGGTTTCCTGACTCAGATGAAGAACTAGAAGATGTTATTTCCACAATAGCCACCTTGGTAGTAAGGGAACACACAAAAGACCTCCATGAAATATAAACTTTAGAGAATGAAACTATCCTAATGAATGTTCTGCATGAAAAAGGATTAGAAGAGGAAGCAGTAAATATCCACTAGTTGTTAGGGAATGAGGAGAACCAAAATTCTAAATATGACCCATCTGTACTATCATAGGAAACATCAATTTCACTACCACATGGGTGGCACCATCACCTGATTTTTCCTTCTCACTGTTCCATACAGGATATGCTTCCATTAGAAATCAATGAAACAGAACCTTCTTAATTCCTCCCATCTCATCATTGCCCTATTAACTCCCTAATCACCAAGTATGAAGAAGTGAATTTAGTCCTTCCAAATACAAAACAAATATAAGTCTATCCAGACAAATTACTGAACATTAACAGTTGGCTTACTAGGGAAGAGGAAGAAAAATTGATAACTATTTTGCAGAAGCATGTTCATGCTTTTTCTTGGGACTACAAAGATATTTTAGGAATTCACCCTGATATATGCACCTACAAGATTTATACTGAAGAAGTCAAGCCAGTAAGACAACCCCAGAGAATACTGAAGCCTGACTTGAGGGATATTGTAAAGGAAGAAATTAAAAAACTTCTGGAGGTAAGATTCATTTACCCAATTTCTGATAGCCAGTGGGTCTCTGCATTGGTTATAGTTCCTAAGAAAAATGGAAAAATGAGAGTATGTGTAGACTATAGAGAGCTGAACAAAGTGACATACAAATACCATTTTCCATTACCTTTCATAAATCAGGTGTTAGATACCCTTGTTGGAAAGAAATACTTTTGTTTTCTTGATGGATTTAGTGGGTATAATCAAATTCAAGTTGCACCTGAATATCAAGAGAAAACAACCTTTACCTGTCCATGGGGAACATTTGCCTATAGGGTTTTACCTTTTGGTTTGTGTAATACCTAGCAACATTTCAACGAGCGGTCTTAGAATTTTTTTTTGATCTGACTACCAACAGTGTTGAGATATACATGGATGATTTCACAGTATGTGGACAAACTTTTGACTTTATATTAGAAAACCTTGACAGAGTTTTAACTCGTGAAACATACCAATTATCCTTGAATCCAGACAAATATTTTATGATGATGGAGGAAGGAATAGTTCTTGGTTATCACATCTCTCTTCAAGGGATCCAGGTTGATCCAAAGAAGGTGGAAATTATCAAGAATCTTCTTCCTCCTAAAACTCATACTGATGTCATAAACTTCCTAGGACACATTGGTTTTTACTACAGGTTTATTCCCAACTTTAGCACAATAGCCAATCCCATGTTTGCCCTATTGACTCAAGATTTTGAATTCTCTTGGACTGCAAGGTGTCAGGAATCATTTGAAGCTCTAAAAGAGAAATTAGTAACTCCACTTGTGTCAAGAGGACCTAATTGGACATTACCATTTCACATATAGGCTGATGCTTCCAATACTGCAAATGGAGTAGCATTAGGACAAATTGATAATGGTGAACACTATGCCATCTACTACATTAGCAAGAATTTGACAGGAGCTGAGAAAAATTATACCACAACTGAGAAGGAATTCTTGGAAGTAATTTATGCCATCAATAAATTTAGGCATTACATCATAGGTTATCAAATATTCATTCACACATATCACACAACCATTAAGTATTTGATGAATAAGCCTATGGTAAGTGCAAGAATTATTCATTGGTTACTGTTGTTGCAAGAATTTGATATCACAATAATCAACAAACTAGGAAAAGCTAATGTTGTAGCAGATTTCTTGTACAGGTTGCAGAACACAAAGGAAGGGGAATTAGTTGAGGACAATTTTCCTGATGAAAAATTATTTGCTATATCTGTCCAATCACCTTGGTTTGTAGATATAGCCAATTATTTGGTCATAGGGAAAGTTCCTCCACATTTGACTTCAAAACAGAAAAAACAATTGATCAAACAAAGGTCTTCCTTTGAGTTTATTAAGGGTATACTTTTTAAGTGCAATCCTGACCATGTGTTACGCAGGTGCATCCGAAAGGATGAGGTATATGATATCCTTAGGGATTTTCATGATGAACCCTCAGGTGGACACTATTCTGTAAAAATCACAATTAGAAAAATTTTAGGGACAGGATATTATTGGCCATCTCTTCACAAGGATGTGAAAAAGTACATCAAGAATTGTGATGCATGCCAAAGAATGGGGAAACCCATGCATACAAATGAAATGCTACTACAGCCTCAATTGGTTTTAGAGCCATTTTAGAGGTGGGGGCTTGATTTTGTAGGACCTACTGATCCACCTTCTCAAGGAAAGGTGCATATTCTAGTATGCACTGATTACCTGACAAAGTGGGTAGAGGTGCGTGCTTTCAAACATGCTCATGAAGAGGTCACCGATTTCTTGTATACTCAAATTTTTCAGAGATTTGGAGCTCCATGGTCTATCACCACAAACCAAGGACCCCAATTTGCATCTAAAGTCATTGAGGCTTTTATAGAATTATATGAGATCAAACATAGAAAATCATCACCTTACCACCCACAAGCAAATGGCCAGGTTGAGGTAACAAACAAGGAACTGGAATGAATATTGACAAAAATAGTAGCTTTTCATAGGAGAAACTGGCTAGATAAATTACCTGAAGCAGTTTGGGCTTACAATACTACTTGGAAATCCACTACTAGATTCACACCATATGAACTAGTTTTTGGTAAAAATCCCCTCCTATCTATTGAATTTAAGCTACTAACCTTACACACAGCATTGGAAATTGGTATTGAATTTTCACAGGCACATACGGATAGGATTCTGCAGCTAAATGCATTGGATGAACTTTGGTTGGATGCTTTACACCAAACTGAAGTAATTCAGGAGCAGAGGAAGTTGTGGCATGACAGTCACATTCAACAGAGGAAATTTTAGCAAGGATATTGGGCTTTGCTGTTTAATTCTCACTATGAGGAATTCCCTGGAAAGTTGAGAACTAGATGGCTTAGACCTTACCATATTGAAGAGGTATTTGACAATGGAGCATCTCATCTATCTCCTATTGATGGGTCACGAAGAAAGTTGGTAGTGAATGGACAAAGCCTCAAGGTGTACCATACACCTCTGACTAAAGAGGAATTCTTGTAGCATCTTGACAGTTTGGATGCACAACATGTGGAAGAGATTCCCTCTTCCACTTCAATAAAATCAGCATGATCATGGATTTCAAGAAAAGCAAAAAAATAAAAAAAATTAGAAAAAGCAAAAAACAAAAAGATGAATAAATTATGATTGTGAATTCCTTCATGGGTATGATTTCAAGGAAATCATGAATTCCTTCACGGGCATAATCAGAATAAAAAAAAAATAGAGAGAAAAGGAGAGGTAAAAAAAAAAAAAAGAGAAAACAAGAAAAAAAGAGAGAGAAAAATGAATAGCTCAGTAGTGAAAACCTTTCCTAAGGCACTACTGAGTTGGTATGCATGAAAACCAGTTTTCTAGCATGCATAACCTTAAAAAATTTTGAATCATCATTGTACAAATTCACCAACTGCACTTGTTTTGAAATATTGCAGAAAATCTCAACAGAACATCAACAGAAGCAGTCATTCTTTAAAACTTGCATTAACTTATTTTAATCAGGTATATATTTCTTACATTTCTTCATTGTAAATTATTGGTATGTAGCATATAAAAATTAACCATTAGCATAAAAGGTATTCATAAGTGTTGGCATACTTAAAAAATGTTTTGAGAAGGAGAATATTGGTTTCTGCCTAATCTTCGGAATGAGAATGCCAAAAATAGTACCTGCTATCTTCTTCAGAATAATTGTTGTATTGTCTTTGGATTGAAGTTTTCTTCAGATTAACTACTGTATTGTCTTCGGATTGAAGTTTTTTTCAGATTAACTGATGTATTGTCTTCAGATTGAAATTGTCTTCAGAATGACTGTTGCACTTTGTCTTCGGAATGAAATTGCCTTCAGAATGATTGTTGCACTTTGTATTCGAAATGAAATTATCTTTGAAATGACAGAGAATGAATGTTACACTTTGTCTTCGAAATGAAGCTTTGTCTTCGAAATGAGGAATTGTCTTCAAAATGAAGCTTTGTCTTCGGAATGAGGAATTGTCTTCGCAATGAAGCATGATATTCGGAATGAGGACTTGTCTTCGGAATGAAACTTTATCTTCAGAATGAGGAATTATTTTTGCAATGAAGCATAGTCTTCGGAATGAGCATATAACATGATATTTCCACGTGGCATCTAAGGAAGGGGAAAATATACGATCAGTAGAATTCTTTGACTGCATATGATAAATGACACATGTCAGTTGAGATGTTATTTGTCTTATCTTGCACCCATTAAGGAAGTACCAGAATCATGGGGAAGTGACCAACAACTTGCCATCATTGTTCGACGTTGATAACCATGCACGTAAGAAATATGTGGGCAAAACAAATGAGCTAAAAACAAGTAAGGTGGATCTGACGGCAAGGACATCTGTGCAATCATTAATAGATAGGTGTTCAAAGCAAAAATAGAGATGCGTGCCACCCTTCCTTTCAAAGACATAATTGCTAATGCAAAATGATTACGAGGTACAAGTACCGATATTGCAGTTCATTCTAAAGAAGACAAACAAGGCAATTGAAAACCTAAAAACAAACCCTGCAAGTCTGTAAGAACCAAAAACCAGTGATCCAGCAGAAGAGTAGCAGTAGAGGTGAGCAGTTTTTAACATACCAAAATAGGAAAATGGGATGAAAGAAAAATATGGAACCAGTAGATACCACCCACCTTCAAGAAAATCCAGAAGTGTTGCAAATTTTTTAAGATGGAGGGCTTATGCCATTTTTGGGCAAATTTGATGGGTCCTTTGAAAATTTGGTCGGCATGTTCGCTCACACATTAAAAAATAATCGAGCACACATTAACGACATGAAAATTGAGGTAACCCCTAAATTTTTAAGTCAAATTACTGAGCTTCCATTAGAGGGTCTTCAAATTTCTAGAACTGGCAAAAATACACTGGCAAATGTAGTTAGTTAATTTCTGGAAGAAAATGATAGGGAACCATAATACTTAATACACAACAACGCATGCAAGGGGGTAAAAAGGGCTAGCCTACAAGAACCCTGGAATGAAGTGGCCACATGGGTAGTAAAATT
Organism: Wollemia nobilis; assembly: GCA_028583015.1. Classification (NCBI taxonomy): domain Eukaryota; kingdom Viridiplantae; phylum Streptophyta; class Pinopsida; order Araucariales; family Araucariaceae; genus Wollemia; species Wollemia nobilis. Next base: position 453,359 of record JAQPPZ010003258.1, read on the forward strand.
TTTAACCTGTGAAGGGTAGTATGTACTTTTATCAGGGCATCATTTCAAAATTTTGAACCACCTAAGACATGGTAGGCAATAGCCAAAATTTAGGGTAAATCTTCCGCTATATCTGCACAAGGAGTTGAAAAATATGGCAAAACAATATTAGGAAGGAAAATGGAGCCCTCGCAACCATGGTCTTATTAAATTAGTCTGCCAGCATTATTTTAGAGGAAACCTTAGAAGCTTTGATAGGTTTTATTCTACTCTGAATGATGTAGTTTTTGGAAGAGAGGATGAGGAGGAAGAAGAAATAGATGCTGTCACAGATGCTATTGCAGAGGAAGATGAAATAGATGCTATCACAGATGTTTTTGTAGAGGAGGAAACACACCCAGAAGAAGCAACAGAGCACCTTTCTCCAGAACCTTCAACCTCACAAGCTAAGAAACAAAAGAAGAGAGGGCCTGGAACCGACAGTCGAAAAGAAAAATAGAAGAAAGTTCATTTTTTTTGAAGATGTTGCTGATCTATCAGAACAGGGGAGTGAAGTGCCTAGAAAAATAGGGGAAGAGACACCAAAGGAAATAGAAGCACTCCCACCATAGTCTGAAATTATCCCCACAACCCCTGCTGTCACCAAAAAATAAGGCAAGAAGAAAAAATTTGCAATAGGAACTAGGAGGTCTACAAGACTCCACTTGAGAGAAATAGAAGAACAGGTGATAGAAGAATAATGTGGACAAGGCAGTCTGGATGTTACAGAAGTGCAACAAACCCCTAAATATTTTTTAGAATTCCTTGAACAAATGATTGAGGAAGAGACTGGGCAAGACAGTTTTAAAGTTGCTACAGTTCAACAAGCCATAGAAGATGTGGATGCAATCATAGATAGTTTCATGGAACCAATTGCAGATGATTTGTCTGCATTAGATTATAAATCAGAAACAAAGGAGGTGGACATCACATAACAACTAAGAGTAGAAAAAAGTGTTATCAAAACACAAACTAAATGGATTGAAGAAAAAAAATATATCATTGAAATATAGGAAAAGAAGATTGCAAAATTACAGCAGGAAGTGGCAGAATTGAGGAAGAGGCTGTCACAATCTGAAGAACAGTCAACTGTATCTATTGATGAGGATAATCTGGCTCAATTACTTATGGGATTATCTAGGGTAGATGACTTTTTTACTTTGATTGAGGCATCTAAAACTATGACTAAAGACATAGGTGCTCATTCTGAAGCAGCGCCCTTTCATTCTGAAGAAGTACCCTTCCATTCTGAAGCATTGCCTTCTCATTCCGAATATGCTCTAGAATTGATAAAAAGCATAGAAAATAATATTGGAGATGAGTCACAACAGGAAACACTAGCACAGGAGCAGTTTAAACAACAACATGCAATTGTTCAAGTAAGTACTCCTTCAAATGAGATTTTTGTACTTAAAATTGTTATACCTTCAAAACAAGTAGAGGATAAGGGGGTACAAGTAGAATTGCTATCTGATGACCAACCAGTGAAAATAGAAGAAAAAAGGATACAATTAGAATTATTATCAGATGACAAACTAGTGGAAGTAGCAGAAAAAGAGGTTCAGGTAGATCTGCTACCCAGATTTCCACCTGTAGTTAGACCACCCAATACTGTATCCCTAGAGCAATATAATACAAGCATAGCTAGTTGGGTGATCAGATATGAAAACTTTCCACTAAAGTTGAAAATTTTAAATTGGAAGGTAAACAGTTAGAAGCAAAAGAAACAAAAATCAAGGCATTGAATGAAAAAGTGATTGATTTATGTTAGATTACTAAGTTTTTGGTCCAATTCAGATGGTCGGCCAGATTTTACAGTCTCATTCTGAAGGAGAAATATCTCAGATGGTAGGTCATGAGGATTAGCTCAGGTCTCCCATACAAATTGGACACAACTACAGATTTCTTAGAAACCTATTTTGATAGCCCTGTAGAACAGAAAAACCTCTTATGTGAATTATTTTTACACAACTTATTTATTCCAGAAGAGGTAGAGTTTCACCCTCAAATTTACACAGGAGATGTTCAACTGAGAGCATTCATGTCCACTTTATAAAATTAGTTTTACTGGGACTAGGAGAAAAGACAAAATAAAGAAATTGAATTAAGAACTGAATTGTTAGTCAGAGCAGTTCAGCCAAATCATCCACTTATCACCAGACAACATTTCACCATGATGAACAGGGAAGATGTAAAAATGATGTACTTGAGAAATTTGAGGGATTGTGTGATCAAATTCTAGAATTTTTTTAATAACAATTTTATTCCAACATTATCATTTTGTAGAAGCAGATGGGCAGAACTTTCCATTTCTTTACAGAAAAGGGAACCTATCTCCCCCATTAACCTAGAATGGTCTAGAAGAAGGGTAGAAGGAGTTATATAGCTGATTGAAATCATGCAACATCACTGGATAGGTCTCAGATTTAGGCCTCCAACCATCATTTCTCCAGTTCCCTTCTATTTTGAAGAAGATTCTCAACCTGATGATCAGTTTGAAGAATAGCTCAGAAACCTTTAGGAGAACAGGGGATATTATATAGGCACCAAATTATTCTACAGATCATGGAATTTGAATATGGATATATGTGATTCTATAGCCCAATAGAATGCATGAGGACATGCATTAATATAAGTTGGGGGGAAAATGATGAGGCCTGGAAATGCCTCAATCATAGCATGTTTTGAACATTGAAACTGCCTAAAAAATCTTGTGTTTAATCTGATATGCTAGTTAAGTTGATTTAATATGCTGTGTATTAACTGTTTGCATGATCAATGTGTTAAAAATACTATATTATGATTTTTTTATAGTTTTTGCATAGTTTTATGTTACTTTGTCATGACTTGCTAAATGAGAAGTATGCTTAGGTTGATAGCATCACTTCACTAGTTTTTTTCTGATGTGTTTCAAGCATTTATTTATCTAAATATAGCAAATAGTGCAATCAAATTGTTACTATGCAGCAAAAACTATTTTTTCCAATGTAAATTCCAGCCAGCTGCCAATGAATGACAAGGCATGGAATTCACACATGGAGTGAGATGAAGGCTATTGCAATTTGATCTTGAGAGCTAACCCACCTAAGAAATGTAGATGAAATCACTTGAAGAGCACATGGTTGTTCATTTCGAAGATCTTTGAAATGAACATAAATCTTCAGAATGAGAAATATAGTCTCTTTGAAATGAGCGGACATCTTCGAAATGAGAAATACAGTCTCTTCGAAATGAGCCACTTATCTTCAGAATGAAAATAGAAAGCACTTTTTGAGTTGTTTACTAATTTATGACGATGGAAAAATGGAAATAAGGTTGAAAATGTTAAAGGAACATATCTCCCATATGACTTTGTCGTCCTTGTCGTCCAAAGCCACCATTCATGGAAAAGATCAATTTTGATCCTCTTCTAGGATAAACCCAGGAATGTTGCAGCATAATAGGAATAAATCTATAAGATAGGAATGAGATATTCTTAGTTTTTAATTAGATTTTAGGATATCTATAAATAGATAGCTCCCGTCCAGGTTGAGCTAAGAAGGGTAGGGGAAAATAAGAAAGAAGTATAGTAATAAGAAAAGTGACTGTTACAGTCCTATAACATGGTTTTTAGCATCAATACTATAATTATGTTCTTGAATCAATAAAGGGCACTATTTTTATTCATGTTGTTGTGAATGAGTGTGAGTAAGATCTAGAGAGAGAGAAATACTCATACCTTCTTCTGGACAAGGAGGCTGGCCACTTCCAGACCTAGGAGGAGGACTAACAACAGGTTTTTATTCTGATTTTGCTGCAGTAGAATAAGTTGTAAAACTTGTCATTTTATTTCTTTGTAAACAACTAACAGTCCTTGCAATATTAGTTTATTTCATGATTAGGATGATCTTGTGATTAATTATAGGTTTGGTTGTAATCTCTATTTTCAGCAAACTTTCAAATTACTGCAGATTGTCATTTCTAGAATTTACTATTTTATGCAATTTATTGCATTTTGTGTTATGCTGTCAACCCCTACATAGAAGCTTCACAACCTTCTGTTACAGAGCATTGACAGGACTTAATTTCCATGTTATAATTAGGTTTCCATTACTACAAAAGTAAATAGACTTCCTTTCTGCAATCATAATTAGATTTCTAATTCTACAACTATAACTAGGGAGTTATTTCTACAACATAATTAGATTTCATTATGTAATTGTAACTAGGATTTCATTTATGTAGTTAGTAATTAGTTTCCATTCATGCAATTAGATTAAAGTTCAATTTATGCAATTTAGAGATAAAAATGTCCTAAATCCCCCACACAATCGGTTTCACCAATAAGACCTGTTGCTCCCAAATGACCTAAGTTATAGCCCTGTTCACTCCTTCCATAAATAGCCTTGTACACTACCCTGGATTGACAAATTAATTGAGAATTAATGATGTGCATAATGAAAATGCATCATAAATACATTGGTGACTACTACAAATGATCTAAATACCTAGGAGATAAATGGGGTAGATACTGGGAGAAGAGTGCTAGAGACTGGCAACTGGGATATGAAAAGTGGGATAGTAGACATGAGATCACTAAATAAAGGTTGAGTAGATATGAGAGTTTTGGTGTCATAGGGCATGGTAACTAGTGGTTCATAAGTGAGGGTAGAAGAGGGGAACATTGTACCTGGGGGATTGAATGTTAACAGATCCAAAGAGATGAATTGCTGCATGATTGGGCTCACTCTTCTTTCCTCTATATTTTATGCATATGCTTCTAGATCGATTAGATCCACCCCTTACTATTCCTTATATGTTAGAATAGGTATTCTAGGAATGTTTGCTTTTGTAGTTGTGCTGAGGAGTCAGACTGCACCAGTTCGAGGCTTCTTTACGATGTGAGACAAAAAAAATGTTGTATCAACACTAATTTTTATTGGAGTAACTTATTCCTTATGGGGAAAATATTCGTCTTTCTTCATGACAAGTGGATCTTGTTCAATTGATTACCTCTATTCTTCCATCGCATCCTCCACTCTGATAGGGCTTTGAGTGCTCCAAGGTACAATATTAGGAAATAAGATAGGTTGGTACATGTCAACATTTGTGTCATATATCATGGAGAAATTTTTATCCAACACGAGGAATTTTTTGGATGCCTACTTTTTGTTATGGACCCTCATGATCCACCAGTTGGTGATATTGTTGTTTGACCAATAGGGCAACTTGTCCTTTGTTCCCTACAATAACTTCTTATCAGGTAGGTGCACCGGGTTGTGCATAGAATCATATTTATCCTCCATCATGTAGAAGTCATGTCATGGAGGAAGTGACATCATATTATCTACGTACCAATATAGATCATGCCCCATGGGATTATTATGTTGTGCTTCAATATCTGGGTGTGGGTAGCTATAGAAGCTTTTTGACTCAATAAATTGCTAAAAATATCCAAAAGGTCATACCTCCAGTTCTGGGGAGCTCGATTAGGCCAAAATAATACAATATCACTGCAAGGAAGGAGTTCTACTCAGTGTCTGCCACCTCAATGTTGTCAAAATGGAAAGGTGAAGCACAGGTGTGCGACTTCCTTCTTCCATGCCCATATGTATCATCGATGAAGTCACTCTAATGAGTGAATTTGAGGGCAAAAATATATTTAGTGGTGTAGTATGGTAGTAGGAAGGGTTTTCCAATAAACCCATAAATATTGACAACAAGGCCTTGCGTAAGCTAGAACACATCATCCAGTTTCTTCTGCACTATCTCATCTCTCAATTGCTTTGACACTAGTTCACAAATTCCATAGATGAGCTCCAGATTTAGGTTGAGAAACATCCTATTGAAATTATAGTAGAAATCACCTTTGGACAAACTTTGAGTCCACTAATAAACTAAGAGTGCCTTGCCCTATTTACTGGTGCGATTCTTGGTGATGAAAATGAAACAACTATGCACATGGTAGAAAAGATACCAAGCAAGGAAAGAGTAGAGTTGAAATGACATATCCTTACCACTTTGCACATTGCTCAATAGTATGTGCATCTACTATGCCATCCACTCTACCCATTCAAAGAACACGAGATTTATCTCTAGTTTATGGTGGTGGGAGAGTAGAATTCACCATGAAAAATACACTTTGTGAGGGAAACTTGCTACTAGTATATTGTTGTGTTTGTGGAGAGTCCCATAACCCATGCTAACATGGGGTATATATCAAGATGCTTGAACAACTTCAGGGGTTTGGGTAGGTCTGGAAATACTTCGGGTATCGACTTATCTATTAATCACATCTCCATAAACTGCTACATCTGCACTGTTGACGTGTACCTTTTGTTCTACTTAGTTATGTTGATTTTCCTGATTGTGTAGTCGGTAGGGGGATTTTATCCATAAACAAAAGCCTCTTGGATATCATTGATAGAAATGGTGAACAGTCTATCCCCTCTAGAATTTCAAACTATCCTGGTTTGAGGGTCATAGAATTTTGCAATCCCGCATACCAACTCTAGGCAGTTATGCACAGGCATGTACAGGTACCAATAGAGGTGAGAGTGATAGGCGATCATCTGCTTGCTTTCAATAGACACACTTATTAGCATAGCATCGATGATTTGGCATAGTTTTTTAATCCTCTTATTCATGAGCATGCAATATCTCATTCTCCCTAACTTGTCGACAAGTGGTAGCAGCTCTACTTATTTCTTCTCCTTTTTTTGCCTCTACATATTTTGCCTTCCTGGTGGCTTTCTCCTTCTTGGTCTTGGTGCTTTTCTTACCCATTTTAATTATTTGTTGGCCCACGTGCTTGCTATAAAAAATATAGTATCTTTTTGTTGCTTAGAGCACCACATTTTACTAGACACCCTCTCGCTCTGAACTTTGGCAAAATAAATAGTGCTACTAAAAAAACCTTAGCAATCTCTTTATGGTTTCATTTGAGCTACAACACTAGCCTTCTTATAGCATTGTAATCGACCCACCACCATTAAATGTGCATGGGATGAAGTAAATGCATGGAGAGATCATGGATGAAGTGGGAGATCCCCTATTTGCCTTAACCAGTAGTTGACCACTCCCTCTAATGATGGCCGACTGTGTGAGCCACAATCTTACTTGAAAGTCATGATTTATCACTTTCCAATTTTCAAGGCATAATTTTCTACTCCAACAACCTTCCTTAGGGTGTGCACTTGCTAGGTTTTCCTTTGAAATGTGCATTCGAGGTATCAAAGGGGTGAAATACCTTTTTGTTGATTCAAATGATTTCACTATTCCTAGAACCTGGAATGGATTTCTCTTAAAAAATCAATGAGAAACCTAGCCCGAAATAGCAAAAAGCACGCATGCTTTCTTTCAATTTTCTTGCCATGTCTTATTGCTAACTTGGGAACCTTCCAAACGAGCTTTTATAATTTGGGATATCCCTAAAAGTGGATACTCTATCTTTAAAATTATTTTTGATTTTTTTATAAATAAAGCAAAACCTCCTTGCACTCCCTTGCATCGCCAAAAACCTCCTTCGCTATATTAAAGTGTCAAAACAATTCATTTTTTAGGATAATTGTGTGGTAATTTTCCTTAAAAATGACTTTCCTTAATTTAGGCTTCTTGAGAAAGTAGATAACTTAGGATTTCATGCCTAAGATATCATTTAGGTGAGGGAGTTTCGAATATTTTCCTTAAATCGCGAGCTTGATCTTAAATTTTATCTAGAATGACAACCAATTTAGGAGCAAAAATTCCTTTCAAAACACCATATGCTTGAAATAGTAAGTCTTAACCCAAACACATGCAAACTCTTGTTAACTATGAGGAGCGCTTAATACATTCTTTCTTTGGAGCAACAAATTCCTTTTCAATCTCTCGCCACGTTGCCTTTGCTCAGGAAATACCGATGGACCACGATTAATGAGCACCATAAATGCTCATTTTATATACACTTTTAAGGGGAATCATTATTAATTAGCATTTGAGATTTATTTTTATATAACTTATGTATATAATTGATATAAAATCCAGTACTATGATTGATTGGTGTTTTTAGTGGAAACTGTGTATAAATGCAGGTTTTGCTACTACTCTGGTGTTTTCTAGTCTACATCCCACTTGGACCTGGCATTGAGCAAGAAGGCACATTGATCCCATACATTTAGAGGTACATTTATGTGGAAGTAGGCACCTACTTGATGGCACCTTGATGAAGAAGTAGGTGATGGCACCTTTATGAGGAAGTAGACATCTATTTGATGGCACCTTGATGAAGAAGTAGGCACCTTGATGGTGCCTTGATGAAGAAGTAGGTGCCTTGATGGCACCTTGATGAGGAAGTAGGTGCCTACTTGATGGTGCCTTGATGAAGAAGTCGACACCTTGATGCCTTGATGAGGAAGGCATCTTGATCTCAAGTAGGCACCTTGATATGACCAAGTCCACATTGACAAATTGACCAATGGGCTAAGGAGGTTATTGCATGTGAATACAAAGGAGAAATATTCTAATCATGCATTATTATTAAAATAGAATAAAGCACTTTTATTATTAACCGATTGGCCGGTTGATTTTGTAAGGCTTTTAAAAGCATTATTTTTAGGATACATAAATTTATGATTTGTTTGTTACATACACCTAGGGATTATTATATTTATCCTTTTGGTGAATGGATGTTTTGTTAATTGGAGAATAAAATATGTGTATAAACCAATTGTAACTAATTATGTTATGTAATTAAAAATAGTCTGATTTGTTATTGTAACGAGATTTGGATGCACTTTATATAAAGACGCAGGCCAGATGAATGAGAGGATGATAAATTACACAAAAATTATTTTATTTTATATTCGGTATAATTTCTTAGGAGTGCAAATACTCTTATTTGCTTAAGAAAACTATTATGTGATTAGCCGGGCGGACTATCTATGGGAGCCTGGGCCCACTCCTTGCAATAGTCCTCCCCTATTTTATTTTTGTTATTTTTTTTAGTAGATTAGATTTACTACTTTATTTTCTACTTTATTTTAATTTAGTTGTGTGTTTCAATTTCTTACACATTTAATTTCCTGTACTTTTTATTTTAGAATTTTTTCCAAAATTTTAATTTTTTGCACTTTGTTTTATTTGGTTTGGTTGAAATCAAAATGCACAATCATTCTCCACCAAATTAAATAGGTACTTAATGATTCATTCCCCAAACTACAAGCATATACTATGTGTGACACTTGTAAGTTTACGGACTTATCGGATTGATAATTTATGGTAAAAAAATGATTGTTTTACAAACATAATTTCTGCTCAACATTTTAGCACCGTTGTTGAGGAGTGTCAAAATTGTAGTGTTAATATCCATAGGTCAATTAAAAAGTCCATTTCAAATTAACTTTAGATCATTTATCTGAGAAGCATGAGTCCACCAAGGACCTTTTTACAAGGCCAAAATAGTTGTCGGCACAACCAAAGCCAAATACCATAGGCAACAGTTTAAATTTACCAACTTCTTAGGTAAATACGAGAATGAACCTGATGTACCATATTAAGTGTAGAAGTAGAATAAATTGTGTTGTTGAAAAATTAGAAAATCAGACAATGAAGGATTTCCATTATATTTTAAATGGTTTCAAGAGATCAAAGAAATAGCACAACCTAGGTCTGATATAGTTGAAAATATTTAGGGATGTATTTTTATACAAAAACCATTGGGAAATTATGCCTCTAGAAGCTTAGTTTTAATGATTAAAAAAACATTTACGGGCTTGACGCTTTGCAACATATTGGTAAATTATTTTAATGATAACATAAATAGGAAAAATGATAGAGCAAAATTTAAAAAGAATATTTGTCATGGAGTATGCTCTTCACTTGCCCTTAAGGTGACCTGGTGAATCAAAAACTAGCATGTGTTTTTAAAATACTGCTATGCCATGTTTTCTCTAAATTTCTAGCCCATAGATAGTCATTTGCCAACATGCACATTTTTTGAATAAGCTGAAAAAATTTTGAGGCCATGAAGGAAAATGCTCTTCTCATGCTACAACATATCAAACTAGTTGATAAAGAAGGAGATGATTTTAGAAGACTAGTTTAGATGTAGGTATGGGGGAGAACCACCTTCACTATTACCACCAACAACACAATGAACGATGTTCATAATGTTCACACAAAAAGAAAAATATATTCTACTAAAAAGGTTGCAAGTTAGAGTGCAAATCAAAAATAGAGCTTTATTTTTTGCTACTTGTTGGAAGAGAGTATCCTATTTCCCTAGGACCAACTTGATCCAAAATGGGAATGAGAAATCTCCAACTAATAGCTAAATAAAGCAGGGGAGGAGCCTGAAAGTATCAAATATCAAATATCTGTAAGAAGGCCACATGGTGCCTAAGCATGATAAATCATATGAATAGAGCTCGTAGTGGCCAAAAATAATAGCACATAAGTCTCAACGATGTGTCTCATGAAAATGCCACACCTGAACACTCGACACATGTCACGGATGATGATGGGTAGATTTATTTCATTTTCACCCCCACTTTAGGAAACAGACCAGAGGATCACAGTGTAGATGAGATCCAACTTTATTGTTGATCTGTAGAGGAATTCCCATCGAATTTGACCAAGAATCATGCTGATGAAGAAACACACAGATGAATTTTTTTTGGTAGAACATGTATGGTATGCAATAGTAAAATGCAATTAGTTCTTGTTGCTTTAATCCTACCTACAAAAGAAATAATTTAGAGCGGGAGATAATTTTTATTTGGACACATGTGTATCAGGGCTGTATAAAGTCTAATCAATTGAAAAAAAAAAGTGACATGTTCAGGAGCACATGGTGAGAAAATAATGATGCACAATGGTTGATCCCTATAATGCATTCGAAGAGTTCAATGCTCTTGAGATATGTCAAAGAAGGATTAAAATATTTGTATGTGTTGTTGATGATGAGCTTGGTGTTTCAAAGATTGGAGTTGTTGGTTGTCATAAATCCTCTAATAGTGGTATATGGGACATAAAATTTCTGCACACCAAGTTATGTAGTTGCTTTGTGGGACCTTTAAATATATCAACTATGGCCTACATTGCCTCCACTTTAATGCATTGTACTAATATCATAGTTTTTTATGACAACATTTCATTCTATTAAAATATGTATAAAAATAAAATACAGAGAAGATAGAATCTCACTATGGTGGAGGAGAACACCACCTTTGCAAAAGAGGTGATGGGGATCTAAAATCATGGAGAAGTTTACTGTCATAGTAAAAAGAGTTCATTATTTCTCACAAATAGTTTGGTGGAGAAGACGTTCCAGTACATAGCACATTCAACCAAATTCCCAGGATGGATCATTGATAGTCCTCCAGCTTGGCCACCTAATTTTAAAGTCACCAACTCCAATTGTTGCAGTTGACTTTATGTTCTCTGATACAGATGATGAAAAAAGAAAAAATTAATTAGAATTTTATTTTAATGCCTTTAGTTTAGATTTTTCTTTTATGTTTTGCAGGACAACATGAAGTGCGATATAGATGAATAAGGAGATGTTAGTGAAGATTTTGTAAAGTGAGATTTATACGTGTAGTGACATCGACATGTGGGAGACCCCATACCATACCAATAGTTTTTACGAATGTTCACACATTCATTAAATAAAGAAAAATGTGACGAGGCACCTTGATACCTTATAGTAGAAGCACCTTGATATAAAAATTGATGAGGCACCTTGACACCTTGATCAAGGGTGCCTTGATCCACAAGTAAGCGCCTTGGTCAAGGGTACCTTGATCCACAAGTAGGCACCTTGGTCAAAGGTGCCTTGATCCACAAGCATGAACCTTGGTCAAGAGTACCTTTATCCACAAGTAGACGTCTTTGTAAAAAAGTAGGCACCTTGGTCAACAAGTAGGTGCCTTGGTCAACAAGTAGGCACCTTGATCAATAAGCAGGTGCCTTGGTCAACAAGTAGGTGTCTTGGTCAAGGGTGCCTTGATCCACAAGTAGGTGCCTTGGTCAACAAGTAGGCACCTTGATCCACAAGTAGGCACCTTGGTCAAGGGTGTCTTGATCCACAAGTAGGCACCTTGATCCACAAGTAGGCACCTTGATCAACAAGTAGGCACCTTGGTCAACAAGTAGGTACCTTGATCAACAAGTAGGCACCTTGGTCAAGGGCACATTGATCCACAAGTAGGAACCTTGGTCAAATGCACGTTGATCCAAAAGTAGGTGTCTTGATGTCATACATCAAGGGCACCTTGATCTACAGGAAGGTGTCCATATGTCATAAGTTTTAGAGGTGCCTTGATCCATTTCTAACACCTGTGTGGTTCGATGGCATAGAGGAGTGGACAAAAAAATACCACATGGAACCTATCTTGCTTAACATAATTTTTTTTTTTTTTTTTTGTAGGTACGGTCTCTGCATGTAAGCTACAGGTATCCTGAAAGCCAGGGCCTAACAAACACAAATTGTACCAAACTATATTTTATTGCTTTCTAGTTTACAATATGTTTTGCAAGGATAGCACCTACATGCAAACTGTAGGTATCCTGAGAGCCAAGGCCTAACAAGAACAGATTGTGCTAAATTGTATTTTCTTTTTAGTTTTTCTTGTTTTATTTTGCAAGTGAAATGGCCTGATTGTACGAAAAATAGGCATCTTGGGAGACAAGGCCTAAACCGGCTCAGCATCCATGAACCTACACATTTTTTTTAGGAGGTAGAAATTTGACTGTTTCCATCCAAAGGAGATAGTCCTTATACGAGCATGGGAATGTACATTAATTCCCTACGAAGGAAAATATATCCATCTCTATGCTTGGATGAAGTATATGCTGATGCAAGCATGTAGAAAAAATTGGAGGACTTGATCAACCCTACAATAACAAACGCATCAGCAACTGCTAAATTTTCAAAACAAAGAGGGCACATTGATTTCATGCATTCTTGGGAACCTTGATGTTCAATAAGGCATGTTGATGTCATGCATTCTCGATCTCATGTATTTTTTGATGCACTGGTCCTATTGACTAAGAGGCACTTAATTTATGTTGAGAAGCCCAAAAAAAAGTAGCCTTGTGAAGAATCTAACAGCTAGGAAGAAGAAGATGAAAAGAAGTTGTAGGCCTTCCTAGAGAAGAGAGTTGTAGATCCACTTTATACACAAAAATGCTTAAACTTATTTTCCCTAGGATGGGGGTGCCTGTTGTTCAGACCTAATGTTCAGAGGGTTGCAGACCTATTGCACAGAGGGACCTGTTACTGGCGATGAGGGTATTACCAACTTAAGTGGGGGAGGATATGGGTGAACCTAAATCTCCTACAAATAAAAATCTTCTATTGATAAGACTCCCAGTTGAAATGCAAATAAAAAATAGAGCTCTATTTTTTGCTATTTTTTGGAAGAGAGTATCCTCTTTCCCTAGGACCAACTTGGTCTAGAAGGGAAATGAGAAATCTCCAACCAGTAACAAAAAAAAAATAGGAGAGGAGCGTGAGCTAGTATCCATATTTATGGTAGCACACTCACCCTCAAATGGATAAATGTCTTTGCACAGAAACACCAAGAGAAGAGGGATCAGGTTGAAGCTTATATAAAAAAATAGTGGTAAATTATGGTTGTGATGCTGGACTTGTTAAAGTCCAAACCTACAAAAATAATGCCTCAATGGGTAAAATTGAATATCATGTAGTTGTATGTGCAAAAAAGTTCCCCTGCTTATTTTCATCAAGGATATGGCACTTACTTTCATAAAAAAAATTCCCCTATTTTCTAGACATAATTTCCACTAAAAGGTGGTGCATGACCCATGCAGAATAATTGGACCTCATCATTATTTGCTTGAGGAGAACACCATAGAAATAATTCCATGGTTTATTTACTATTCTTTGTTAGCAATACAAATAGGCACAAAATTTTATATTTTCTATTCTACCTTTTCGAAGTTGCGTAGAAAAGATCCGTCGATGGAAATTCAAAACTGCATCATTTTCTAGATTTTCATGCTCATGAAAAATGACATCTTCATTGATTGTTGAGGGACATTGAGATGAAAACTAGTTTATACTTTGTTTTGAGTTGAGTAAATTGGTTGTGGTGGTGGGATCCATGTAGCTACAGTGAGAATTTAAACGGACCACAGACATCATTGCACAAACACTGTCATCGTAATTTTTAGTATACACACTACTGACTATGTTTTGGGTGAGCATTAAGAGTTTGAATCTTGAAGAAGAAAGAGACCTCATGGTGGATATGATTTAGTTGTTTACCCATAGTTTAATGTCTGATCATGACATGTTTAATTTACTGGCTTCACTGCTAGAGCAACAATGCTCAAAGGAAGAACAAAAATGATGATTAGTGGTATGGATGATGAAGGCAACCAAAAAAAAAGAAAAAAATAATAAATAAAATAAAATAAAATTCTCCAAGATGCACTAATGTCACAACACCATGATTACAGGCAACATGAAGATATTTCACATCATCAAAATTATACACAAGGTTTTGTGAAATTCACCCAGGTATGTACTAAGTTTTCAATTAATTATGTGTACAGTTATTTTAAAAATCATTTCTATGATAATACCAGTAGATGCCCCCATACCTCTTTTTCAATATCTCCCATTAGAGTTCAGCGACATGACATGCCTCAGATATGAAAAAAAAATTGACATCTGCGTAAATAAAATTGGTATTGCTACATCATGACAATGGTGGCCAGCTTGTACGAATACATGTAGACGAATTCCATCCCATTAAAGTGGTTCTAGATATAAGTCAAAATATATTTTGGATGTGGGTAAAAGTAGTGGCAGGTGACCATAGTCATCTTCTCAAAATCCAATCTCACCAAAATTTATCAATGTGCAAAACTGGAACATATGCCCTATGATAGCTACATGAAGGCTCATATGGGCAATTACGTGGCAGCATTTATCAAAATTAGTGCAATGGCAATTTGGTCTTGGTTTTTGAATAGTGTGATCATGATTTAACTATTTTCCCATAGTTTTATGATCAATCATGATGTGTTTCTAACTTTTGTTGGTGCAGTAGTGCTTAATGAAGAAGAATAGAGATGTTGAAGAAAACTATAAATAAAAAATAAAAAAATAATTTTGGGGGGCTGTTGTCATGATGACGTGACAATATTTAGACATGGGGGGGATGATGAGCACCAAAAATGCTTATTTTATATACACTTTTAAGGGGCATCATTATTGGTTTAATTAGAATTTGAGATGTATTTTTATATAACTTATGCATATAATTGATATAAAATCCAATATTATGCTTGATTGGTGTTTTTAGTGGAAATTGTGTATAAATGTAGATTTTGCTACTAATCTGGTGTTTTCTAGTCTACATCCCACTTAAACCTGGAATTGAGCAAGAAGGCACCTTTATCCCATACATTTGGAGATGCCTTTATGTGGAAGTAGGTGCCTACTTTATGGTGCCTTGATGAAGAAGTAGGCACCTTGATGGCACCTTGATGAGGAAGTAGGTGCCTACTTGATGGCACCTTGATGAAGAAGTAGGCACCTTGATGGCGCATTGATGAAGAAGTAGGTGCCTTGATGGCACCTTGATGGCGCATTGATGAAGAAGTAGGTGCCTTGATGGCACCTTGATGAGGAAGTAGGTGTATACTTGATGGCGCATTGAAGAAGAAGTAGGCCCCTTGATGGCACCTTTATGAGGAAGGCATATTGATCTCAAGTAGGCGCCTTGATATGACCAAGTCCACATTGATAGGTTGACCAATGGGCTAAGGAGGTTGTTGCACGTGAAGACAAAGGAGAAATATTCTAATCATGCATTATTATTAAAATAGAATAAAGTAGTTTTATTATTAACTAATTGGTCGGTTGATTTTGTAAGGATTTTAAAATCATTATTTTTAGGATGTATTAATTTATGATTTGTTTGTTATGTACACCTAAGGATTATTATATTTATCCTTTTGGTGAATGGACATGCTATTAATTGGAGAATAAAATCTGTGTATAAACCAATTGTAACTAATCATGTTATGTAATAAAAATATACTGATTTTTTATTGTAACGAGATCTGGATGCACTTTATATAAAGGCACAAACCAAATGAATGAGAGGATGATAAATTACACAAAAATGATTTTATTTTATTTTCTGTATAATTTCTTAGGAGTGCAAATACTCTTATTTGCTTAAGAAAACTATTCTATGATTAGCCGGGCGGACTATCTACGAGATCTTGGGCCCACTCCTTGCAGTTGTCCTCCCCTATTTTATTTTTGTTATTTGTTTTCAAGAGATTAGATTTACTGCTTTATATCCTGCTTTATTTTAATTTAGTTGTGTGTTTCAATTTCCTGTACTTTTATTTTCAGTATTTTTCTAACATTTTATTTTTTTGCACTTTGTTTTATTTGGTTTGGTTGAAATCAAAATGCACAAACATTCCCCACCAAATTAAATAGGTATAGAAGGATTCATTCCCCCACATTGCAGGCATATACTATGTGTGACACTCGTAAGTTTACAAACTTACCAGATTGATAATTTATGGTAAAGAAATGATTGTTTTCTAAACATAATTTCTGCTCACTAACGATCTTGATTTTGCTTCAAAAGGGGAGCAAAAATAACTTTTGCCAAATGATATACCTGAAATTGCCTTTGACCATCTTTGACATCGAATGATCATTTAAATATTTAGAACACCTCTTCCCTTTTTCTAACACATGGCATTTACTCTTTGGTGCCTTTTAAGATTGATATTGGTGAGAAGTACATGTTTGACTTTGACCATGGGACTTTCATTGAAAAATGTAAATGAAACCTCCTTTCGACACCTTTAGGGGCCAAAAACGTCTTACGGGCCCCACCTTTTCTCATAGCTTTCGCTCCTTGAGATGTTGAAACATAGTTTCACTCCTATAGAGGAGCAAAACCTCCTTTTGACTTTGAAATACTGAAGAGTCATGGTGCTCCTCTTCATCGACGATAACTCTTGCCATGTAATGCATTAAAATCACCAAAACAAAATTCATTCGCTCTAGGGAAGAGTGAAATTGCTTTTTTCACTTGTTTTATTGCTCAAAATCGTCTTTTTATTTTTCTTTCACGCTAGAAAATATGCAAATTTAAAAAAACTTCTTTATTCAAACTCTTTGCTATGCTCACTCGTCAACTTGACTCCGTACCTTGGTAGGGAGCTTGGTCGACGCCCTTCAGCTGAGGGTGTAGAGGGATAGGAAAAAAAGAGACTTATTCCAAGAGGAAAGATATATACATGCGAACAATGAAACAACTATATACACAACTATGGAATCTTTGCTACTACTCCTCAGTGGTAGTATTCCTTTAGATGAAGGTTGTTGACTGATATCAAAAAAGTGAAACCATCTAAATATTGTATAATAAAAGAGTTTACCTGATTAACACCAAATATTTGGAGTGAACCCTCCAAGAATACATCAAACTTGTCATGGTTGTCTGGTTTAGATTTTCTTTCACTCCATTTCAACACGAAGTCACCAACCTAGAAATCCCAGTCAGAGGTCCTTTTGTCGAACCAATTTTTTGTGGTCTTTACATGCCCGATAAAAGCTTCATAAAATTTTTCTCTTTATTATTCTAACTACAAAAATTGAGCCTATATAGCACTCATGGGATCAAAATCCCCATCTTCACCATATAGCAACTGGAGGGACTGCAATGCAGGTAAATCAATGTGTGTGGGGAGGACTGCTTCTTTCTCATAAACTAGGGAATATGGAGATGTTTTTATCATTTTTTGTAATTGATACATGATTGACCCATAAGGCTAGGTCCAAGAGCAGGTTCCAGCTTCGCTTGTTGCCTTCCAAGGTTCTCTTTAGAATCTTCAATAAGTTCTTATTCGTTGACTCTGCCAAACCATTCCCCTACGGGTAATAGTTAGATGAAGTATTTAAGTAAATACCATACTTGTGAATGCACAGATTTTGGAACCGATGAAGTGGGTGCCATTGTCGGTTATGATTGCTTTTGGTATTTCAAAGTAGGTTATCAATCCCTCCAAGAAGGCAATAAACATCTCTTGGTTAGCTTGCTTAGTTGGTATTGCTTTCACCCATTGGGTAAAATAGTTTGTAGCTATTAGGATATACTTGTGCCCTACGAAAGAGTTGGGATCTATCACCCCAATGAAATCTAAGTCCCATTGCTAAAATGGAGCTTTGACTTGAATTAGATGCAAAGGTACAGGAGAATTATTAATTTTATTGACATATCTTTGGCACTTATCACACTTTTGGCTGAATTCAAAGGCATTAGCAAATATGGTGGGCCAATAATAGCCTACTTTAATGATTTTTAAGGCCATAGGTCTTCCTGTGAAATGTCCTCCTAGCATCCTAGAATGTAATTCATCGAGGATCCTCTAATTCTCTATCCCCCTGATGCACCTTAGGAGAACCCCATCGATGTTCTTGTGAAACAAACCATTTGATAACAATACATACCTAAAATATTGAAGCCTAAACATTCTCTTCTATGAAGCATTGAGGAACCTTCTGATATTAAAGTATTCAACAAGGTCCTTTGTCCAATCCTTACCATATACAGACCTATTCGCAATATCGCTTTCTTGTGTTGGATCATTCGATTGGCATGCTATTACTTCAGATGCGGTGCTTCTAGCGAGTTCTTAGCACAATGCTCAGTCATAGACTATTTTAGTGGTCTTGACTTCTATGTCAAATTCTTGGATCTTAGAGACCCATCCTACTCTTTTAATACCAAGCTCACCTTGGATGAAGTTCCTAACGTTAAGGTGTACTACATATACTTGTTAGAGTAATATTCCATTACTTGGGATAATTACCATTTACTCCACTAGGTAAAATAAGCTAGTGTATTGCATTACACTACTTAGGATTTATTTCTACATTTACTGTTTTACTTTCTACCATATAGATATTTAATGTCCTAAATATCTAATGGTAACTAGCCTAAATATCCTAGGGTAGTCAATCCTAAACCTAACTCTCTACCTAGCCTAACGCGTTTGTTAGCTTGGTTAGTGGGGAATTAGTTAGGTTTACTATTCATTGTATTATATAAACATTAGTCTTAAACCTAATGTTAAGTTAGTTAATTTGATTATTATTTCATTTGACTTACCTTGCATCATTGGTATCATCTCAACCGGGTGACCTAATACGAGCTTCGCTCGTTTCACTCGACTTGGACCTGGCATGGTCTTCGAGGGACCTACTGGTCCTCAAGACCTACACAGATCCTGAGGTAGCTCCTAGGAAGTAGGGCCCGCAAGCCCATATCACTGGGTGACCATGGGAGAGGGCCCGCAGGCCAATGTCATCGGGCAGCCACGGGAGCAGGCTCGTAAACCTCGACAGATATGACAACATTCTGCTATTCGATCTGTCAGGCCTGACAGGTGGCCAAAGCCCACAACACAGGGCCTAGATATCGAGTGTAGGAGGCCCTTCGATTATCGATAGCTACTAGTACTACCCTCGTGGGTCCAGCATATAGCCAGGAGGGCAGGCGTGCCCTCCCAGTCAAAGACCAGACCCAAACCAGAGGGCAGGAGCACCCTTGGGTCTGACCACCACTGACAGGGGACATCCCTGTCAGATCTCTGGTGACTAGGATCTGAGAGGGTAGGCACGCCCTCCGATCCTCGACGACTAGTGGCACAGATCTGACGATCGAGATTTGAGAGGGCAGGAGCACCCTTCAATATTCGGCAACTAGATCAGAGACCCTACAACTGCAGACCATCTCGGGCATAAATACCAAGTACAATCGCAACTAGGACCCATGCATGCTCAGGCATAGATCCTGAGGCACTGACTCAAACTACTCCATGGACGACACGTGGTAGGTTGACACGACCTCGGGCATAGATTCTGAGGTGCTGATGTAGCACTGCCACTGGATAGGACACATGGCAAGCTGACGCGACCTCGAGCATAGATCCTGAGGTACTAACGTGGCACTGCCACTAGATAGGACACATGGCAAGCCACATGCCAACTAGACAGGGGACACATGGCACGCGCTACTTGGACAGGACAACTAGACGATGACGGACACGTGGATCGAAGACCTGGAAAAGATGCAGGCTGACACATGGGTGACATGTGGCGGACTGGCCACATGCCCCCAACACGACCGCGACACATGGCAGTGACCAAAAGGGGGACAAGGTGACTACCCAAAGGCAGTCATTATTAAAAGGGCTTGAAAGCCCTTTTATACCCCTTCATAACCCCCGCGTGGGTGATGTGGGATAAATCCCATATTTTTCCTCGCCTGCACGAGGAGTGAAGGGAAAGGGAATATCATTCCCTTCCCTTCACGTCGGGCCAGCTAGCCCGACCGATGGAGGGGCCAGCGCTAAGGCGCTGCCCGACGGGAGATTGGGAGTTCGACTCTCATCAGGGCAACATTATTTTTTGCTCAAAGGGCACGAAAAAAAAAAAAAAACATCCTAAGGTATATATATATATTTTTTTTGTAATATATTTTTTTTTTAATATTTTAATATATTATTGTTTAAAAATCAATTTTTTTAGGATTACATTGATTTTTACAAAATTTATTTTATTATTAATTATATAATGATTAGATTAAATTGAATTTTGCATTAAAAATAGAAAATTACAAAGGATAAATACAAGGCAATTTTTTTTTGCAAAAACATCAAGGAAGGAGCTTTTGTTTTTTTCTCAAAGGGGGAATATAAGACATAGAAGAGCACCTAATTTTATTGCAAATAAGAAAACCCTTCCTCTCTTCTCAACACCTTGTTTATTTTGCACATTTCAAAGAAGGATAAAATCAAAACAATTGATTCTTTATTGCAAATTTGAAAACAAGGAGACTTAAAAAAAATTGTAATATTCAAAGGAAAAGTGTGCATTTGTTTTCTCCAAGGGGGGATATAAGACATAAAATTGCACATTCTTTTTTTGCAAAATTGAGAAGAATTTGAAGCCTTGGGTCCATAAAAACCAATTCGTTTGTCGACTGGTTCTGGAAGTCTTTCAAACACGGGTCGTGTGTTGAATTGTCTTGGAAGGAGTGCTCAAAATTATTAATTTTGCAAAATTCAGGGGAGAAGACAACATTGTAATTCTTTTGCAAAATGGAAAACAAAGTAGGAGACATAAAAATATCATTTTTTTTGCACAACACAAAACACACATTTTGTTGCAAAAATTAAAAAGGTGCATTTTAGATTTTACTCGACACCTTTATTGGCAAATTAGGTGCATTTTCGGTTGCATCCGACCCCTAGGTGATAAGGATTTTCTGGGCACTCTTGTTTGATTATTGCATTATTTCTTTTGCAATTATAAGTCATAGAATAAAGAACACACTAAACCCCAAAATTTTACAAATTTTTGTAAATCCTTGCATAGATTTAAAGCCAAAATTACTTGATATTCTCTCCTAAAACAACAAAACCCCTAATTCACTCTTATTTGTTTGGCTTAATTTCCTCAAAATTTTCATCCTTCTTGAAGGGAGTTAAGGCAGGTGCCATTAAATATTTGTTTGAGTGAATTATATTTTGGTACTCTTTTAGGGTAATCAAAAGAAAGAACAAGTTTTTTTAAGGAACCTTCAAAGTTGCAATCCTTTGCACTAAGGGGGGATAATTCCTTTCTTCCTTCAAACATAGATTTTGATAAGAGGGAAATAAAACTTGTAAAGGCAATCAGAAAAGTCCAAATCATCAACAATTAAACCTTTTCTTTTAGACTTCATAATAGCAATCATGCTTGAAGTACTTGCAATAAGAAAGGACAAATTGGTGAACTTTTTTGATCAAATTGCCTAGAAAGCATAGTTTTGCACAAATTGTAAAAATGAAAACCATGACACCATTCAGTGTTGGTTTCAAAACAAGCAAAACTAAAATAGCAAAGGTGCATCACAGAAGCCATATTTCTAGTGAAGTGTCTCATACTGATTCTGTTTCTAGTTCAAAGATAGCACAAGGAGTGCTAAATTGCTAAAACAGTTTTGTAGAGGGAAAACACATGTGTCCCTTGGGAAAAGCACCATTTTCTCTCACTCTTCTTTTAGGCTTCATAAATAGCATAAGTTTTTTTTTTGAAGACCTTGCAATAAGGGGTGCTTGTACCTCTTTTAGGCTTCATAAATAGTAAATTCTAGGTGTTTGAAGTACTTGTAACAAGAGGAGCGATTTTTTGTGGTGTACAATTGTCTAGGAGGCAATATTTGTAAAATCCTTCACAACACTCTTGAGTTGCACACTTTTTGCAATTGAGGGGGGATATCCATTTCTTTTCTTCATTGATTTTTGTAAATAGGGAAGATGACTTATAAGGGTGCATTTTCGGCTTTGACCGACACCTTAGTCACACTTCATTCAGAAATTAATTACACTATGTTTTGCAAAAATAAGGGGGAACTTATAAGGGTGCATTTTTGGCAGCGACCGACACCTTAGCTACCTTATCTTTTGCAAATTCATATTGTAAATGAATGAACCTTGTATGAAGTGATCTATTCTACTACACCTAGAGATTGCAGTGACTGGTTATCCATGCAAATTTGGTTGGATGATGTGATTACCATAAGGAAATTCTTTGGCGTGAAGACAAAGTGAGGAATGACCCACTTTTTGCTTAGAAGCAACTAGAGCACTGTGACAGAGCAAAGAACCAGCAGATCAACATCTTCTTCACTGTATTGGGACAGCTATATACTTTACCCAAATATTGTTGTATAAAGGGATATGTATGTATTACCCAAATAATGTAATAAGGGGGGATGTTAGATTAATATTCCATTACTTGGGATAATTACCATTTACTCCACTAGGTAAAATAAGCTAGTGTATTGCATTACACTACTTAGGATTTATTTATACATTTACTGTTTTACTTTCTACCATATAGATATTTACTGTCCTAAATATATAATGGTAACTAGCCTAAATATCCTAGGGTAGTCAATCCTAAACCTAACTCTCTACTAGCCTAACGCGTTTGTTAGCTTGGTTAGTGGGGAATTAGTTAGGTTTACTATTCAATTTATTATATAAACATTAGTATTAAACCTAATGTTAAGTTAGTTAATTTGATTATTATTTCATTTGACTTACCTTGCATCAATACTATTTTCTTATTCTAGGAGATGAAATGGTGAAACTTCTTCAATAATCACATCACTACATGTACCTATATCTCAATTAAGTTATACTTCTCTTTGTATATATGGATGAATTGGCTTAGGAATGCTATCGTTCATTCATTCCCATCCTCATTCTTCTAAGTAAGGACAACTACATAGCTCTCTAGTTCACCAACTATGTAAAGGATAAAGTCTTTAGAGTAATCAAGGTTCACCAAAATAGGGGCTTGAGCAATCATCTCTTTAATTTCTTTGAATTTTCTCTTACTTTCCTTAGTCCACTGAAACTCAGCATCCTTCTTTATGAATTCGATCATTGGTTTTACCACCTGAGCGAAATCGGATATGAACTTCCTAGCGAAATTGATCTTCCCAAAAAAGGATTGGAGGCCTTTCTTATTTGTTGGCAGAGGTAGCTTGAGGAGGGCTTCAGCCATAATAAGATAAATATCTAGTCCCTTCTCTAAGATTACATGGCCTAGGATCTTACCTTCTTTCACTGCAAAAATGGACTTTTTTGAATTTATGAAAACTCTGAACTCTTGGAACTTTTCAAATACTTAACACAAATGTAAACAATGTTCCCCCATTTTGTAGGAGAAAACAGTCATGTCATATAAATAAATTAAAATGATGTGATTTAGTAACTCACTAGAATCTAAGTCCATCGCTCTTTGAAAAGTTGCTTTGGCGTTCAAAAGGTTGAACGACATTCACTGGTAGGTGAAAGTGCCCCACTTGGTAGTGAAAGTAGTTTTGTACTGATCCTCATCCTTCACCCAGATTTGATTGTATCCAAATAATCTATCTAGTAGAGAGAACCTCTATGCTCCCACCACTACATTAAGAATTTAATCAATTTGGGTAGCGGGTAGTGGTCTTTAAGAGATGCTTGATTAAGATTTTGAAAGTCAACACACAAATGGATATCTCCCTTCTTTTTCCGCACCAAGACCAAGTTTGCCACCCAAGGGAAGTTCTTGATGGGATAAATAATTTTTGCCTCTAGCATTTTTAGGAGCTTGGTCTTCATAAGTACTTCAATATTTGGGTTAATTGGCCTTTGTTTCTGCCTAAAATGTTTGATACCTTCTTGTAGCTCAATTGTATGCTAGAAGACGCTTTTATCGTACCCTCTTAGGTCATGATAACTCCAAGTGATAATATATATAGATATTCCTTGCATAGAATATTGATTTGCTTGATCTCTACTGATATACAATTAGTTCCAACCTTGATTATATTTTTGAATTCTAGCTCTAGATCCTTATATTCTCTCACATCTACTTTGATATTATGAGCAAGTGACCTGTCATATTGATCAAATAGAATTTAAAGTATGACCAATCCCTTTGGGACGTGATTATTTTTCAATTGTATTAATACCTCATACTCTTCTTCATAAAGGGTCCTATCCTCGATAGAGATGGCTTCATTAACCAAAAAATTAACAATTTGCTCATCATTGTCGAACACTTGCCAGTGGATATTCTTGTCTGGTACTGAAGGCCTGTAAATAACTCTTATCATCTTCAATTTATACATCATGTGTTCAACCAAGGAGAATCTGGCTCCAATAGATACCAAGAGGTCAACATGCTTATTTTTCTCTTGCAAAATAGCTTAGATATTTAGCGTTGTGAAATATTCAAGCAGGTACCACATCTTATTGCGATATACCTCCAGGTAATGTTGCTTTGTGACACACTTATTGGTGACTTGGTTACATATTAACTTTTAATATCTAAAGATCTGCAATTGATTGATTTCAATTTTATTTGCTTTTCTTAACACCAACCACGTCTTCATACTTAGTTGCATTATTAGTACAACTCCATGTGATTCTGTAAGATTAGATTCTCTACTTTCCTGAAGGAGAGATAAGGACAACCTTTGCCCCAACACCATTCTTACATCACACACTATCAAATAAGAGCTCCTGCTATTGGTCAAAAATAGGGTCTTCATCACTTGGTACCTTAGCCTTTTCAGGCTTGGTGATCGACTATCACCCTATTTCTGATTTTATCATGGCATTGAAATCATGCATGGAAAATTCACCTTCTATGTGGAGCTCATCCAGGGCTTCTTCCATCAGTTCTACTCCTTCTTCTTCCTACACTGCCTCAATCATATTGAATGAGTCCACTTGCTTCTCTGCATCTTGGATCCTTTTGATATGAAAGGTAGAGGGTTTCTCATTAAATTTTTTAATTCTCCCTCCTTTTAAGGGGATTTCCATATACGAATAATCTAGAGACAAATAGCCTCCTAGCTTGGTGGTGAATTTACTTGATAGGCACATACTAAAATACAACTCTAAATATACCATCACAACTTCTTATATCATGATGATTTGCGATATCTTATTCAACACAATCGAAATATCCTTGATCATCCCTACTATCTTGATCAATTTTTTGTCCAGTTGGAGTACTCCAAGACTAATCCTCATGTACTCCATACCCATAATATCATAAATAGCTTTGGGTATCATAGTAGTTGTGGCACCCAAGTCGATCATGCAATTATGCAAAACCCACCCCTCCATCCTAAGGGACAGATAGAATGGTGGCAACTTGTTCTTCTCAGTGGCTGAGGTAGTCAATGTCTGAGTCAATATAGTCTGAGTCAACTTTTCCCTTACCTTTAGCATACTTTAGTGTTTCTTGCAATAGATCCACTTGGTTGGGTAGCTAAAGTGCATAAAAGAGGCTTACCTTAGTTGGGGTTTTATTTAGTTCTTCAACAATACTATATGCCCCTGTACTAGACTCACCTCCCTCATTCATAGTATCATATCTGGTTTGATACTGTTGTCACTTTTACCCTCTGATGTTTGGTTAGTGAGGGATACCTGAGCCTTTCTCTTGCCTAGTCCCTTGTATTGGTTTTGGTTTGGAGGGTGAAACCTATGGTTGAGGAACTCTCCCCCTAGCTCTTAGAGGTAATATATCCTTCAATAGGATGGGTTCCTATAGCTTTGACACTTGGGTAGGCTCTTTTACTAGTGGTAGTGCCTTCTTGCTTGATATCTTGGAACTAGTAGGTAACTTTAACGGTTCCATTTGAACCAAATCAACTTCAATGGGTTTTCTACCTACCATTGTAATAATATAAACTTGATAAATAGGGGGGATCATAAAGTTGCAGTCCACATATTTGATCATATTCACTTGCCCACCAAGAACGTTATCTACCAAGGTTTGCACATAGTTCAAATGGACCATGTAAGTATCCTCGCCGTTTGGGTCATTGCAAGTGGAGCACTAATAAACTCTATCAGATAGACCAACTTCTTCATTATCTAACACCACTGCATTTCTCTTGGGAGCTCTACTAGTGGAAGCAAATTGTTCTCTAGTAATCATGGGAGGAGGAGTGAATCTCCTTGGTTGGAAGATTTGATAAAATTGCCTCCTTTTCAATATGGTGATCTAATTTGCCATTGTACTCATTGATGATCGCATATCCTGCAATTCTTGGGCCTGGTTTATATTTACAGGTGTTGTAGGAGTGGGTAATGGCAATGGTGCCAATGGTGCATGTAATACCAAAAATGGGATAGGAGCTGGAAGTTGGGGAACAACAAGTGATTGAAATCATGAGATGGATACCATCTGGTTCTAAGAAGAATTAAGATTACATGATGAAATAGGGTACATTAGGGATGTAGGCAATGACTAAGAGGATGCACTAGGATATAGATTTTTGGGTAAGTATGAAAAAATTGGCACAGTCATTTTCAAAGGTAACTTACCAATAGCGACTAAATCAGCCTCAAATTTCTATGACTAAGTGTACAAGGCTAGAAATATGTTGATATTAGTGTGTTGGATGCTCATGCTGATGTCAGAATGAAAATATCTTAGGTAATAAAATTTTGCTTGCTACGGGATGGACCGAAGGCCATCAGTAACTCTCTGCCAGGTTTAGGTGAACCTGACATTAAAATTTTCTACCTTTTCTTGAATGTGCCTCTGAATGGTGGTGAAATGGTGCAACAAGGAGAAAGGGTCTACCTGTTTATTGAAACACCTTATTAATTATTCTGCTAAGTGGTCCCATGTAGCAATGGTACTGGGCAACAATTATCAATACTAGTAGAGAAGCTTACCTCTAAGCAAGAGTACTAGCAGTCTTACCATGATGTCTTCTTCTACGATGCCATGGATAGTTTCCAGTGAAGTGATATCTTGGACATGCTCATAATATATCTTTCTTGTACCATCATACGTGGGTAGATATTTTAACACTGTGATTGGGATTTGGTTCTAAGCCTACAAATTGAGTGGTCTTTAATAATTCCAAGTTGGAAATTTCTTACCCAGGTGTTGTAGGTGAGTTGGAGAGGAGAGGGCAATCCTCCAAGGGAGGTCCTAGGATCGAATCTCCACCCTACCAAAAAGCTGAATTGGGTACCCAAAATCCAATTGATAATGTTGGTGTGGGCAGGGTCGGGTGCGACCCTCGGGTGACTTTGATGGTGTATAACCCCCTGTTCATGGTCTCTTAGAACAAGGCGGTCCTACAAGGGGTTTTTCTCTTAAAAAAAAAAGTTGGAAATTTCTTGGGTAGATTTTGTGCCATCTAGACCAGAGTGCTTGGCTGAGGGGTAAGCTAGATGTGATGTTGGAAGGACTTGGAGTTTGTGAAAATATGCTAGCTACTTGAAAGGATGTCCTGACTAATAGGATAGTTGAGGGTACTACTCTAGGATGTTCTCCCAAAGCATCGATGTTAAGCTCAAAGAACTCAACTATATCTTTTGTATTTCTAGCCTTAGATCTTGTGATCATGAGGGGGAGGGATTTTAAATAGCTTCAAGATTCAAAGGCTTCTGGGTGCAATTGAGTTTCCAGATATTCTTATTTGATAGCAAAAATATGAACATCAATTCTTAATACCATTTTATGTGGAACGTTTGCATCCCACCGGGCATGCTAGAAATTATTGGTCAAGAATCTACCTTAGGTATGAAATGTTTCATCCATGCACCCTAGATCTGGGTAAATTGAAATGCCGAAAGGAAGAAATGCCTCCCATGCCAATATTGAGAGAGGGTTGGTATCCTTGCTACTCTAAACTTGGGTTGGAATTAAATAAATAGGAAAGGAATGACAAATGCCTAAAAGGGATGGGAAATATGGCTATGAGCCAGATTAATGGGGGGTGATGAAAAAACAACAACATGATCACTTAGTTATACTTTAAACCAATAGCCATTAGAACAAAGAATGTGACAAAAATTAAATCTAAATACCCCCATAATATGCAACCTCAAAAATTATTCCAGCGTTTACTCTTTATCAGAAGCCAGATCCAGACATAGAATTATAGCTATCATACAAGGAAGCAAATTTAATAGAAATTAATAATAGAATGCATGCACATAAAAGGGATTCAAATTTAAACTAAGGATCCTTTGTATTCATAGCAGATCTTAGGCATAATAGTTTTCTAGCAAAACATCCATACTTATTACATTGAACCTACTAGTTTTTATAGAGGATTTTACCTCTAAAAAATAAATTCCCAACCACAAAACATCATGGTGGTAGCCAAGATTTGATTTCAGCACTCATCAAAAAGTAATGAAGCATGGCTCAAATTTGATGACTCCTTGAAAAGTAGCTAAATGGCTTCAATGCGATGACATGATTCACCTGTAACGCCATATCCTTACTTGCTAGAACCGCCTCGATTGTGAAGATCAGATTCTGGGATCTAGGGAGATTGGATTTAGATTTTCCTCTAACAAACTACTACTAAATGAGTAAAAGTGTGATGTATAAAAGCTACTTTGGGTGACTGCAATTGAAGCATAGGAGATAATAGGTTTCGCTGCGAAGAGGTATGAAAGGAAGTTTTGATGCCTCTTTCGGGAAAAATAAAAATTCATTGGTGTGGGTCCCAGCCTACCTTTGTTTGAGCATTGTACCAAAAAGGACCTTCTCTCTAATATTTTCTCATGGTAGGATAACTAGATGTACCATGGAATGCCACTTAGAAGTCATTTCATGTATATCAAATCTCTTTATCACCTTGCTGGAGAGGTGGGACCCAGTATGTAGTTTTTTGTTGACCAAGAAATAACAAAGGCGCTCTCACTCATGCAAGATTTGAAAAGGGATTGCTCTCTCAAGTGGGAGTGAAAGCACTTGGACCCCACTTGCATTTTGACTATCTTCTAGCCTAAAAATTGCTTTCACTACATTTTTTCTCTAAAACTAAGTTGCGTTGGCCTTACGTCGAGCTTAGAGTGGATTTAACCAATGGTTTCGCTACTCTCAAGCCCAAAAAGGAATTTTTGCAGAAGCATGGCATGAAAGGGCCTTCACCCATGACTTGAATTAAAAAAAAATAGGCACCATGAATACCTTTGCATGAAGAAGACTCATGCAAAAGGAGTCTGTCAAAACCTTTATGTCAAAAAGACTCTAATGAAAAAGACTCTACCTAAACCAACTTCTTACTAGGTCCTTGTGCCATGAGAGTTTGAAGAGAGATCCTACCTAGTGAAACAACAAAAAAAAGATATGCACACTCCCTCACATGCAACCAACTAGTTTTGACAAAAAAAAATTGAAGGAACCTCTCTGAAAGGGAATAATCACTTAAGAAATTATTACATCATTCAACAAAACCTTTTGCAAAATAAGAATATGGTAGGGATGCCAACAGATTGAAAAAAAAAAATCTAGATATGATTCACTTAGATCTGCCTTTCTATCAATCCCTTTTGTTCTACATTTTCATTCTTGAAGTTCTTGTATGTGAGTAAAGCCATATATAATATGTTCACAAGATCTAAGGAGAATGTAACAGTATTTTCTTCTTTATCGATAGCTTCATTGAGATGAGTTTGAAGATAGTATTCCATAGTGTCAAAGTTGTCTTCTAGGGCTTCACTATGGATTATTTTTGAAGTTAGGTCTAACATTCTTTCTGATTTCAAGAGAAGATTCATGATCCCAAGATTTATGGCACTGACTTTCTCTTTATTGATATTTGTAGTATTTTGGAGAGTAGACATTCTTATGGCTTTCTACTAGAATAATTGATCTCTGATAGAAGTATATAAGCTTGATTTGATAAAACCTATATTGATCCTTGATCCTTGTGGGCTTCCTTATGTCTCCCTAGTAATGATAATGAGTACTCTTAAGGATTTTAGGTTTTGAATATAGCTTATATATAGTTAATGGATTTGCAACTTGATAAACAATGAAATCTGATATTACCAAGTTTAGTAGAATGCCTTATGACTCCCTAGTATGAATTGGACAAGATATTAAGTGCTTTTGAGAGATATAGTTCAATCTTGGTTGATTTTGTAAAGTCATAAAAAATGCTAAAATCAACTTCTATTGTCCTTATTGCGCCTATTGAACTAAGCACATTTTATAGATATCAAGAGGTTTTTAATGTTGGATCTTTTCTCTTTATTTAAAAGGATTTGAAACAAGTAAATATTATAATGTCTAACCTTTATATGATAATGATAAACCTCTTATAATGGCCCTTTGGAATTTGATTTCAATTTTTCTAATTTCCAATAAATCAATTTGTTGTAGTAGACCTCATGACTCCCAACTTTGGAAAATTAGAAAAAATAATAATAATTGCAAAATATTTAAATGATTCAACCTAAGCAGAAGGCCTTATATATCCTAGGTTAATTTACAAATAGTATTATGATTTTTAGGTTATTTATATGCTACGTCTTTGCTTTCTCAATATTAAAATTTAATCCATAAAATATTACCTTATAACTCCAATGTTTGAAAGCAATATTAATGAGATATTTGTATTACCTCAGCCCTCTTAAATTCACACTTGGATGGTGCTGATTTCGTTGAAGTATGTCGGTCCTCTATGTACCCTTTCTATGATGCTTGATTTGATGAGGTTGAGGAAACAAGTGTGGTATGAATACTGAACTTCTTCGTTGATGCTTGGATAGTAGATGCTGGTCCTTTCAATGGAGTCTTTAATACTCCTATGTTCTCCTTATTCTATGCTTGTTATGGCTGCTGAGCTTCTACATTGACACTGGACATGAATAAATGTTGGACCTTTCAACGAAGTCTTTAATGCTCCTATTATCTCCTTCTTCCATGCTATGTATTTTTCATACTGTGCTTAGTTTTCACACTCTACAAACGTTGGACGTGAATGCTATCTCTTTGTTTCTCTGCACTGCATATATGGGCAGCCTTTGGTGGACAAATGACACTCGATTTGCTTAGTAATGCTACCTCATCTTCTTGTAACATTGCTCTACCACTTGGATAGTATTTTATGGACAAGTGGCACTTGATTTTCTTAGTAACACTACCTCCTCTTCTTATAACATTGCTCCACCAGCTGTTATGTATCCTTCTTATTTGAGCACTCTTCAATGTTCATTTATTGAGTGTTAGAGAAATGATAGCCATGAGGGAATAATGTGCCAAGTGGCACTCAGCCCTTTTGCATGGATTTTCCTATGTAATAAATCCAAGAAGGATATTATAACTCCTTCAAAGTACTTATCCTTATCTTGCATCAATTTCTTGGAGAGCAAGCAATGTATTTACTCCTACAGGTGATCTGTGAGTCATCTTGGAGCTTGGAATGAAGATGTGGTAACTCTATTACTACCCATTGTTGATGCTAATCTCAATAGAGAATCCACCTTGCTATTGTGTACTTATCCCTACATCGTACTCCCTATTCATGATGATAGAGTTGAAGCTTGAAGCTTCTGAATGCTACACTATGTTGTATCTGTTATTTTTATGTAAATAGCTTTACTGCCTTGCTTCTGATTTATGCAAATATGTATGATAGAATTACTTTGGCTCCTTTAGCTTATATAGGTATTCTTTTTGAGGCTTGTTGTCATTTACATAAAGATTATTTTGAGTATAGGTTCAATGCTAGAGAGAATTCCCTTTCAGTGATGGAGAACATTCAATATTTTGGCTCTCCTTTGGCATTTTCTTTGGTTGTTTCTTCCTTGTGCCTGTTGTGCCTATTGTGGCACCTTTAAATATACTCCTTTACCTAATTTTGATGTAATATAGAAGTGCAA
Source organism: Wollemia nobilis (assembly GCA_028583015.1). Taxonomy (NCBI): domain Eukaryota; kingdom Viridiplantae; phylum Streptophyta; class Pinopsida; order Araucariales; family Araucariaceae; genus Wollemia; species Wollemia nobilis. Next base: position 485,609 of record JAQPPZ010003258.1, read on the forward strand.
AACCATTTAATATAGAACCCTTGTATTGCACCTTTTCCTTGCTCTCTTTTGTAGGTCTGAGATTATTATTTTTGTAGCAGATGGATGAGTGCAAGAGGAGGGTTTTAAAGAAGTCTCTTTGGCTAGAATCCTTACCCTTTTTGCTTGGATGATTGATGGTGAATCCAAGCCTTGTAAATGCTATAGAACATAATATTTATTTTAGTTGCACTAACCCTAAGTGCTTGGATTTGAGACTCACAAAGTATCAATATTAGAAGTTTATTTTTGGTTAGATTGTTTTTTTACCTTTTCTTGTAATAACCAATTTTAGTGGATTCTATTGGCAACTATGAGTTGCAGGTTTTTGTGCTTTAAAAAGTGTCTTTAGACACTTTATTTGAATTATATTTTGTAGCCTTTATTTCAAAGCACAAAACTAATTTCTTTTGAGAGTAATACTAGTGCAAATAGCTCTAATATATTCTACTTTTAATGCACTAACAAATTACACATTATCACTTCAATCTACTCTCAAGAAAATGCACTTAATCAATTCATTGCAACTAATCAAGAATAATCTCAAATGAACCTTAAAGATTTATTCTGTAAATTATTTACAAGTAAGGTATTAGGAGATAGTCTTCTTTTACTTTCCAAAGTAGATAGTAGGCTAGTTGATAGATTATTAAAAAATTTGAAATCTAATCAACTCTTAATGTGCAAATGAACATTAAAAAGAATCATTATTTTTGCACACTTGAATACTGTAATAAAAATATTCATTTTGCAACTTTAATTAGGATGAATGTGCTTTAATATTTCTGATAAGTAATTCACCAAATGAATCTACTTGCACCAATATTTTTATACCTTTTTTGAATGCTTTTGTAGTTCATTTTTTGCTTCTGTAGAGGATGTATATCTTAGTGCCTAAGAAAACCAAGTTGCTACCTTGAATAGGATCTTGTAGCTCTTTGTAGACTATTTTAAACAATTCCATCTTCACCATTTTGATGGTCTCAAACTTTATTTCATGAGCCTAGGATTTGGTGACTTTGATCTCCTCTTGTAATCTTCTCATTTTGTTGTATATTTGGAGAAGTTTGTATCTCTAAAGCAGTGACCTCTTTATATATGAGGTAATCTTCAAATATCTTGGATTTGATAAGCATATTTTGCTTTCAAATATTCTTGTCGAATTTTGACTTCAAGTAGGATCTTCTCAATATTTTCAATGTCTTGAGGTATTCACTGGATTCTTCTTCTGCTCGAATTTGGAACTCCTTGCCAAATTTTCCTCCTCTTGGGATTGTTGTCAGATGGTGACAATTGTCCTAAGTCCTTCACTATCAAGGGCTTCTCCTTAGTAGTGGATTTATCTAGTGAGTTCTTCTTTGATAATTTATTCAACAAGTCTCTCCTAGCCTTTTACTTGAGCTTATTGTTGGATGGTGACAATTGTCCCATGTCCTTCACTATCAAGGGCTTCTCCTTGGTAGTGGATTTCTCCAGTGATTTCTTCTTTGAGGATTTCTTTAGCAAGGCTCTCCTACCCTTTTATTAGATGCTCATCAATATCTAATCAAGGTGTTTGATCTTATAGCTTATTTTGGTCTTCCTAGAGACCTTATCTTCAACCTTCTACTTTTGGAAGTGTTGGTGTTGAGATATTCTCTTGGATATCTGATTCTGCTACTTCTGGATATGATAAAGACTCTCCCAGTCCTTCTTCTTCTTCATGGCCTATAATTTCTTCAATATGATCTCCTATTGATATCCTTTTTACTTCAGGTACTAGATTGGTTATGAAGAAGCTTTTATTTCTAACTTTCTTGTAGGAAAATTTTCCAACTTACTAGATCACCTATACCTGCAACACTGAAATCTTCTTCTGGATAAAATGCACCTAAGGCCTATTTTAGTATCAAGAATTCTATGGTTTGTTCTTCAATTTCAAGGCTTCTATGGCCTTTTTATCTGGATCAAGGCTTCTATGGTATTTTCTTCTAGATCAAGGCTTCTATGGCCTTTTATTCTATATCAAGGCTTCAATGGCATTTTATTTTTGTGTTAAGGCTACTGTGGCCTTTTATTCTAGTGAAGTTATTCAATCTATCAATGGAGATATCCTATCTCTAGACTTCACCATTATTCTTTTCCAAAATATTCTTTTGGAGTATTATTCCTTTTGCAATAACTAATCTCTGCACTTTGAAGGCACTCTAACCTTTGGGTAAAAAAGTTGAGGTCACTTAGATTTCTATTGTAGGAGGTATCCCAATCATCTGAGTATTAATTCCCTAGAAAAATAAACTTTCAGGTAAGTATTTCCAGATCTCTTAGCTTCACTAGTTGATTTTTCAATCTAGTGGATCAACCATTGAGTTCTAGTCTTCACGAGTTTTCCTTAAACTCTACGGAAAGACTCTAGCCCTATGTAATCTCAATATTTTTGAAACTGATATTTCAGTCCTCACTTGTAACTCTCCCTAATTCTACCACCTAGAATCTTGTAAGAAATTTTGATAGTGACTGGCCCAATTGCACGTTAGGTTCTCAAAAAACTCAGGATCAAATAATAGTGGTTCCCTCTAGACCTACTGTGGCTTGATCTACCATAGCTTTGATACCACTGTTATATTTTGATGCCACATATATTAGGAGATATAATTCACAAGATACAAAAATAAATAAAATAGATCTGCGAGATGACTAAAATATGCTATAAATAGAAATGGTAAAAATATTATAATAGTAGCAATGGAGAAAAGGGCACTCCATAAGATATGCTACTGCTCCATGAGGGAGCTATGATATTATAGCTCACACACACTACACCACTACCTATCTACCACACACACACTATGATGCTACTCTACCTTATACTTCTATGATCTATCTATGGCCATTATATAGGAAGATAAGTTCCTTGGTCGATACTCTATCTAGTACAAGTGGACACCTTGTACATTACAAATTGCATATTGACACGTGTGCATTTATTACATTACATGAAGTAATTAGATAACTTTCCCCTAAAGTAACTTAATGTCCTAATTATGTACCAAGGGAGGTACATTTACATGACCCAAATAATGTAATATGCTCTATTTTCTAACAATTAAAAGAATTCAGGTCCAAGGTGTAGACCAATTGGTTAGTATAAATCCCATAAGAGGGGTGGAGGTCCAAGGTTTAAATCTTAGGACTCACCAAACTAAACCCATGTCTCTTTTCTAGTGATTTCAATGGTGTAAAATATTTAAAATTATTGTGGCATGGTGGTTATAGGGGCAGACTACATGAAGATCTATGTGGTAGCTTATGGGGTGGATAGTACAAAATACTATGGTGGCCATAAAATCTAGATAGCCTACCCGGATTCATGGCAGCTATCGATTCCACCATGTAAATTCAAAAAAAATTAAAAGGATTCTTGTGTGGATTAGGGTTTTGGGACTTCTTATCAACTCATCCATAAGGTCTTAAAGAATATTGGTAATACTCTATGTGAATTTATCTATGAGGGACAAATTACTAAGGAGAGAAGTCATGTTGTATACACTCGAATATGTGTTGCATTGGTATTTGAAAGTCTCTACTATAATCCATTAGGATAAAATATGAATCAAGAGAATGGGATCAACAAGTGGATTATGAAAATGTTATATTTTTATGTTGCAAATATCATGAAACTGAACACATGGTAAGAGACTATAAAGTGAAAGTGATGGAAAGTTTTGGGCATGAGGCTAACTTCAATATGAAGCAAAGGAATAATATCATAGGAGAAGCTAGGTCAAATCAAGAATTTTAAACTCATAATAAGTGGGAAGAAATACCCCTCTACATCATCATATGACAAAAACCATTACAATTCATTCAAATCAACCATTTGAAGAGAATAATGTCATGAGGGATGATAAAATACAATGCATAAGTTCAAATATAAAAGTAGTTAAACGTGTGAAGGAATATGGGAAAGAAAATTTTAAAGCAAGGGAATATGGGGATGTGATTTTTAATGTGAATTAGGTGAATGATGTCAAGCTTAATCTAAGTAAATCATCTTTATTTTTCTGAAGTAGCTAAAAACTTATCTGTCTTCCTTGCAGATCAAATATTTCTTGGAAGAATTTGATACACCCTCGCATACACTTTTTTGAAACAAATGCCAAAATCAAGCCCCTTATAGGCTTAATAGCAAAAATTGCAAAAAACAATTAGTACTTGTGAAACCCAAAATTTCAACTTTAAACAATACTAGAAATATGTAGAGTTGTACCTGAAAAAAAATATGAGACATTGAAGTTGGTCTCTAGGTATACTTTGTCCTTTTCACTTAATACAAACTTTGGAGTGATAGGATCATAATTTGTGTGAGACAATCTTATTAATCGATGGATGTATAAGGGTTTGATAGAAATTTTGATATTCTTATTGTTAATTTTCAAATTGACAGTCGTCAAATAATTGGTGAACGCAACAATAATCTTCAGTAGCAGTTTGTTGTCTATTTTATACTATAGCATTGACACTAATATTGAAGACTACAGTCATTGATCCATGTTATGTCATAACACAGTGTGGTTAATATTTCATAAATAAGGGGGCACCCAAGGTTTTTGAAAGAAATTTTGCAAGTAACAGGGGTGGAAGGGGATGTAATTGATGATTTGATAGGAAATACCTAGGGTAATGTGTGAGGGATCAAGGTGTGGGGTGGAAGGTAAAATATTTGAGGGCATACAATAGTTTATGCTTACTACTTAACTCTGATGTGTTGTGCATAAGAAAAATATTAAAAAATTATTGAGGTACGATGGTTCAAGGCATAGGATGTGAAGGAAAATTTTTTGAGGGCGTACGGTGGTTTTTGCTTAGATCTAATGTGTTGTGCATGAGAAAAATATTAAAAAATGATTGTTGATACATTTTTATAGGCTTTTGCATGCCAAAATAATTTTTTTAGGTTGACACATGGTATCATATTATTTGACATGTGGCACCAGATCATCAATGGAACCTCTACTGCAACCAATCATCAATGGAACCTTTTGCTACAATCAATCGTCAATGGAACCCTCTACTATAATCGATCATCAATGGAATCCTCTATTACAATCGATCATCAATGGAATCCTCTATTGCAACTGATCATTAATAGAAACCTCTATTGCAACTGATCATCAATGAAGCCCTCTATTGTAATCGATCATCAAAGGAACGTTTGATGCAATCAATCATCAAAGGAACCTCTACTGCAATTGATCATCAATGGGAATCTCTATTGCAATCGATCATCATCGTGCTATCATTGATAGAACCTCTACTGTAACCAATCATCAATATGCTATCATAAATAAACCTCTATTGCAATCGATCGTCAATATGTTATTGTTAAGCTTAACTATCTGTAGTTAGTCTATCAAATATTGTATGGCATTGGTCATCAACAATGTAAAATTTGCCCTAATTTTATAAATTTTGGTGAAATATAAATGCAATTCACCATATCTCCTACATGAGTTTGAACATGATTCACCTCGATTTTGAAATTGATTAGACCCATTTTATAAATAGAAATTTAGGTTCAAACTCTTATGCATAACCCTACTAGGTATGATTGCGTTGATGTGGCCTAATCAAGTTCCATTTGAGGAAGTGGAGACTAAGATGTCTACATTTTATTGCTAGGATTCTCTGACAACTTTGTTTTGGGTATTTAACCACTCCATGATGGTTTATCAATGCAAGTATCAATGAGTTTTTTAGTTGTTGGGATCCTTTAACAATATATTTTAACCATTGGAGGTGTTATGGAGAGCATTAACTTGTATTCCTGATAAATTTGGACTATATTGGGCCCTTAAATTCTTGATGTTGCTCATCATATATGAAAGTCTGGCAAATTTCATACTTAGCTAAATTTGAGCTCCTTGATGGCTACTAGGTAATAAGTTTTTGGTTTTGTCAAATGACGGGTTTTTGGTTCTCCTCTGCTGACATCAACAGTAAAAAATCTCTGGTGGCACCCATACTTAGCAAAATTTAAGCTCCTTGATGGCTATCAGGTGATGGGTTTTTGGTCCCCATATACTGACATCATTAATACAAAATCTTTTATGGCTTCCATACTTAGCCAAATATGAGCTCCTTGATGGCTTCCAAGTGATAGGTTTTTGGTTTCCCTTTGCTAACATCGATAGTACAAAATCTTTGTTGACTTCCATAATTTGCCAAATTTGTAATTCTTGATGGTTGTCAAGCAATGGGTTTTATCCTCCTCTACTAAAATCAATGGCTTCAAAATTTTGGTAGCCTCTATACTTAAGCAAATTTGAAGTTCTTAATAGTTGTTAGGTTTTTAATCCTCGTTTGCTAACATTAGTTACTTCAAAAGTCTAACGACTTCCATACTTAACCAAATTTTAAGCTCTTGATAGGCATTGGGTTTTTAATAATCCTTTGTTGACATCATATGCTTCAAAATTTTTATAGCCTCTATACTTAAGCAAATTTGAAGCTCTTCATAGCTTTCGAGAACCACCACTTTTTTATATAGCAAGAAGATGAATGTGGGTGATCATGAAAAATACCCATAGTGAGACTATAACTAGTTATACAATTTGTCAAATAATAATGGTAACCTATTCATCCTTAAGTTCTAAATTTATTAAGGATACAACTATTGCCATAGCATTCACATGGTGATTTTTGGACCAAGGGAGAGCCTCAATGGTAATCTGATTAAAAAAAGACATGAGATTTTCAAAAATAGCTTTATAAAATTTTAGTTTATCGTACTTAGTTTGATATACACAATTGATCTATTTAATAACTAATTAAGAGTCACTAAATATAGCTAATATTTGTATCTTTAGAACGAGTGCAACTTAAAGTCCTAATATAATGGTTTCATATTCAATAGTATTATTAGTGCAAAATAACTGAACCTTGAAGCATAACAGGATGAGTTGCTGTTGTAGGATCTTCAAGATGATGCCTTTCCTGACATATTTGACACAAAAGGTACCATAAAATAATAGAGACTAGGTATCTGAATGGTCAACCTCTACAAATAAGATAGAGTCATCCAAAAACTCAATAGTCAAAGGGTGACTATCTTCCAAGGAAGATGCTCCTAGTGACTAGAGATATCTCTCATCCTCCTCTCCCCACTATGATCCATGGAGGGAGGAGATATCATCACAAGGATTCTATGAATAGGGGTCACTTTCATCATTAGGATGTTAGGATCCCATCCTAATGCTATTTTTTAATTCTCATTGCTTATGTAATGACCCACTTCCAACATGGAGGATCCCATCTATAATGTTATTTTGTAATATTTTGTAATGTATCTGGCAAGTAAGGCACCTAGCCAAGTGAGGCTATTTCATGTAATCGTTATCAAGATTGTAACCGATATTTGGTAGATGATTCTAGCTTGAGTGGCATTTTGCATGTAATCCAACTCTTGAGCTTAGGGTTAGGGTTGCATGAAGTATTTTCTTTAAAAGCTATGAAGCCATGTACAAATGTATCTTTTTACAAGTAAATGAAATATTGAAGAAGGTTGCCCCCTTGAAGAGGCCTACAATTTAGTGCTTATTGTGAGATTGTTTATTTCTGCATTGTGATATTACATGAGTTTATGCTTAATTTCAATATTTTGTGTGTGATTTCTTATTTTTAATAGTAGGTTTCTAACAAGTGATAACAAAGTGCTTTTCAAGGTCAAGTTTTACTACGACTACAATAATTCTTACCCATATGTTTTGTCTATTAGGTATAATTTTTCTATTTTTTTATTCTATTTTCCTTTATTTAAAATAAAAAACTAGCAAAACCAAACAACAAAAAAATAGTCTTTTTTTAGTTGAGTAGGTTAGAAACCTTGTGCTGAGGGTTTTAAAATATCATGAAGGAGTTGTCATTATTGGCTAAACTAGATAGCCCATAAAGTGTCTAGTGAAGTGAGGGGCAATAAGGCTCCAATACTCAAGCCTCAGACAACACTCGCACATGGAATCGAGCTCCCACACATCTTCGGGTGTATAGGGAGACCATTTAGGCTTAAACAAAATTTTATTCAATAGGAATATTTTCAAACTTGTATTATCCATAGTCCATGGGACACAACATCCTAGACGATTATCCTCTCGTACTGCCAGAGGGGTAGATATTGTGCTCAAGGGTATGTGTGGAATCCTCCATGGGTAGTGGTCTAAAATATTGGTCCGAGCACTATTGTTCATCATTACAGTATAATAGAGGGCCTATGGGTATTACATAATCCTTTGCCTCGCATACTGATGCATAGTCGTTATACACATCATTAATTCTCAATGAATTTGTCAATCCAGGGTAGTGTACAAGGCTATCTATGGAAGAAGGGGTGAACAGGGTTATAACTTAGGTCAATCTAGAGCAACAGGTCTTATTGGTGAAACCGATTGTGTGGGGGATTTAGGACATTCCTATCTCTAAATTGCATGAATTAAACCTTAATCTAAGTTGCAGAAATGGAAACTAATCATTAACTATAGAAATGAAGTCCTAATTACAATTGCAGAATGAGACCTAATTATGTTGCAAAAATAATAGTTGCAGAATTAGAAGTCTGATTATAATTGCAGAAAGGAAATCTATTTACTTTTGTAGCAATGGAAACCTACTTATAGCATGGAAATGAAACCTTGTCAAGGCTCTGTAATAGAAGGTTGTCAATCTTCCGTGCGAGGGGTTGACAACAAAACACAAAATGCAAGAAATTACAGAAAACAAGTAAATTCTAGAAATGACGATCTGCAATAAATTGAAAGCTTTGCTTGAAAGTGGGGATTACAACTAAACCATTAATCACAAAACATAAAATAAGCTAAGATTGCAAATATCATTAGTTGTTTACAAAGGAATGAAATGACAAGTTCTACAACTCATTCTGCTGTAGCAAAATCAGAATAAAAACCTGTTGTTAGTCCTCCTCCTAGGTCTGGAAGTGGCCAGCCTCCTTGTCCGGAAGAAGGTATGAGTCTCTCTCTCTCTAGATCTTACTCACACTCATTTACAAGCAATATGAAATAGAAATAGTACACTTTATTGATTCAAGAACATGATTACAATAATTCTGCTGAAAACCTGTTACAGGACTATAACAGTCACTTTTCTAGTTATTGCCTATTTTCTACTTTTTGCTTTCTCTATCTTCTATCTCCACTCTCTCTACTACTACTACTAGCTCAACCTGAACGGGAGCCATATTTATAGATGTCCTAAGATCTACTAACAAGCTGAGAATATCTCAAAAGATCTAATCCTATTATGCTGCAACAATTCCTGGTTTTATCCTAGAAGAAGATCAAACTTGATCTTTCCATAAATGGTGGCTTTGGTCGGCAAGGACGGCAAAGTCAGATCGGAGATATTTTCCCTTACCCTTTTCAATATTTATTTCCCTTTTTCCAGCGTCAAAAATCGGTCAACAAGTCAAAAAGCACATTCTGTTTTCATTTCGAAGATAAGTGGCTCATTTCGAAGATACTGCAATTCTCATTTCGAAGATCCGCTCATTCCGAAGACACTGTGTTTTCTCATTTCGAAGATATTTGTTCATTCCGAAGAGACTTCGGAATGAACAAATGTGGGCTCTTTAAATGATTTCCTCTGCATTTCTCATGTGGGTTATTTCTCAAGATCAGATTCCAATGGTCTTCATCTCTTTCCATATGTGAATTCCATGCCTTGCCATTCATTGGCAGTTGGCTAGAATTTACATGGGAAAAACCAATTTTGCTTGCACAATAATGAGTTTGCTTGCACTGTTGCCAGATTTAGGTAAAATAAATGCTTGAGACATATCAAAACATGATTAGTGAAATGTTGCTATCAACCTAAGCATATCTCATTTAGCAAGTCATAACAAAACAACATAAAACTTATGCAAAAAGTTGTAAAAATTAGAATATAGTATTTCAGATACATTCATCATGCAAATAGTTAATACACAACATATTGAATTAACTTAACTAGCATATTAGATTAAACATAAGAGTTTATAGGCAATTTTAGTGTTCAAAACATGTTATGATTGAGGCATTTCTAGGCCTCATCATTTTCCCCCCAACTTATATTGATGCATGTCCTCATGCATTCTATTGGGCTATGGAATCACATATGTCCATGGTCAAATTCCATGACCTGTAGAACAACTTCTTGCCTATATAATATCCCCTGTTCTCCTGAAGGTTCCTGAGCCATTCTTCAAACTGTTCATCAGGTTGGGCATCTTCTTCAAAGTAGAATGGAACTAGAGTGATGATGGTTGGAGGCCTAAATCTGAGACCTATCCAATTATGTTGCATGATTTCAATCAACTGTATTACTCCTTCTACCCTTCTTCTGGACCATTCTAAGTTGATGGGGGAGATGGGTTCTCTTTTCTGCAAAGACATGGAAAGTTCAGCCCATCTGTTTCTATGACTGATAATGCTGGCACAAAATTGTCATTACAAAAATTGTGGAATCTGGTCACACAGTCCCTCAAGTTTGTCAAGTACATTCTCTTTACATCATCCCTGTTCATCATGGTGAAGTGTTGTCTGGTGATAATTGGGTGATTTGGCTGAATTGCTCTGACTAACAATTCAGCTCTTGTTTCAATCTCTTTATTTCTGCCTTTTCTCCTGGTCCCAATAAAACTGATTCCGCAAAGTGGACATGAATGCCCTCAATTGAACATCTCCAATGTAGATTTGAGGATGAAATTCTACTTCTTCTGGAATAAAGAAGCTATGTAAAAATAGTTCACATAGGAGATTTTTCTGCTCAATAGGGTCTGTCAAAATATGCTTCCAGGAAATCTACGAGTGGTGTCCAATTTATATGGGAGACCTGAACTAATCCTCATGACCTCGCCATCCGAGGTATTTCTCCTTCAGAATAAGACTATAAAATCTGGTCGGCCGTCTGAATTGGACTAAAAATTTAGCAATTTGACATAAATCAGACACTTTTTCTTTCAATGCCCTGAATCTCTGTTTCCTTGGCCTCTAGTTGTTTTCCTTCTAATTTGAATTTTTTAGTCTTAGTGGCAAGCTTCTCATATCTAATCACCCAACTGGCTATGTCTGCATTGTATTGTTCTAGGGACACAGTATTAGGTGGTCTGACTACAGGTGGAACTCTAGGTAGCAGATCTACCTGAACCCCTTTTTCTGCCACTTCTACTGGTTGTTCATCTATCAATAATTCTACCTATACCCCCTTATATGCTATTTCTATTGGATTGTCATCAGAAAGTAATTCCACTTGTACCCCCTTATCTGCTATTTCTACTGACGGTGTAACAGTTTGAAATACAGGGACATCAATAGAATTACTTACTTGAACAGTTTCATTTCTTTGCTTGGACTTTTCTATCTTTGGTGAATCATCTTCAATATTTTTTGCTATGCTCTTTGCCAATTCTGAAGCATCTTTGTGATGTCAAATCCTCATTCCAAATATAAATCCTCATTCTGAAGATAAATCCTCTTTTCGAAGATCAGGCTACATTGCGAAGGTAAATCATTCCGAAGATATAACTTCATTCCGAAGACAATTCCTACTGCATTCGAAGACAAATCCTGCTTCATTCTAAAGACAAATCTTCATTCCGAAGATAAAGCTTCATTCCAAAGATAATGCTTCATTCTGAAGACAAATTATCATTTCGAAGACAAAGCTTCATTCCGAAGACAAATCGTCATTCCAAAGACAAAGCTTCATTTCAAAGACAAATCGTCATTCCGAAGACAAAGCTTCATTTCGAAGACAAAGTGCAACATTCATTCTGCTATCATTCCGAAGACAATTTCAATCCGAAGACAATACAACAATTAATCTGAAGAAGATAGCAGGCACTATTTTTGGCATTCTTGTTTCGAAGATTAGGCAAAAATCAATATTCTCATTCTCAAAACATGTTTTAAGTATGCCAACTCTTATGGATACCTTTTATGCTAATGGTTAATTGTTATATACTATATACCAATCATTTACAATGAAGAAATGTAAGAAATATATACCTGATTAAAACAAGTTAATGCAAGTTTTTGAAAGATGATTGCTTTTGTTGATGTTCTGCTGAGATTTTCTGCAATATTTCAAAACAAGTGCAGTTGGTGAATTTGTACAATGATGGTTCAAAAATTTTCAAGGTTATGCATGCCAAAAAACTGGTTTTCATGCATACCAACCCAGTAGTGCCTTAGAAAAGGTTTTCACTACTGAGTTATTCATTTTTCTCTCTTCTCTTTTTTCTTTTTTTATTTTTATTTTATTTTACCTCTCATTTTTTTTTTTTTCTTGATTCTGACTATGCCCATGAAGGAATTCATGATTTCCCTGAAATCATGCCCATGAAGGAATTCATAATCAAAATTTATTCATCTTTTTGTTTTCTGCTTTTTCTAATTTTTTTTGTATTTTTCTATTTTTTTCTTGAAATCCATGATCATGTTGATTGTTTTGAAGTGGAAGAGGAAATTTCTTCCACCTGTTGTGTATCCAAACTGTCAAGTCGCTGCAAGAATTCCTCTTTAGTCAGAGGTGTATGGTACACCCTGAGGCGATGTCCATTCACTACCAACTTTCTCTATGACCCATCAATAGGAGATAAACGAGCTGCTCCATTGTCAAATACCTCTTCAATCCGGTAAGGTCCAAGCCATCTAGTTCTCAGCTTTCTAGGGAAGTCCTCATAGCGAGAATCAAACAGTAAAGCCCAATCTCCTTGTTGAAGTTTCCTCTGTTGAATGTGACTGTCATGCCACATCTTCCTCTGCTCCTGAATTACTTCAGTTTGGTGCAGAGCATCCAACCTAAGTTCATCCAATGCATTCAGCTATAGAATCCTGTCTATCTGTGCCTGTGACAATTCAATTCCAATTTCCAATGTTGTGCATAGTGTTAGTAGCTCAAATTCAATAGGTAAGAGGGGCTTTTTACCAAAGACTAGTTCATAAGGTGTGAATCCAGTAGTGGATTTCCAAGTAGTATTGTAAGCCCATACTGCTTCAGGTAATTTATCTAGCCAGTTTCTCCTATGAAAAGCTACTATTTTTGTTAAGATTCGTTCTAGTTCCCTGTTTGTTACCTCAACCTGGCCATTTGCTTGTGGGTGATAAGGTGATGATTTTCTATGTTTGATTTCATATAATTCTGTAAATGCCTCAATGACTTTAGATGCAAATTGGGGTCCTTGGTCTGTGGTGATAGACCGGGGAGCTCCAAATCTCTAAAAATTTGAGTATACAAGAAATCAGTGACCTTCTCTTCACGAGCATGTTTGAAAGCACGCACCTCTACCCACTTTGTCAAGTAATCAGTGCATACTAGAATATGCACCTTTCCTTGAGAAGGTGGATCAATAGGTCCTACAAAATCAAGCCCCCACCTCTCAAATGGCTCTAAAACCAATTGAGGCTGCAGTGGCATTTCATTTGTATGAGTGGGTTTCCCCATTCTTTGGCATGCATCACAATGCTTGATGTACTTTTTCACATCCTTGTGAAGAGATGGCCAATAATATCCTGTCCCTAAGATTTTCCTAATTGTGCTTTTTACAGAGTAGTGTCCACCTGAGGGTTCATCATGACAAGCCCTAAGGATATCATACACCTCATCCTTTCGGATGCACCTACGTAACACATGGTCGGGACTGCACTTAAAAAGTATACCCTTAATCCATTCAAAAGAAGAACTCTGTTTGATCAATTGTTTTTTTTGTTTTGAAGTGAAATGTGGAGGAACTTTCCCTGTGACCAAGTAATTGGCTATATCTGCAAACCAAGGTGATTGGACTGATATAGCAAATAATTTTTCATCAGGAAAGGTGTCTTCAACTAATTCCCCTTCATCTCGTGTTCTGTAATCTGGACAAGAAATCTGCTACAACATTAGCTTTTCCTGGTTTGTTGATTATAGTGATATCAAATTCTTGCAGCAACAGTAACCAACGAATAATTCTTGCACTTACCATAGGCTTATTCATCAAATACTTAATGGTTGTGTGATCTGTGTGAATAAATATTTGATAACCTCGTGATGTAATGCCTGAATTTGTTGATGGCATAAATTATCGCCAAGAATTCTTTCTCGGTTGTGGTATAATTTTTCTCAGCTCCTGTCAAATTCTTGCTAATGTAGTAGATGGCATAGTGTTCACCATTGTCAATTTGTCCTAATGCTGCTCCAATTGCCGTATTGGAAGCATCAATCTGTATGTGAAATGGTAATGTCCAATTAGGTCCTCTTAACACAGGTGGAGTTACTAATTTCTCTTTCGGAGCTTCAAATGATTCCTGACACCTTGCGGTCCAGGAAAATTTAGAATCTTTAGTCAATAGGGCAAACATGGGATTGGCTATTGTGCTAAAGCTGGGAATAAACCCGTGGTAAAAACCAATGTGTCCTAGGAAGCTTATGACATCAGTCTGAGTTTTAGGAGGAAGAAGATTCTTGATAATTTCCACCTTCTTTGGATCAACCTGGATCCCTTGAGGAGAGATGTGATGACCAAGAACTATTCCTTCCTTCATCATCATAAAACATTTTTCTGGATTCAAGGATAACTGGTATGTTTCACAGCGAGCTAAAAATTTGTCAAGGTTTTCTAATGTAAAGTCAAAATTCTGTCCACATACTGTGAAATCATCCATGTATATCTCAACACTGTTGGTAGTCAGATAAAAAAAAATTGCTAAGACCGCTCGCTGAAATGTTTTTGGGGCATTACACAAACCAAAAGGTAAAACCCTATAGGCAAATGTTCCCCATGGACGGGTAAAGGTTGTTTTCTCTTGATCTTTAGGTGCAATCTGAATTTGATTATATCCACTAAATCCATCAAGAAAACAAAAGTATTTCTTTCCAGCAAGGGTATCTAACACCTGATCTATGAAAGGTAATGGAAAATGGTCTTTGTATGTCACTTTATTCAGCTCTCTATAGTCTACACATACTCTCATTTTTCCATTTTTCTTAGGAACTATAACCAATGGAGAGACCCATTGGCTATCAAAAATTGGGTAAATGAATCCTACCTCCAAAAGTTTTTCAATTTCTTCCTTTACAATATCCCTTAGGGCAGGATTCAGTCTTCTCTCGGGTTGTCTTACCGGCTTGACTTCTTCAGTATAAATTCTGTGGGTGCATATATCAGGGTGAACTCCTGACATATCTTTATAGTCCCAAGCAAAAGCATGAACATGCTTCTGCAAGACAACTATCAATTTTTCTTCCTCTTCCCTAGTAAGCCAACTATAAATGTTCAAAAATTTGCCTAGATGGACTTCTATTTGTTTTGTATTTGGAAGGACTGAACTCACTTCTTCATACTTGGTGATTAGGGAGTTAAGAGGACACTGCTGAGATGGGAGGAAATAAGAAGTTTCTGTTTCATTACTTCTTGATGGAAGCATATCCTGTATGGAACAGTGAGAAGGAAAAATCAAGTGATGGTGCCACCCATGTGGTAGTGAAACAGAGTTTTCTTGTGATAGTACAGATGGTTCACCTTCAAAATTTTGGTTCTCCTCATTCCTTAACAATTGATGGATATTTACTGCTTCCTCTTCTAACCCTTGTTCATGCAGAACATTCATTAGGATAGTTTCATTTTCTAAATTTTTTGTGTCATGGAGGTCTTCTGTGTGTTCCCTTACTACCAAGGTGGCTAGTGTGGAAATAACCTCCTCTGATTCTTCATCTGAATTAGGAAACCATAACTGACCTAAAAAATTGTTGGAGGGTCTTGCAGGAGGATACAGAGAGATCTATTTTAGATCAATACCATTTGAAATAGTCATTTTTCTAGATCTGCAGTCTATGAAGGCTACTGTAGTTGCAAGCCAAGGTCTTCCCAAAATGATGGGATATCCATGTGCTGAATTTCTTGGTTGTAAAACCAAAAAATATAGGGAATTCCCAAGAAGAAACTTCTATAGGAACATCTTCAATGATACCTTCAAGTTTTGCAACTGACCTATCAACCATTTCTAAAACTGTAAATGTGGGGCTGAGATGTTTGAGCTATAATTGTTTCATTATATCCTTGGTCATGACATTTATTGCAGCTCCTAGATCTACTAAGACATTTGATATTGGTACTGAACCTATGGTAACTGTGATAACTGGACTTCCTGGGTCACTATACTTTGGAGGTACTAGTTTTCCAGATAAGAGATCAACTATCTTTCCTTCAACTCTGAACAGTCTTGGGAAATGCTTTCTTTTTTCTTCCTGCTCTTCTAATGCACAAATCTCGGATAGTACTTTTAATCACTGGTATATCCTTAATGGCTTGCAATAAGGGCAATGATATAGTTAACTTTTTAAGTTCCTTGACCAGGTCTGACTCAGAATTTTTTGTTGTGGTATTGAATCTTTCAGGATATGGAATTATCCTTGATGAAGGTAATTGTTCTGCCTATGGTTCTATTTTTTCTTCTTCTTTCTCTATTGTTGGTTTAACTCTAACTGGTTCCAAAGGTTCTTGCTCTTCATTTTCCTTGCTTTTATTTGAAACAGGTTCAGGTACAACTTTTCCTGAACGAAGTTGGATGTTACTACAATCAATAACATTTATTTCAACATTTTCTTCAGCTTCAGCCACATAGACAGGGGATGCCTGTCTCATGCTATTTGGATTAGTGACTGATTGAGCTAGAAGTTGAGGTTGTTTCACCTGTTGTGTTTGTTGTGGTTGGTTCTATTTTTCTTGAAAATTTTGATTAGGTGCAGGCAACAAATGCTGATTTTGACCTTGATTTCTTTGTTGCCTTGGATAGGACTGGTATTGTTGACTCCACTATGGTTGATTTTGCATCCAATGTGGATTAGTCTGATTCTGATTCTAGGATGGGTTGTTTTGATTCCATGATGGGTTGTTTTGATTCCATGATGGGTTATTCTGATTCTGATTCTAGGCTGAATTACTCCAATTTGTTTGTGGCCATTCTTGGGAATTTGTCCATTGAGGATAATTCCAAGGACGTTGGGGTGGTTCTGATTGTCCCCAAGGCATAGTCCAAGGATTATGCCCCCAATTTGTAGGAAAACGAGGGGGATTTTGGTATTGAGAGAAATTTCCCCCTTGTTTTGGTCCAACATAGTTGAGTTCCTCAGTCTGATTTTCTAACACAGTTTTGAGTTGTGGTAGCAGGTGGCATTTATCAGTTGAATGCTTCTTTGAAAAGATACTACAAATGGCTGAGATAGATGTTTTATTCAAAGGACATTCCTGCAAAGCATGTTTATTTCTACATCTTGGGCAATAAATTGCCAAAGGTTCTATGGTTTTTGCTTTTGCAGACATTTCCCCCAAAGTTGTGTTTAATTGCACTAGAATATCAGTTTTAAAATTTGCAAGTTCCTCTATTAATTCCTTCACATCAGTGCCATTTGTAACCTTTTTTCTTCTTCCCTGCTTATTGCGAGAGTAATTCCTATAGAGATCCACAATTTCCTCATTACTAAGAGTATTTACATCCCCTTTTCCCATAAAATCCAATACATCTCTGGATTCATCTTGTAATCCTCTCAAAAATATGGTTTTACATAACTCTGGTTCTACAAGTCCACATCTCCTTTGAACAAAGGAGAACCTATCAAGATAGTCTTCTAATGTTTCATCATCTTCCTGTTTAATCTTGAATAACTCATCTTTCATGTTCCTTACATGGCAATACTCCTGATATTTGTCTAAAAACACAGTTTCCATTTGATCCCAAGTTCGGATGGAATTTGGCTCTAAGCTCATGAACCAGCGTAATGTTGAGTCCTTGAGTGTTGAGGGAAAAACCTTAAGTTTCTGATTGTCATTTACATAATCATAGGTTTGACACACTACTTTGAATTCAAACAAAAATTGATCAGGATCTTCGAGATACAACACCTCAGAAGGTTGGAAGTACCTGAAGGTGAAATAGTTTTCATGGGAGAGTTTTGTGTTGGATTCAAACGGATAGGATATTCAAATGTTCTGGAAGGTTGGGGCATATCCTGATCATCTCCTTCATTATGGACATAGCCATGTTGGCCATCTCTATCTAGATTGCCTCCTTCTGCCATAGTTTCTGTTCCTTAGTTAAACCTATCCAAATTTCTCTCTCAAGAGGTCCAAGATCCTCTATTGATAATGAGTCTGATGATTCTTCTTTCTTAGGATGTTCTAATGATGGTGAGATTGGTGATTTTCCTTTCTCAGAATGTTCTAATGATGGTGAGACTGGTGATTTTTCTTTCAATATTTTTGGTAATTCAAACACAGGTGATTCACCCCTTAGGCGTGAAGATCTCCTTAATGGAACAAGCCAGGGATCCTTTTGGGTAATTCTACCTTTTTCATCCCTAGACTTACTCATTCATGTTTACTCTTAAATGACATAAATTATAGGTCAATAGTTGTTACTTTAACCAATTGTTCTATTCAGATTTTATCCTGAATCTTCACAGCTTAGTCTAATTAACAGCTATTGGACTGTTGTTACCTTCTAGCAACACAATTCCCTGAAAATGGCACCAAAATGATGCGTAGTCATTATACACATCATTAATTCTCAATGAATTTGTCAATCCAGGGCAGTGTACAAGGCTATCTACAGAAGAAGGGGTGAACAGGGTTATAACTTAGGTCAATCTAGAGCAACAGGTCTTATTGGTGAAACCGATTGTGTGGGGGATTTAGGACATTCCTATCTCTAAATTGCATAAATTAAACCTTAATCTAAGTTGCAGAAATGGAAACTAATCATTAACTGTAGAAATGAAATCCTAATTACAATTGCAGAATGAGACCTAATTATGTTGCAGAAATAACAGTTATAGAATTAGAAGTCTGATTATAATTGTAGAAAGGAAATCTATTTACTTTTGCAGCAATGGAAACCTAATTATAGCATGGAAATGAAACCCTGTCAAGGCTCTGTAATAGAAGGTTGTCAATCTTCTGTGCAGGGGTTGACAACAAAACATAAAATGCAAGAAATTACAGAAAATAGTAAATTCTAGAAATGATAGTCTACAATAAATTGAAAGCTTTGCTGAAAGTGGGGATTACAACCAAACCATTAATCACAAAACATAAAATAAGCTAAGATTGCAAATATCATTAGTTGTTTACAAAGGAATGAAATGACAAGTTCTACAACTCATTCTGTTGCAACAAAATCAGAATAAAAACCTGTTGTTAGTCCTCCTCCTAGGTCCGGAAGTGGCCGACCTCCTTGTCCGAGAAGAAGGTATGAGTCTCTCTCTCTCTAGATCTTACTCACACTCATTTACAAGCAATATGAAATAGAAATAGTACACTTTATTGATTCAAGAACATGATTACAATAATTCTACTGAAAACTCATTACAAGATCATAATGATCACTTCTCTAATTATTGCCTATTTTCTACTATCCTTTCTCTATATTCTATCTCCACTCTCTCTATCTCCTACTACTAGCTCAACCTGAACGGGAGCCATATTTATAGATGTCCTAAGATCTACTAACAAGCTGAGAATATCTCAAAAGATCTAATCCTATTATGCTGCAACAATTCCTGGTTTTATCCTAGAAGAAGATCAAACTTGATCTTTCCATAAATGGTGGCTTTGGTCGGCAAGGACGGCAAAGTCAGATCGGAGATATTTTCCCTTACCCTTTTCAATCTTTATTTCCCTTTTTCCAGCATCAGAAATCGGTCAACAAGTCAAAAAGCACATTCTATTTTCATTTCGAAGATAAGTGGCTCATTTCGAAGATACTGCAATTCTCATTTCGAAGATCCGCTCATTTCGAAGACACTATGTTTTCTCATTCCGAAGATATCTGTTCATTCCGAAGAGACTTCAGAATGAACAAATGTGTGCTCCTTAAATGATTTCCTCTGCATTTCTCATGTGGGTTATCTCTCAGGATCAGATTCCAATGGTCTTCATCTCTTTCCATATGTGAATTCCATGCCTTGCCATTCATTGGCAGCTGGCTGGAATTTACATGGGAAAAACCAGTTTTTGCTGCACAGTAACAGTTTGCTTGCACTGTTGCTAGATTTAGGTAAAATAAATGCTTGAGACATATCAAAACATGATTAGTGAAATGCTGCTATCAACCTAAGCATATCTCATTTAGCAAGTCATAACAAAACAACATAAAACTTATGCAAAAAGTTGTAAAAATCAGAATATAGTATTTCAGATACATTCATCATGCAAATAGTTAATACACAACATATTGAATTAACTTAACTAGCATATTAGATTAAACATAAGAGTTTATAGGCAATTTCAGTGTTCAAAACATGTTATGATTGAGGCATTTCCAGGCCTCATCACGTACCCTGGTTTTATTAAAACTTCATCCTATAAAAATAAAACCCTCCTATTCTGCTAAACCTGCATTTATGACCCATAAAAGTGACCTTACGAAGGACTTCCCTATCACTGAAGAATAAATTTTTACATCCACAAAATAGTTAGGAGAGAGTCTACAAGTGTCTGTGATAGTCATCAATATTCTAGTACCATCTAGGTTAGTGGCAGTAATAGTTGATTCAGTGATAGTAAAATTTAGGTTGATAGTGGCAGTAATAGTCATTTGTACTGGTCAAATATTATAGATTATCAGTGTCAAAAATAAAACTATCAGCGTTAGTAACCACACAAAATAAAGAATCTCAAGGTCAATAAAGTGAATAGTGTTGATAACTATAATACAAGTTATAGGGACAGAGATAGGACAATAACACGAGGTTCAGTATATATAACACACAGGTTGGAGACAGTGATCCAATACCCAAATTTTGAACCGAATCTCCAAATCAAAAATTGACCACACCAGTAGACTCGTCAAAATAGAGGATAACAAAATTCTAGGGTGCCCAAAATTAGTGTTGTGGAATATAGCTCACTGTGACCATCTTCTCGAGCTGATAATTTTGATATATAACATGCAAGCACTTTTTTGGACTCCTTACTAACAATAGTAACTCCTAAGACCACACTTCTATTTTTAGTAATTTAGTAAATGAGGTTCAAGACTATCCAAAATGGCTGCTAGCACTCGTGGACATAAAAAAGAGTTAGATCAAACCACCAAATTGCTAGAATCCTTAAAAAGCTCCATTTATAGCATGCACATAGCAAATCAAGCTATGAGGGTAAAGCTTCAAAATTTTATAGATGATTACGATATCTCCTAAACCCATCTAAAATAACAATTCACAAAGGTTGAGTCCAAATTGCAAGGTGGTCCAAGCAAGTCTGATTATCATACTAAACAATCACAATTTGATCGAGGTAAAGGAAGGGCAACAAATGACTCTCATACTCACTATGATTGTGATCCTACCTTTAATATGCCTAAATTGGACTTTCCTAAATTCAATTGGAAGAATGTAGATGGGTGGTTATGTTGTGTTGCTTAAATTTTTAAACTCCATGATATCCCTAGATATTATAGAGTTAAAATGGCCTCCTTCAACTTGGAATCTAAAGCTTTACAATGGTACCAATGGTTACAAAACACTACTCCTAATCCTTCTTGGGAAGACTTTGAGTCTTAATTACTCACTCGCTTTGGCCCTAGTGAGTATGATGATTTTATAAGAGCATTGACAAAGTTGAAATAAAATTTGACAGTTTGATATTACCAAATACAATTTGAGAAATTGGCCAATAAAACTAAGGGATTGAATGAAGGGTTATTTATGAGTTGTTTCATTAGCAGTTTGAGGGATGATATCCAAGCTGAGGTCACAATGTTTAAATCACAATCCATGATACAGGCTATCAAGTTGGCTTGTTTGGCTGAATCTAATTTTTTAGCTTAGAGATGGATATATAAATTTCCACAGGCTAGACCCTACTTCCCTCCTAGACTCCAAAATTAGAATGAAAAAAAACTACTGCACCCAAATATTTGACTACTGTAGAAATGGATGCGTGATGTACCCAAGGACTGTGCTACAACTGATGTGCACCCAAAATAAGTTGTTCCTCATAGATGCTGATGAGCCTAACACCAACTACCAAAGTGATGCTGACACAAAATTAGTAGAAGAACCATCCCAACCGAAGGAAGAAAGCCAAGAAGAACTACAGGTTGAAATTTTTGTTCATGCTCTCACTGGCATTACTACTCCCTAAACCATAAAAGTTATGGGTTATTTCAAATACCTATGTCTTACCATCCTAATTTATTCTAGCAGTACACATAACTTTATTGATCCCCGCATTACCAAGTAGGCAAATTATTATGTACATACATGTAATTCCTTTGATTTTATGGTAGCCATTGGAAGGACCTTACCTTGCAAAGGTAAATATTGTAATGTTAAAGTAAAAATTGGGGAATATGAGCTCAAACAATATATGTTTGCACTTCAACTAGGGGGATGTGATATCGTGTTGGGAGCTCAATGGTTGGGTACATTGGGAACCATATCATGGAACTTTGCCAAGATCTGGATGAAATTTTCATAGAATGGATAGTCTCACACTCTCCATAGCTTAAAATCTAGGTCTTCACAGATTATTAGTTCTAGCCGAATGGAGAAGTTGTTAAAAAATAGTCTCAAGGAGTCATAGCTCATATATTTGTGATCCAACCTACCCCTTCCAAGGAGGATTCCATTCCCATAGATTTGTAACTTATTTTGGCCAAGCATAATTCTATTTTTGCTGAACCATCAGAATTACCTCCTTGACACTCCCATGACCATGCTATTCCATTGTTACCTAGAAATGCACCACCCAATATTAGATTGTACCGGTATCCTCATGCTCTTAAGTCAAAAATCGAGAATTTAGTACAAAAATTGTTAAAAACTAACATCATTCAACCAAGCAATAGTTCATACTCTTCTCCAGTTTTACTGGTGCATAAGAAGGATGGATCCTAGCAGTTGTGTATTGATAATCATGAGCTCAATAAAATTACCATCAAGGATAAGTTTCCTATTTTGGTGGTGGATATCCACCAAAATCTTTCCAAATTAGACCTTCATTTTGGGTACCATCAAATCATGCTCAAGGATGAGGATATCCCCAAAATTACTTTTCGTACTCATGAAGGTCACCATGAGTTTTTGGTGATGCCATTTAGCTTGACTAATGATCCTTCTACTTTTCAAAGTCTCATGAACATCTTTCACCCATTCCTTTGAAAATTAATCCTAGTTTTATTTGATGAAATTCTGGTTTACATCTGCTCATGGGAAGAGCATCTTGTTCATGTGGATCAGACTATACAGTTTTTGGCACAACATCAACTTTATGCTAAGCGATCCAAGTGTTTTTTAGGTTGATAAAAGTGGAGTATATGGAACACATTATCACCAAGGTGACATCAAAGTTGACACCAAGGAGATCTAAGTAGTTCAGGAATGGTCAAAACCTTGCACTCTCAAGGTTCTTTGAATATTTTTAGGGATTATAGGTTATTACTATATTTTTTTCGTAACTATGGTAAAATTGTAGCTCCCCTCACTTCCATGTTAAAGGACTCTTTTACTTGGATGAAACCTGATGAACAAGCTTTCCTAGACTTGAATCATGCTATGACCACTACGCTAGTTTTAGCCATGCCAAATTTCTCCAAGTATTTTATCATTGAAAGTGATGCTTCTAGTTAAGGTATAGGTGTAATGTTGATGCAAGAAAGGAGACCCTTGGATTTCACTAGTAAAGAAATCTCTAGTCACAATCTAGGAAAATCCACTTATGCTAAGGAAATGCTAGCGATTTTGCATGTGGTAACCCATTGGTGATCATATCTCATTAGGTGTCATTTCTCCATTAAAACTGACCATCAAATTCTCAAATAGTTTTTGGAGCAATGAGTTGCCACCCCCGAACAAAAAAATAGGTTTCTAAGCTCATGGGCTATGATCATGATATCACTTATAAGAAGAGCAAGGAGAATATTATGGTCAATGCTCTCTCACCAATTTGAGGCTCACAGTATGCTATGTGCTATTTCATCACCCATTCCACAATGGATCGATTCCTTACAATAGGAGGTACTTTAGGATTTAGGCTTGTAGACTTTGATTGCCTCTCTACACACTAACTCTACTTCATGTCCTGGCTACACTTGGTATGACCATGATTTGTGTTACCACCAACGCCTTGTTGTTCCCCACACATCATTCTTATAGGAAATTCTCATGAGGGAACTGCATGTCTTCCCATCCCCCAAACTTTCAAGATTCCTCAAAACATATGAATGGCTTAAGCACAATTTTTTTTGGAAGGCCATCGAAAAGAACATTCAAAATTTTATGGCAGCTTGTGATACCTATCAATGGATGAAAGGTAAAATGGTGCTTTCTTCATGCACTCTCTAATACTCGCCCATTCCTAACCAGGTTTGGATCAATATTTCCATGGATTTTATTGAAGAGTTTCCTAAGTCTGGAGGTAAATCTATTATTCTCATGGTAGTGGATCATCTTTCGAAGTATGCTCACTTTTGTTCTCTCTCCCATCCTTACACAACCTCCACTATTACCCAAATTTTTCTTGATTCTATCTTTTGCCTTCATGGTATGTCCATCTCCATTGTGTTTGATCATGACCCAACCTTTACTAGTCACTTATGACAATAATTGTTTAAGTTGTAGGGAACTCAGCTCAAAATGAATTTAGCTTATCATCCGTAAATGGATGGCTAGAAAGATATTTTCAATAAATGTTTGGAGATATTCATTGCTTTACCTCTGATCCTCTTAATCAGTGGGTAAAGAGGCATCCTTTTTCCTAGTGATGGTAAAACACTTCCTATCACAACACAACCAAGGTGTAGACACCAAAACAGCACCAATCCGATTATGTGACTACAAACACTGATCACATTAACACACACAGCCCCCAGGGTAGCCCCCAGAGGTTAAACAATGGTTCTAACCACTTACACAGCAGTTTTGCAAGTCAAAAATCAGTTTGGCACCTTTTAGACACTTTATTTCTTATTCGTCCCACCCAGGGACGAGTGCAAATTTGTACTCGTCCTACCCAAGGACGAGTATGGATTTGTACTCGTTTCACCCAGGGACGATTATTAGCGCTCGCTCCGGGGTGGGACGAACGCCAGGTTTGACCAGCAAAAAGTCAGACCTCAGCGCATGACAACTCAGAACTACCACTCAGCTTTTCATGCATGACATAGGAGTGCAAGTGAGTTTTCTAAAACACACAAAGACATGCACAGAGGCAGTTAAGAAGCCCTTGATCAAGAAGAAGTCTTCTCTTCACAAACAAAAGCATTCATGCAAAGAAACACTTTTGCATGTTAATTCAAAGAGACCCCTTGGGTCTATAAAATGGTGAGTTTCCTCACCCAAAAGGATATCCGAGCGAGAGCATTCCGAGCAACGAAGTGTTGTTAATTCACTTACTTGCGATTTGCGCCCAAACCCCAATCTTTTGACCACAATATTCTATCAATTTGACGACAACACATCACATCAGGTTTCGGACCCATCTCAAGCGGATTGGTGTCGAAGCAAGGTTTTATCCGTGGGTGGTTCGCCTTCGGGCACCTCCCCGCTTTATTTCTTTTATAGTATTTTAGCTAGTTTCATGTTTATGCATTTATCAAGTTTTCGGTTCATTTAGATTCATTTCAGCTATAGTTAAGATTTATCTTTTATTTTTCATACACAGGTGCTACTGATTCTTTGTTTGTTTCTTTGAACGCAGATTTCAGGTCTATTGAAGGAGCAGCGAGGAATCGACCTTTGTCAACGCAAGCGGTGACAACGTTTTGGTTCGTCCATTTTATATGTGGGCACGCGGAAGAGGAATTATGAAGCAAATTGTAGAGATCAATATCTAACGCTCCTATCCCCTAAAAAGGAAGGAGACGTATTGTAACACGAATTGAAAAGAATATCAATAAAAAGGGCTATAGTTTATATTGCTTTTATATCTTGTGTTCATTCATTTGTGTTCTTTCCTTTTAATGCAATTTTGTTTAGTTTTTCCTTTTTGTTTCCGAAATCTCGTGTTTTCAATGGCGATCACGGTGGGACGACTGTCCTCTATTTTTTTTAGGTTAATTTACTGATCTAAAATTGCTTTTTTTTACAGGTACCTATTTTTTTTAACCTCGGACTGTTATTCGTCTCTGCACGTGACGATTACAGAATTGGTACTCGTCTCACCCCGGGACGAATAAACTATTCGTTCCACCCTGGGACGATTACGGTCTGTTATTCGCTCCACCCAGGGACGATTATAATTTTGTGCAATTTTCAGAGCAAATCAGAGACATCCTGTTAGGCAGAGAAGAGGTAGGGGTTTTTACAGCTTTTGTCAAATTTCTATTTTTTTGTTTTCTGGTTTTCAGTTTGTATGGCTTAGGGAAAGATTTCTTTTCGTTTTCCTGTTTCAATTTTGCACAATTAAAATGAACCCCACACATCACGAGGCATTTTAAACCAAGGCGTTGGTCGTAAAACCCCAACCCTTGAACAAGACCAAAGGTGGATTCCATTATCACTTTGGCTTGATATATTGCATCCATTACCTCGATCGCGACTGTTGCTAGACGTAAATCCTGACGAAAGCTGACCGAGTGTAGCTTGGGGTGATTCCCAGCACGCGAGGATAAGTCTTCTATGGTAGGTGTCATAAACAGAGCGATTCCCCTTCCGTACCGCCTATGTTCCACGTATCATCTTCTCTCACGTACCTATAGTCTCCCTCACGTAAGGGCGGGTATATAGAGAGGTTGGTATATCGGTCCGACAATGGTATATTGAAGGGGCGACCATATTGGGAGTCATAAGAGCCTTCATACTTGCATTTAAACGTTTCACAAAAATCTTCAAAAACAAAACAAACAACAAAAACACACTAAACCAGATTTAGGGCACACTATTAATCTTTAAAAGAGATAATCATTGCTTGTGTGTGTATGCTATTTTCTGTTTAGACAAAAAAAAATCAAAAAAAAAAAAAAATCATAAACAAAGATAAAAATCTATGCATTTTGTCACTCGCTCCAAAAGCTCCAAGGATTCCTGCAATCGCTTGGTCACCCCAAAATGCTCCAAAGGTGTCCATGAACCCTTTGGTCAACCCAAAAGTGCCCTAAGGTTCCCATAAGTGATGCAGGACCATCCAACAAAATATGGGAAATTTTATATTTTTCTCTAAATTTTAGTGCATCTTGTCGGGGCCATAACTTCTCAACCGTAGCTCCGATTGACTTGAAATTTTACAGGGAGTTAGTTGGGATAATTTTAAACAAATATAATTCCTTAGAATTCTATTTGCCCAGAAAAGTCAGTTTTCGGGGCCAAATTCCATCATCTAGTGCCCCAAAATTAGGTTTTAAAATTGGGCACGCAATTTTATGCACTTTTTGAGCTGTTCAGATGTCAATATCTCCTAATGTATTTAGAGTTAGGACTTGAGACTTCATTTTTGTCTTATCTACTATAAGAGGGATGCGCACACCAATTTTGGGCCCCATCTGAATCATTTCAATTTTTAGGGTTTTTAGAGAGACATCGCCATGGTATTCACCCGTAGTCAAGCCCACTCATGGGCAGACGCTGTGGAGAATGTCCAAAGAAACATGAGTCGCATCCGTTATAGTCCCCAAGATTTGGTCATACCACCTTGGTGACCTAACACACAAGGCAGTCCCCTACACACCTTAACGGAAAGGGACTATAGGGGCACCTCTTCTAGGGGCACTCCTGTTCAGCATAGCACCCAGCACGCATCCTCCCATGAGGGGTACATCCGTAGGAGAGCTCCCTTAGATGCTCGCTATGAGTGGTCACCATGCAATGAAGCACTAGGTCAACATAGGGTTCGACGGGAGGAACCACATGATTACACTATCCCTCCTTCACCCCCTCTAGTTGTCAGGACTACAAGGACAAATTTAGAGCACAAGGCTCCTCAGGCGGGGCGAGCCAACTCTGCCCATTCCTATTTCACTTACAAAAGAGATCACGAGGAAAAACTTTACCTTCCTCAAGAGCAACATACATCGCAAGAACAATACGCCTCCGCAATTGCTAGCTTTCAAGATTACCTATTGAGGCCAAAGCCTCGGGGGAATGCCGCTACCCCCAATAGAGGGAGGCGACCTATAGAGATCTCGGATCACCATGACCGAGATAGATATCTAGGAGAGGCATCTAGGCCTTCTAGACATGAGACGACAGGACCAACTATCTTAGAATCTACCAAGCATATTGCACGTCGGATGCAACTCACGATACTTGAGCTAGAACAACAACAGTTAGAGCAACAATATCTTTTAAATTAAGAGTGCCTTCAGTTCCAGGAGGATGAGTTGTTACAACACACTATGCGGGCGAAGACTCCAACCCCTCGCATGCATAAGACAAAACATTATGAGAAACACAACTGGGTGCAAGACGGGTCTCTACGACCTTATCAAACGTTGCCCTCGACGCCTCCTAGACTTGAGCGGGAGGCCAATCCTAAGACCAATGACGGGTGCCTTCTTCAGGCGCCCACCCAGGTTCATGGACCACCCCCAAAAATTCTTCAAGAAGCCTCTGAGGAACCTGAGCTAGAAAAAGAGTGGACTAAAATGAAATACCAAAGCATGGGGGGTGCTATCCAGCCACCCCTCCCAAGGCATCAAGTTTCCCATAACTTGCAACGGGAACAAATCAAACAGGAGGAGCTCAAATCCCCCGATACAAGCAATGCGCTGCCACAACACTTAGAGTTGGTAGAGATCAAGATTTTGGGGTCCCAAATGCCCAACTCACATGAAAATCCTCTCAAAGAGGATCAACCCCTAGTTGTAGAGCTACCTAATGATGAGGTCTTCCATATCTCAGAATCACCAAAATTTGATGAGCCTGACTCTCTCGCCAAAGACGAGTCAACATATGCAATAGTGCCATGGGACCCGTTCGAGTTTGACAGCACTAATTCACAGGTGGTCCCCATGGATGAGCATCACAAAATTCTCCTAACATTATTCCCTTTGGAGGCTCCCATCGAGCCTGTGCCATTACAGGAAAATTCGGTCCCCCCACAAAGCACGAAACAACCCCATCAAGACCATGTCAATCTGCTCGAGTCGGACGAGCTTAGCATGTCACAGATAGCTATCGAGGCCAACGAGGGCCTTTGGATCATCGACAATGATTACGAAGATGAAACTGAGATGGCATATCTCAATCATGCACGATGACACAATCACCCTGTAACCCATGACGAACTAATGGCCCAACTAGGCATAAGACTAGGGCATGAGTGGCGCATAGACCCGACCCACTGGCATCACATGTTGATCCCACTCCTTTGGGAAGATCGTGAGCACCTTCCACCCAGAGATATCATAGCACCATCAGTGCCGAAGGCAGACCTTGCCCTCCTATCCGTGCATAAGGCCGATCCATTCGTGCCAATTCCTACAGAGCCAGATCCGATGCACAAAGATCATCACGCTGGGGGTACCTCTATTCCCTGAAGAGCCAGTGGGTTACACCAAACGCTCCAAAGGTGTCCATAAACCCTTTGGTCAAACCAAACGCTCCAAAGGTGTCCATAAACCCTTTGGTCAAACCAAAAGCTCCAAGGATTATCGCAATCTCTTGGTCATCCCAAAAAGCTCCAAGGATTATCGCAATCTCTTGGTCACCCCAAAAAGCTCCAAGGATTATCGCAATCTCTTGGTCATCCCAAAAGCTCCAAGGATTATCGCAATCTCTTGGTCATCCCAAAAGCTCCAAGGATTATCGCAATCTCTTGGTCATCCCAAAAAGCTCCAAGGATTATCGCAATCGCTTGGTCATCCCAAAAAGCTCCAAGGATTATCGCAATCGCTTGGTCATCCCAAAAAGCTCCAAGGATTATCGCAATCGCTTGGTCATCCCAAAAAGCTCCAAGGATTATCACAATCACTTGGTCACCCTAAAAGCTCCAAGATTTAAAAAACTTTGGCAAGACAAAAGCTCCAAGGATTACCACAATCGCTTGGTCAACCCAAAAGCTCCAAGAGTTACCATAACTGCTTGGTCAACATAAGTATTCAAAAATCAACAAAAACAACACAAAAATCAAAATCACAAAAACATTTGCATTTCAATTCCATGCATTCTCATAACACATCAAAATTACAAAAACAATTGCATTTCAATTCCATGCATACTCAAAAAAAAAAACAAAAAACAAAATCACAAAAACAATTGCATTTCAATTACATGCATTCTCATAACAAAACAAAATCACAAAAACATTTGCATTTTCCATACATTCTCATAAAAAAAAAAAAAGGAAATCACCAAAACATTTGCATGCATTTTCATAAAAATCAAAATACAAAAATATAGGTTGCATTAAACATTGCATCCATCCCTTGCATACTTCGATAGGTCATACAAGTCAAAAGCACCATAGGCTGTCATTACTTGGCAATTCCATCATTTCCACCTCAAATCCATTTCCATAAACGCATACATCCAACATATCACCTTTTTATTTTAGCATAGTCGATTGTTTCCTAATGTATATAGGGTTTTCGTCATTCAGATGTCTTTAAATTTCTAGCCAAAAGCTGTACACAGTTAAACAAATTTTACACGGGAAAGTTTTACTTGGATCACACCTTGTTACGTAGCATCCCAACACAAATTAACACACATAAAATAATTCCTAAGTTGTGTGAACGAAAGATGAAACCTGCACCGTAATCCAGGTCACCATAAGCGAAACGGCTATCTTGCTTATCCCCCTGTGCGAATGACCCTAGGAATGCTGAGAGTTGGCAAAAGGACAAGCATCCTCCCTACCCAATTCCCCATGAATCCCAAGTTCTCAAAAGTTGCAAAACATCAAAAATTTGCAAAACGTCAAAACATTCAAAATTGACATCCTACAGTGCACACATCAAAAGGCACGTACAATAGTGATTCTCGTCACTCCCTATCCCTTGCTCAAAAAAAAAAAAAAAAAACATCAATAAAACAAAAATAAACAGTGATCTTATCACTATAAAGGAGCAAGTATCCCAATACAATTGAAGAAAAGAAGGGAGTCGAACTTGAATCCCTGGAACTCTCAGCATTTCGACAGGTCATGAGGCAAGCTTCAGTACCGGTTTGGTTGATAGCCTATCGGTCACCGGATGGTAAACCTCTCGCATGACGATATATCTGTCACATTAACTTATGTATAGATCAATGTTTGCATGTGGATGAGCTAGCTTATGGTATCCTAGATAGCATCGCAGATTAATCCGACTAAATACAATAAAGGAGTTAGTGGAGCTAATTAGGTGATCCTCGGTACAGGTTCGGTTGAAAGCCCATCTGGCACTGGCGGTATCCTGATGAATAACACATAAACGAACTCAATTGCACACACAGGGATGTGAAATAACTTGGTTAAATTCAAGTCGGATTTATACCTTGTTCAAAAGTCTTACGAGATAAATGTACAGTCTTGGCTAGTTAGTTAAAATATCTAAATCTCAGAAAAGCTTAACTACATTTTAAAAACAATTGTCACATTTTATTCCGTACATCACCATCAAAATATATGCAAAATACAAAAACAAAGTTTTCACATGCATAGTCATCCCATTAGTATCGCAAGTCAGTCAAATCTTGTACAGTCTATGGTGCATCGACACATCATCAACAACTCATTTCATTCATTTCATATGCCTACATCATACAAATTAGAAACATCACATTAATAACCGCCTCTGCATACATCAAACACATACATAAAAAACACACCACAAAAAAAAAAAAAAAAAACAAACACAACAAAACAACCAAAATATAAAAATGACAAATGCCAACAAAAACACTAAAAATTGCCGGACAAAAGTGCTCTTGCACTTAACCTCTTCGCATTAGAAAATTGATGTCGGGGTCTACCTTGTCATTATCCTACTCCCCAAGAAGGCTACCATAGCCGGACCGCTCCACGGGAAGACGGATTTTCGCCCATGTTACCCCCAAATGGCATCCCAAAATGGGTTCACACCCACCAAAAATAGGTCAAAAGAATGTTTGGAAACTGCTCGCGCATTCAACGGACAACATCTAAAGGCACCCTCACTTAAGTCATCTTGGGTCAAGCGACTCGTCGCTTTTCTCATGTCAGTCATTCCTTCATCGATTCGTCGCTTGAGGGGGTAGTCACACTTAAGTCACCAATCAACAAACACACACCCAATCACGGCAATAGCATGCATTCAAAGAATCATTGACAAAGACAATCACGCTCCTTCTTGGGGCAGCAAACAAGCAATAATCACAAAATTGATCAAACACTTGGCATTCCCGAAGCATGAACACAAGGTTCCCCCGTGGATAAAAGGTTGCGCCCTTTGCCTATTCATGGTTGATCAATGTCCAAGCTCAAGTCACACCTCACCAAAATAGGTTAATACTTGAAATCAAATTCCTTAGCTCGTCAGAAGCAAGGATTCAAGAATGCATGCCCTTTCCATACTTGGGGCATCAAGAGTTGGTTAGGTTACTGAGAAACCCTAATCAATAGTGCTTTGGTTATCTATTTTTGCTCGACGCTGCGCCTTGCACAACGCTTCCCAAAAAGGGGCATCTGTAGACACCAAAATAGCACCAATCCGATTATGTGACTACAAACACTGATCACATTAACACACACAGCCCCCAGGGTAGCCCCCAGAGGTTAAACGAGTGGTTCTAACCACTTACACAAGCAGTTTTGCAAGTCAAAAATCAGTTTGGCACCTTTTAGACACTTTATTTCTTATTCGTCCCACCCAGGGACGAGTGCAAATTTGTACTCGTCCTACCCAAGGACGAGTATGGATTTGTACTCGTTTCACCCAGGGACGATTATTAGCGCTCGCTCCGGGGTGGGACGAACGCCAGGTTTGACCAAGCAAAAGTCAGACCTCAGCGCATGACAACTCAGAACTACCACTCAGCTTTTCATGCATGACATAGGAGTGCAAGTGAGTTTTTTAAAACACACAAAGACATGCATAGAGGCAGTTAAGAAGCCCTTGATCAAGAAGAAGTCTTCTCTTCACAAACAAAAGCATTCATGCAAAGAAACACTTTTGCATGTTAATTCAAAGAGACCCCTTGGGTCTATAAAATGGTGAGTTTCCTCACCCAAAAGATACCGAGCAGGAGCATTCTGAGCAACGAAGTGCTGTTAATTCACTTACTTGCGATTTGCGCCCAAACCCCAATATTTTGACCACAATATTCTATCAATTTGACGACAACACATCACATCAGGTTTCGGACCCATCTCAAGCGGATTGGTGTCGAAGCAAGGTTTTATCCGCGGGTGGTTCGCCTTCGGGCACCTCCCCGCTTTATTTCTTTTATAGTATTTTAGCTAGTTTCATGTTTATGCATTTATCAAGTTTTCGGTTCATTTAGATTCATTTCAGCTATAGTTAAGATTTATCTTTTATTTTTCATACACAGGTGCTACAGATTCTTTGTTTTTTTCTTTGAACGCAGATTTCAGGTCTATTGAAGGAGCAACGAGGAATCGACCTTTGTCAACGCAAGCGGCGACAACATTTTGGGTAAATGGATGGCTAGAAAGATATTTTCAATAAATGTTTGGAGATCTTCATTGCTTTACCTCTGATCCTCTTAATCAGTGGGTAAAGAGGCATCCTTTGTCCTAGTGGTGGTAAAACACTTCCTATCACAACACAACCAAGGTTACCCCTTTTGAGGTATTTTATGGGTGCCCTCAACTCACACCTTCCTCCTACATTCTAGGTAGCTCTAGGGTCCATGCAGTAGATACTACTCTTAGTTAGTAAACCGATGTCCTCCATCAACTAAAGATGAATTTGGATGCAGCCCAGAACCATATGCACCAACAGGTTGACCAACATTATTTTGAGTGCAATTCTGATGTGGGTGATATGGTTTTCCTTTGCTTTTAATTGTACAAACAATTGTTCCTACAGCTTTGCAAGTGCAAAAAACTTGTTGTGAAACACTATGGGCCCTACCATGTTTTGCAACGGATTGGTGCCATAATCTACAAATTGGCCCTTCCACCTACATCCAAGTTCAATCTTGTTTTTCATGTTTCCTCTCTCAAAAATATCATGGGAACTTAGGTACAGGGTCAATTTGCACTCCTAAAATTATATGAAGGTTCTATCTTGCTCGATCCCAAATAGTTATTGGATCATCGAACTCACAATCTCTACAACCGCACCATTATTAAGGTCCTTGTTTAGTGGTGTGGACTTCAACCCGAATATGCTACATGGGAGTCTCTCCATCAGTTCCAGCACCAGTTTACTCATCTTCAGCTTTGAGGATAAATATTTTTGAAGAGGAATGACATGTTAGGATCCCATCCTAACGTTATTTTGTAATTGTCATTGCTTATGTAATGACCCACTTCCAACATGGGGATCCCATATATAATTTTATTTTACAATATTTTGTAATGTATATGGTAAGTAAGGCACCTAGCCAAGTGGGGCCATTTCATGTAACTATTATCAATATTGTAACCGATGTTTGGTAGAAGATTCTAGCTCGAGTGGCATTTTACATGTAAGCCAACTCTTGAGCTTAGGGTTAGGGTTGCATGAAGTCTTTTATTTAAAAGCTATAAAGTGATGTATGAATGTATATTTTTGTAAGTAAATGAAATATTGAAGGAGCTTACCTCCTTTAAGAGGACTGCAATTCAATGCTTACTGTGAGAGTGTTTATTTATGTATTTACTTTCCACATTGTGATATTGCATGATTTTTTGCTTAATTTTAGTATTTTGTGTGATATTTCTTATTTTTAATAGTAGGTTCCTAACATAGGATTAGACAATGCTAGGAACATAATAGGCTCAGTATTACAAGGAATATACTCAATCCCATAATGACTAGGCTAGGTGTCAACTTCCAGGGAATCTTTGATCCCTTGTTTGTATCAGCCTAGGCCCTTTTTGAGGTACACTATGTTGAATAGAATTTGCCTAAGGACCAAATAAGTAGGGTAAAAATAGCATGAGGCTTATTGCAATTTAGGTGGAAATATTTTATCACCATGAATATGCTCAACATGAGTGGTTCCACCACATACAAAGGAATAACTTTATATATTTATAGTCACACCTTTAGTGTTGCATATCCATAATATCATGATGAGAGAAATATGGTAGAGATATATAATAAGGGGTAATTATTTATTTAGGCATTGCCAATCTCAAAAGGGTTATTTGAAAATATTGGTTATCAATTCTTATCAATGGATGGTCATCTATCTAAGTAGTTTATCCCATAGAAAATGGCTTCAAGGTACTACAGGTAAGTTGAGAGGAAGAAATTGAGGAGGGAGCAAGTTGTGGAGATGGACATAAATTTTTGGGAGCTAAAACTAGCTAACAATAAATGAAGGGCTTGGGATCAGTAGGAATGTAAACAATTTTACCTTTACACTCATGGAGGAATGCCTTTTATATCATGAATCCATGAATATCCTAATAGAATGTTGTAAGATGTCTTACAAGGAATGACATAAATTAGGGTATCAAATACTTGGGGCCCTACTTTTAAAGGTAAGGTAATGGTATCATAGGCTCTCCACTCCTCACCATAAAAGGCTCTAATGATTGATTTTTGCAAGTCCCTTTATGCTAGTCTAAGGTAGTGGAGGAATTCTAGGTTATAAATGTTTAGGCTCAATCCATTTTTTACTAGGATTTTTTGATATATTTTTCTCCGATATGAAAAATGATGTAAAGAGGATGGTCCTCATGAATAGTATATGGGAAATTATCATTTTCTTAAAAAATAAATGAGGTAATTCCCTATTAATATCCCAATAATATTAGTAATATAGATGAGCTACAAATAATAAGAACTACTTGCTCGCTCAAAATTTTGAGAAGCATGTCATGGTGGGCAAAGGATGTTCTTAATAGTTCAAGAAGGGATATTTTAGTAGGCAAACTCTATAGTCATTGGTATAAATTGAGATAATGAATATTATAGGCTTGAATGATTAGAGGGGGTTTATCTATCATGGGCTTTTTACCTTTCTTTTGTAAGACTAGAGGTCAAAAGGGTTGACTATTTTGTTATTGTTGGGTTACAACATAGACAAAAATTGAACCTATCATGTTTTGAAAGGTCACATTATTAGTGGCTTTCCAATTATGATCAGGTAAAGGATTTTAGAAAATTCCAAGATCTTGATTAGAGGAATATTGAGCATTAGAATCATTGATGACAATTTGACCTCTGTCTATGAGATTTTGGATAAGGTTACACAAG
This sequence comes from Wollemia nobilis, assembly GCA_028583015.1. Classification (NCBI taxonomy): domain Eukaryota; kingdom Viridiplantae; phylum Streptophyta; class Pinopsida; order Araucariales; family Araucariaceae; genus Wollemia; species Wollemia nobilis. The sequence continues at coordinate 521,902 of JAQPPZ010003258.1, forward strand.
GTATTGCACCTGTTAGTATTATAACCAACAATATGGTAAAAATCATAGTGTTCATTGGGGTTATACTAATGATGTGTTCCCTGTGATAGGTCTATGGGATTTGATTGTGAAATCTTTATTAGTTTGGCATCAAGAAGATTTTTTGGAATGATACACTACCTTGTGAATTTTTTATTGGGCTTTTGCTACTTGGCTAAGTCAATATTTTGGGCTAGAAGGGCCACCATATTCACATTGTTTTTTTGGTAGGTATTGATGACTTCATCATCTATGACATGCTTATTTTTATATTAAATATTAGGTTTATCCTCCTTATTTTGGATTTTAAGCTATCGTCTCTATGAAATAATGGTTTCTACTTGCTTAGAAAGATCCACAACAACCTCAAAGGTAAGAATGGGAAAAATTTATAAATGGTAAGATAGTTTATCACATAAACTATGTATGAAAATTTATAGGTCTTTCGGTGGAGGAATAAATTGAATTTTTTCTACAAGGGCTCACCATCTAGCTAAATATTTTGTAAAAGGTTCATCTTTGTAGAAAATAATGAGGATTTTGAAGATGAGGGAATGACAGTTAGTGGAAGGGGAAATGACAATGGATTCCAAATAAATATATTTGTGATGATAGGAATTCAATGACTATAGTACAAACTAGATGACAATTGGCATGTCGATCTATCTTTAGAAAGTAGTTCCAATGATGGCTTCAATATTGATGGTATAGCATGATGACATGACGATTGATGGTATGACATCATTGATCATGAAGACATTACATCTAATGATAGTTAACACATCAGCATGATAGCTTCACCCATGATGATACTACTCCTAATGATGTCCAACATGTTGGCCTTCCTCATTTTCACAACTTGGTTTAGATGGCATCGACAAGTATGTTGGCAACTTGGTTTATATAGTGTCAACAAGTATGTCAAAAAATTAGTTTAGATGATATCGACAAGTATGTTGGCAACTTGGTTTAGATGGCGTTAGCTCCTGTGAATCTACTCACTCGCCTAAAGGTAGCATAGAATTGGTCTTCATCTAAGTAATCTTACCTACAACACTTATAACATAGAGATAAAACTCTAACATGACATCAAAATCAATGGATACACAATTGGAACAAGTCAATGAGTTTACATTTTTATTGGAACTATGTACAGTTATAGTCTATGACTACAACAATGCTACATCCAACCTTACACTATAACAATCTAGCATCTCTCCTTCATACATGGACTTGCTTCTCAATGCAATGGATACAAATTGAATTGTAGGGGGTCTATTTATACTTTGGCCTTGGTAGTTATCAAAACCACTTCAAATTAACGTGATAAATCTACTAGAACTACCTATTATAAATAACCTTAATAAAGCTACTAATTAACTTAAATATTAATTGCTTACAATTACGATTGAATTTACATTACGTTTGAATTTCAAAATTTTCATTTGACTTCATTAAATTTTATTTTGATCATATTTTTCATTACATTTAATTTGATACAAGACTTGTAGATATTTTTATAAATACTTTCAATTTTTCTTAGTGTTTTTGTTTATATCTATCCTCCCCTTTACATTAGTCGATGTCCTTAATGAATTTTTATATTGCTTTGTTGGGGTTTTAGTCTCTTTTGGTTTTGATGCTTGCATAATTTCTAGTTATTGAACACTGAACTTGTAGGCTTCTTGTTCATCTTGTAGCTTCTTGGCATAACTATAGTACTTGTCCTATTCCACCCCATAGGCATTGACTTTATCGTCCATTGCTTTTAATTATTGCAAGATATCCTCCTTGTTTGATAAAAAATTCTTTCATTCTTTTCTATGTTAGAGTTGGGAGCATTGGTTTCTTTTGTTCCAACTCATTCTTTAGTGCTACTTATCATTGTTGTATCTGAGCCAATTCTTTAAGCAATTTTTCCTCCTATTTTATCTATTCAAGATACTTTATAAATGATTCTTTATGTTGGTTCTTTTGGGATATTAATTTTTCTTGTTGTTGCTATAATAATGTGTTTGTTGATCGTTGTTGTTATAGTTTAGCTTCCATTTCCATGATATTATTCTCCTTATCCATGATATTGTTATCTTTCTAGGTAGATTAACTCATAGAATGCTTTATCCATGATCAAGTATAAATCAAATATGTCACTAATAAAATATAACAATGAATATCAATAACAACAATATCTCACAAGTATAACTCAAATATATACAATATCAAAATATTATAAGAATGATTCAGATTGATTATATTGCATGGAGCTTTAATTTCAATATATAATTTTACATAAATTTTCAGTACTTTGACTATTGCTCTCCTCTAACATTTGGGAGATGCATCCTTTTATATTCCTCATATTGAGACAAAACTCTCATCTTGCCACATATCAATGCGACTCTTCATTCTCTCTCTTGACACCTTGCACTTTATTTCATATTGACACAACATTATATAAAATATAAATCAACTACCAAACTAATATTTACAATGGGGCCAAATAGTGTAATAATTCCAACACCCCCCCATATTACATTATTTGGTAAGAAGTATTTTTGCCTTCATTCTCTGATTCTTCTTTCTCTTTATTATTCAGCTCTAACTTTGACATGGCTAGATATATGCAAATTTGGTTAGCTTTCTTAATAGATTAACTCACCTAAAGCTTTATCCATGATCAAGAATAAATTAAATGAATGTCATTAATCAAACTAATAGTAAATATCAATACTAGAATAACAAAAATATCTCACAAATATAACTCAAATACACAATATCAAAATATTACAAGAATGATACAAATAGATTACATTGTATGAAGATATATCTCCAATATATAGATTTACATAAATTTTTAGTACTTTCACTATTGCTCTCCTCTAATATCTAGGAGATGCATTCTTTCATATTCCTCGTAAATACAAAATTCTCATATTGCCACATATAGATGCGACTCTCAATTCTCTCTCTTGACACTTTACACTTTCTATCATATTGACACATACATTATATAAAATCTAAATCAACTACCAAACTAATTTTTGGCATTTTTGCCACATTGAAATTTTGTAAATTGAAATATGTAAGCATTTTTCTAGTAAAACTCCCAAATATATTTTTAGTGTTGTTCACACATTAATTCTTTTTTGAAATTTTTCTAAGTATTTGATGGGTGTAGTTTCAAGTAAAATTCAAGAGAAATGCTATTTCATTCCCCGAAACTGTTGTTTCATTCCCCGAAATGGTTGTTTCATTCCCCAAAATGTCTTTTCACTTCTAAGTACAATGAACATTCTTTATTTTTTGTGTTTTACTAGTGAAAACACTCCTTGGGAATTTTGCTAATGAAAACACCTTACCGACAGCTCCACTTTCATTAATTCTCAAAGAAATTAAGTTTCCAAATGGGCCCTACTTATGGCAGTGTAAGATTTTCCTAGGAGAAGTCATAGAAAAAGGACAAATATTAGGGCAAAATTCCATTTCACACAGGACAAAAACATTAAGTGCACATTCCAAGCGCAAGTCTAGGCGAAAGCTCATTTCGGGCGTAACTTGGGCGAATTGAAGATAAAGGCCCATTTCGGGTGAAATTTTACATTTTCAGTGCAAATATTCTTTGAAAAAGAATTAAAGCCAATAAAATTAATTTTTGTGGTGATACAATAGATATATTCGGGATCACTGCTGAAAAACTACGAGATTTAAGTATTGCTCCTTTGACTCCGATGTAATCTTGTTCATTTTCAAAGCACCGTCCACTTTGGTGGGTATGCATTTCCAATGCACCACCTATCAACCTTGTCGATTTTCAAAGTAGATTTAATTCTCGGTGTACTTTCCTAGCAAAAGTGAATTTCTAAGGTGCAAGGTGAAGCGAATTCAATGACCAAATACCCAATTTTTAGATGATTTTTATGTGTCCTGATGCATCGATGCCCAATATTACTTCAAGCATTTATTCCTATTGACTTCTTTGTGTGATTCTCCCATAAAATATAGATCATGGTTTCCTTGCAGGATGTTTTAACTGAAGATGTCACTGATACCAAGGAGAAAAATATGCATGCTGGTTTTTGATCTACCAACATTTTGTTTGTATATGCATTAAATGAAAGAGGCGTAATCCTCTATAAATACTAAGCATTTTGATGTAATAAGGGAGGATAGACATTCTGCAAAAAAATACTTTAAGTTTTTTGCATCAATAGAAATATATTCGGCTTCTGGTTCCTTGAGTAGTCTTGTGGTTGATCACTTCCTGCTTGTCATTTCTGCTTACATTTATATTCCTTATTAGCTGCTTTTAAATTTTGCATCTAAATTTAATTACTGTTGGTAAGGGAATGAATACTAAAATGTGCCTTGGATGTTATCTCTGCAAACTAGGAGTGGAACCTGTGCTTACTTTTATATTCTATGCTAATTCAAACTTGAATGTGATTTCTTGCTGTTAGTTTATCCCCATTGCACTTTTTTGGGTTAAAACCATATTTCCATTTCTTTCTATCATTTCTCATTTCTTTCTAATTACCCTACGATTTAAACCAAATTAGATTAGTAAGGAAGCCAACTCTCTCTAGATATCAGATCGAAGGACTTTTCTCTTTCCCTCGACCTTTCAATGTTGGTCGGGTCTAGGGTGCACAAGTGATAATACTTTATACTTAGGTAGATTCATGACCAACAATTTTTGGCATGCCTAGTGGGACCTTGAAAGTGCCACTTTTAGTAGTATTTAGGTTTGATGTTCACCTCCATGCTGTACAGTTAGAACATTTGGGGACTTAGCACTACCCAAAAGCCTTTGAACATGGAGATAACGAAAGTTGTACTTCATGATCACAAGATCGAAGGCCAAAAATTTAGAAAACCCCGTTGAGTTTTTTGAACTTGACACCCAAAAATTAGGTGAAAACCCTAGGTTAGTCACCCCATCACTTACTTCATCCACAACATCCTCACAAATAGCTGGTGTGTTTTCTATTCCTTCAATCCCAGCTAGTACTGCCACTAGCATTCCACCTCCTCAACCACACACACCAGTCCATATGGCCCAGAATCCTCCACCACAACAACCACAAACACCAAGGTTGTTCCCAGCATGGAATAGTTATGGAGCATTGAATTTACAAGCATAAAATCTAGTCCCCCAAGTAACCTTGAATGCCTTGCCTACTTATGATGGTACTAGTAAGACTGCATATGAGCATATCCAAGAAATGGCTTCTTTGGCAACAATCCACAACATTATAGATGAAGATATTATGGTAAGGTTGTTGGTGTTATCACTTAGAGGGAAGTTGTTATACCGGTATTGGTCTTTGTAGTTTGCCACTATCGCCACATGGGATCAGTTGGCAAAATTATTGATCAAGAACTTTCATGAACAAGTTGATCCATTTTTCTTGTTGCATTAGTTTAAAATAATTCAAAGGCATTTGTAGGAGGAGATAGTGGACTTCAATGTCAGGTTCACCCAAAGCTGGTAGATATTTCTTGATGGACTTCGGGCTACTTATGAGCAAGTTGCATTTTATTATCTCAGATTATTTAACACAAACATTGGAATGGCTATCTGACATGCCAATGTGAATACATTCCTAGATCTGTACATGCAGGCATAGAAGTCTGAGGTAGACTTGATCACCATAGGTAAGCGTCCCCCGAAGGTAACAATGCCCATCCTACCTGACCTTCCATAGCATTTATATTCTGGTTTATTTTCATAGCCTATGTCTTCCATGTATCACGTTCCATCATGGAGCTCAAGTGCACCTCAAATCACCCCCATTCTATTTCCCCAACTCCCTACTCCAATTATCCTGTAATTATTTGCTCTAAGTTTTCCATAATTACCTACACTCGTTCCTTTCCTAGCATTACCCGTGCCTCCAGTTCTATTATTGTTTCCTGCACCACCAGCACCTCTACCCTTACCGACACCTCCTACACCCTCGAATCCTAATCCTTACATGACGTTGTTGCAAGAGGTGAAATATGCTAATTCGGCCATAAGAGCAATGGGTAATAAGATTATAGTTATTGAAATAAAATAGGCTAAGAGAGATTTCCACCCCTGTTGATCACTAGAGAGCAAGCAGCTTTAGCCAACAAGGCGCCTGAGAGGAACTCGACTGTATTTGCAAATGAAGAAGTTGGCCCGATAGATAAAACATACTGGTGCTCTACCTATAATGATCCACATGGTGAGGAGACTTACATGGTTCATCTGAACTACATGCAAACCTTAGCTAAAATCTCTTCTAGAGGTCATATTAACATGATTACGAAGGTAGATCACAACTTCATGGTTCCCTCCAAAGAACAAGTCTCAGTTCTCACAAGAGCTAGGAGAAAACTAATCACGGTATATCCAGCTGAAATAGAACCACTAAAGGTACCTACTGACACAAAGGTGGAAAGTGAGAAGAAAAAAGTACAAGTGAAAGCACGCACTCTAGCGCCAAATCTAGATGCACCTGTCTTGTTAAAATATCTTTTGCCTCCATGAGCGAAAGAAATATTGCAAGAAAAAGCCTCGACTTCGCATACAAGAGCCAAAACGGAGGAACAGGCCATATAAAAACTCAAGTACTCATATTTAACTAAACATCAGAGGGTAGAATCCACACATCAATATTGGAGCAAATACAAGGTCACCAACAAAAATAAGGAATCTGGTACATCCACATACAACATTGTCGAGGAATTGAAGAAGATCCTAGACAAGGTTAGTCTTTATGATGCATTACAGTTACCTGGGAAAGTTGACTTATTGCAAGAATCATTAAAGTTTATGAAAGATAACAAGAAAAGTCCTACTCATATATTAACTACTTCAACCACTAAAAATAATAGACCACCCCATTTCTATTTGTCTCTTAGGATGGAGGGTTGGATAATGCACAATTGCATGATTGATTTCGGTGCTACTACAAATGTCATGCCAAAGGCAGTTTGCAAAGTCATGGGTATGGAATATACAAGGAGTAGCCCTGGAATATTGTAGTTGGATAGAAATCTTGTAAAAATAGTGAATGTCATCAAGGATATCCCCATTGTCCTACATAGTATGCCTCAAATTATGATAATTTAGGAGGTATTTATGGTTTATTTGGAGCCATATTTTAGTTTGTTTTTGTCAAGATAATTCACTGCCAAGTTGGGAGGCTACATTTCTCTAGATTATTCTAACCTAGAGATTCCTTTCAAAGGGAGAAGAATATGAATTTACAATGAGAAGCCTTCTACTTTTCATGTAGAGAATATTGAAGAGGAAGAAAATTCCACAAACTCTATCAACATGGTAACAAAGGAATTGAAAGAGCCTAATTTGATGGATGAAGTTCTGGATGAGCTCTGCTTAGAAGATGAGTTTTCAATGCTTGATTTTAATACCATAATGGAGATTGAAATTGGTTGTTACACCATTAACAAGCCTGAAAATGTTGAAGTGAAGGTGTCTCATGATCAGTATCCTATTCTCGATCAATTATGGAAGCTATATTTTGACGATGCAAGATGTAAGAATGGTGTAAAAGTAGGTATTGTTCTCATTTCACCTTTTGACATACAAAAAACTTATTTGTATCGGATGACTTGGAGTTGTACCAACAATGCTGCTGAGTATGAAGAGTTGTGCCTAGGACTGAAGAAAGTAGAGAAGCTGGGAATTAAAAAAATGCAATTTTTTGGTGATTTTGAATTAATTGTAAATTAAGTAACGAACAAGTGCATCTCCAAGCAACATTATCTCAAGGTGTACCGCAACAAAGTCTAGGACCTATTTGAGGCTTACACAATTTTGAATATTTAAGCTATCTCACAATAGCAGAATAAGAATGTTGATCTCTTAGCATCCCTTGGTGCAAAATTCTCTTCGATTGAACACATAGTGAGGAAATCTAAGATTGTGAGGCTAGTTTATAGACCCTCAATATGTATTGGCAAGTATTCAAAAGCGATAAGGGAGTTGAGTACAGTGGAAGAAAGAATGCTTTATGAGGAGGAAGCCAAAGGGTTGATTCAAATGAAGAATAATCATATTCCAAAAGTATTGATTACGCTTGAGAGTCTCTTTGATCAAAATTACAAAGCAAGAAAGTGTAGGATCAAAGTAGATGAGAAGAAGTACACTGAATTGCCATTGGGTCTCCAAAAATCAATCAATATTGGGACATATTGTACTCCTGAAGAGTTAGAAGATATCAAATACTTGTGCCACAAATTTTTGGACATTGTCGCTTGGAGCTATCATGATTTGAAGGGATATAACAAAGATGTGATACAACATACCATTGATCTATAATATGGGGTGAAACCCTTAAGACAAAATAGAGACCTGTCAATCCTAAGATTGAAGTGTTGATGAAGGTGGAGCTTCTAAAATTTTGGATGCTAAGATCATTTACTCAATCAAGCATTCAACCTGGATGGCAAATCTAGTCATGATACAAAATAAGAATGGAGATATCTTCTTATGCATGGATTTTTGAAATTTGAATTAAGCATCATTTAAGGATCATTATCCTTTAACTCAGATCGACCAAATTCTTCATGTAGTCACAGGAGCTCAGAAATTCTCTTTGTTGGATGGATTCTTTGGATATAATCAAATTTGGGTCAAGGACAAGGACCTACATAAAATGATGTTCACTACAAAATGGGGAACCTTTGATTTTTAGTGAGTGTCATTTGGACTCTCAAATGTTGGAGCGACCTTTTAAAGGGCGATGGATGCAGCTTTTGGTGAGTTGTTAAATCATGTTATTGTTATTTATTTGGATGACATGACTATTTTCTCTCACAACAGGGAGGAGCACAACTCTCATTTAAGGCAAGTATTTCAGAAGTGCTAAGAATTTGAAAAATCCATCAATCCGAAGAAGCCCATTTTTTATGTAAAGGAGGGAAATCTCTTGGGATATATCATTTTAGAAAATGGTTTAGTTATTGATCCAACTAGAGCCAAAGCTCTTCTGAAGCTTCTTGTAGATACCTAAATCGTATCATGCTTAGGGGAGGTACTTACATAGACACACTCATAACATCATAAGACATAATCTTGGACTTTCCAAGCATCAACAGTGGTTCTCACCACTCATTTGGGGCCTTTTCAAGCCATCTAAGCTTGGATGCTCAAGCCAAGAGTGACTAGATATTAGCCGCTCAATCCTAGAGAAGCCAAACCTTAGCCACTGCAGATGACAACAGTCATATCTTAGCTATTGTAGATGATAGCGACTAAGCCATAAGAAGTAGTTTACTGACAAATAGGCCCAATATCGAGGGAAAGTGGCAGTCTGCATGCAATAAAGGTGAGCGGGAGTGACTTTGCATTTCTTTTCACAACCAGTTCACATAGGAGACTTGAGTTTGCATTTAGACTTAAGTTAACTAACCTCCAAGCATAAACAAAGGACAAAAGCTTCTCATGCTAATGACCAGTTCACATAAAAGACTCAAGTGGGCAGTTAGATTTAGTTAACTGGCCTTCAAATATAGACAATGTGAGCAGGGGTGCAAGAGATAAAGTGTGCTCATACAAATCATAGTAGTTCATGCATATTTATGAATATTGAAACGTATTTTTTGCACTTAGGCATATAGGAAAGACTCATTACTGCTATATAATGCACTTTATGTTACACAAGCTTAAAATTAATACCACACACACATGTCTCATTTAAAAATTGGAGAGTTATATTTCATCACCGACCTTCAATTCAGTCTAGTGACATTGGAATTCATCTCCTTCCACTAGTTTGCCCCCTAGAGCTTCCTAGAAATAGGTTGAGAAACTTACTTATAGTGACCCTAAGCCACTTGTGTTCAAACTATCTCCCACTATTGGAACAATCATTGGTTCAGAGTGGAAGAGCTAGGTGAACCCTCCATTGGTTCTTCAGTGGTGTACCCTAGCTTCTTTTGAGAAAATAATGTTTGGCACGAGTGTACTTGATTGTCACTATGGCTGAGTCTTCTCATTCTTAATCCAAGAATAAAAAGTAAATAAATCGAAAGAACACATCAAAACACACCAAACAGTTTAGGGCACACTTAAATCGGTAATCAAGATAAATATTTGTTTAGAATTATGTGATCATTCTTAATTTGCAACTAAAAATATCAAGTAATAAAAACAACATGGTCAAAACAAGAAGTAAGCACCCTCGGTCTGATATCGAGGGAGAGACAAAAGTAATTCATGCTCATAGGCAGATTCATAGTAACATTGAATGACCTACCTGTAAGACCATGAGACGTAGCTCCATGAGCCTAAGGGGTGATAATTAAACCCTTGGGGGATCTCCTTGAGAAACCCCAAGTAAGGAACACCATCATGGAACAAATTCACATAAACAAAAAGAGGCTTCACATCCATCCTCATCAAGGAGACATGAGGAGGCCTCAAGGGCCTCCTCTAAATACACATAAACATCTCAAAGACATGAGAAAGCTTCAAGGGCTTCTTCCTCACGTGGACATAGAGAAGGTTCTAAGAACCATTCTTCACATAGGAATGACGAGACTGCTACATCTCCATCCACATGGATAAAACATGTTACCACCAAACCCACTTCATCAAGAAGGCAAACAAGAATTGCAACACCTCAAGACTCACAAGAAACATATGAAATAGGTCTTCCCACTGAAGGGCAGGTAACTAGAGCTACATCTAGTCATGGGAATCATATAGAAGAAACCCTTCACACAAAAGGAAATATTCCCATAGACTATGACCTCATAGGAGTAAATGGCACCCCACAGGATCAGCCATGGAAAATAAGACAGCTAGATGGGTTGGATTGATTTCCTACTCAACCAACTCAAAGAACTATAGCTACTGATAACTCTGCATCTAGAAGCTCACAAACCTGTGACTTCTAAACATACTTCCCAATCTGGGGGTACCTCAGAGAAACCCCATAGAAGACACATGGAGTATGATCATAGGGATACTCAACAATACACTAAACAAGTCACATTAACTAGTAAGAGTACAGATACAACAGAAACCCCCTCAAGGAATCTGCGAGTCAAGACAACAAGAACAAAGTCAGATAAACATGATTCTTCTATGAAAGCACAAACTGACCGAATGAGACGATTATAAAATTCATTATGCAAAGAGTGAGAGCTAGTGGAAACTCTCAAATAAGAGAAAAAAAGAGAAAGACTCTTGTGCCAACATGAGCAGTGTTTAAGAGAGCAAGCTGAGCAACTAGCTCTTAACAATTTATAGGTAAATATTGGTGACCACCAAAGAAAAAGACATGCTGACTCACCTAAGGAGAGGTGCACTAGACAAGATAGCCCACAACAAAACCCCCACCAAATCATGAACGAAATCCAAATAATGGGGGAAGGGCAAACATAACAAACCAAGATCATAATATTGAGTCCCCTCGTAGGAGGGACGAAAATAGAACAAATCAAATGGATAAAGAGTTACCTCTATTGCCAATGTGAATAGGTTTACAAGAGGAGGAAATCCATGCATCAAAGGCATTTTAAGAGCTTGCTAAAAAGATGAAAACCTTTGAGAAATAAGAGGCAGCTGGGAAATAACCAACATTGAGCAAGATACACAATCAACCATTGTGCCCATCAATACCTAGCCCTCCATATCCTAAGAACTTTGAGATACCTATGTTATAAAAGTTTAAATGTGAAGAGGATGCACAAGAGCATATCATCAATTTTATCAATGCCTGTTTTCATCTTGAAGACAATGATGCTCTCATGCTAAGAACATTCATAATGACATTTTTAGGTGCTGCCACTCAATGGTTCAACCAACTAACTAAGCATAGCATAACCAACTTTGAACAACTAGTAAACACATTCTTGAAGCGTTTCTCCTTTGGTGCTAAGAAGAAGGTGAACCTTTTAGACCTGGCTAACTTGAAACAGTATGATGATGAGCCAGTAATGGATTATGGGAATAGATGGAGAAAAATCATGGCAAAATTATCATTCTCTATTCCCACATAAGAGATCATTTGCATGTCTACCAAAAGTTGTTCTAAACATATATCCCTCTTGCTACAACTCCAATAGTATCCTTCACTTGAGGAAGCTTTGGCATAGGCCAAGCTCATCGAAGAGATAAAAGTAGATGAGGGAACCATTAAGATCCAAAACAAAAAGAAGTGGAACAAGAATGGTAAGAATGACAAGTACAAATAGAAGCAGGGCAACCTTACTCCAGTCAATCAAGTCGTATTGGCTACACCCAAGGATGGGGGTGCACAACAACCATAGAACTATCAAGCACATCCCTCGCCAACCAACTATGACCAAAAGAACAATCAGGGAAGAAATCAAGAACGCAAGCCACCTCGTTATTTCATGCCTCTGACATAATCAATGCAATCAATCTTTAATCAATTGAGCGAGGCTAGGAGGATCATATTTCTTGATATACCTCTTATAGATACCAACCATCCTAAGCCAAAAGGATATAGGGAAGATCAATTTTACCCTTATCACAGGATACCGGGGCATAACATTGAGGCTTGCATCGGGTTTAAGTATCAAGTGCAAAATATGATTGAGGCGAGAGAACTCAAAGTTGACAACCCACTGGCTCTCGATAATAGAGACATGGGTATATATAGAAAACCATTGCCCAATCATGAGGCCCCTTGACAGCAAGGGGCCCAAGTCAATCAGGTTCAATCTGACATACCTACCCACGTATGCATTGGGATGGTTGAGATCATTAGCATAGCAACAAGGACTAGATGGTATGGTCAACCGGAACCGCCTGCATCTCCCATGAACATCCCAGCAACTCCTAGGCAAATGCAAGACAACCTTCCAAGTCCACCGACGAGACTTGTGGTAACTATTCGGAGTAGATTGTAGCAAAACCTACAGATGACTCCAACTAAGTTATCCATCTATGAGCTCATACAATAGTCCCCAAAGCATAGGGAGACTCTAATGGAGATTTTAAGAACAATTGAGCTTCAACCGCAAGATGCGAATGCATTCACTCACTTTGTGGGACAAGTGCAAGAATGCCAAGAACCTATAATCCGATTCTATGATCATGAGATTAAGATAGTTTTTGCTGCCTTACCAGACCCTCCGCTAAACATTGTAGCGACCATCAATGACTTACCTTTCAAGAGGGTTTTGGTCGATACAGGTTCATAAATAAACATCATCACAACAACTGCAATAGAGCACCTCAAGATACCCAAGACCAATATCATTCTAGGAGCTTACACATTGAGAGATTTTAATGATGCTTTATGCAATACTATGGGAACGATAGTCCTACCCATCAAGGTGGGGCACAAGACCATCCTTGTGATGTGTCATGTCTTGGAAGGAGCTATGCAATATAACATCCTCTTAGGGCACCCTTGGATAAGGTCCATGAAGTGTGTGCCTTCGATCTTGCACCAGTGTGTCAAGTATGTGCATGAAAACAAAGTCTATGTGGTTCTAGCCAATGAAGAGCCTTTTAAATACGTCAATCAGGTGGACATTCCGGGAGAATTTGTGATCCCTTCTACTCACCTATACGTGGCACCTTCATCCCCAACCACACAAGTGGATAACAAAGACAAAGGGGTAAGAAAAGACCCATGCACATCAACACCTCCTAGTGCACTCAAGACAATCAATGCTTCTAAAGTACCATCAACGTCAAAACCAAAAGATAATTAGAAGCTAAAGGCCCCCTTAGTTAAGGAAGAAAGGCCCAAAGAAGTGCCAACTATAGCCATTGCTGAAATACCAAGTCCTATGGAAGAGGAATATCCTCAAGATCAAGATGAAGATAGTGATTATCACCCTACTTCACCAGTATCATCCATGGGGTCATCCACGTCACATACATCAATACACTTGGCAAGCACAGGCATAGGGGAGTACCTTGTGTAGAACATTACATTCACACCTATCATTGAGTCTGCACAAGACATAGGGAGGCCTAAATACTTGAGGCTGCAAGTAGAAATAGTGGTTCCACTAGGAATCCCTCCCAACCAAACCAATTTTGTCTATGCTAGCCTGGAATGCGCTCATAAGTCTTCAGATATAGAAGAGGATGGTGATGAATTATTCATAGTCAATTTTCATTACCTCTCTAATCTCTAGTTTTCTCTAAGCTACTTTGAGTGTTGCCATTGGCATGGCTATGGCCTTGGCATATATGAGCAGGGGTGCAGGAGGCCTTACGAGCCACTATATCAGCTTCCCTCTGACATATTTGGCTTAGGCTATTATAGCGGAGGTCGAGATGACTCACTTGTAGTAGCATTGGAAATATTAAGCATAGGGTTGGGAGAAGACATTGATTTCATTCCTTATCACCCCCTAAGAATAGAAAATTTGAGCAACATATAAGTGGCCACGGTAAGCATACCGCCTCCAAAAACTTATCATCCAAACACCTCAATTGATTCCACCCCAATAGGGTACAACTCGTGGGATGAGGAGAATGGATATGAAGCAAGTGATGATGAGGCACAATTTGGCTTAGCCTATCAAGGGCCTCACTATTTGCAAATATTCACATGGTCCATCCATGATGAGAGTGGATATACATCAGATGAAAGTGACTATGAATCAAAAGACTCAACATAAAGAGCTTACTTAGGCCTAAGCCATCAACCCATGAATTTGGGGCGAGAGACAAATGCAAATGGATTCTTCATAAGTGACGAAGAATATGAAGATGAAATAGAGATGGCCTACTTGGGGCCAAGACATGAGCCCCTTGTCTTAGGGCCACATACCAATGCTAACAATTTTTGGATAAGTGATGATGACTTTGAGGATGAGACCGATATGGCTTATCTTGGACCTCACCACTTGCAATAAGTCAACGAGCTAGTAGAGAGAGAGGCGGAACTCCGTGCCATAGACCCTCATATCTAATTTTTGGGGAGACCTATTGACCTAGCAGCCATTCATCGGATGGTCAACACCCCTATGCCTACATTCAGAGAGCAATTAGAGCCCAATGATCCTATTGTCCGCCCTACTCATGGGCTAGATCCAAAAATTCCCATTCCTCCAGAACCTCATCACGAGTATGGAAGGAAAACCCCTAAGACAATATTGCACCCATGTGGTCCTGGAGATTTCATCCCATCCATCAACATGATCTCCATTGATTTGACCACTCCACTTCATAATCCAGTAGATCCTACCAAATAATTGCATCTTGATGTAGAGGCTATTGATTGGGATCATGCTAGTTCACCCATAGAGCCTGAAGACCTCTTCCCCAACGAAGAAATGTTATAGCCATTCCATTTTGCATCAAGTTGTATGTATGACATCTTCCATGTTGGTTTGGAACCTTGAGTCAGTAGGTCCTGTGAATCCCATCGATGACATTCATTTGATACCCATGCCTCATCAGCTAGAGGATGGGTCACATATGGCTATAGAAGCAACTTTCGAGGTGGACATCAGTGATGATCCTACCCAACCAAGGAAAGTCAAGTTTGGAGAAAGTCTATCTCTAGAGGAACAAGCCATCTTAATTCCTCTCCTCAAGGAGAGGCCAAATATTTTTGCTTGGACTTACAAATACATGCCAGGGATAGATCCAAAGTTAGTCATTCACAACCTTTCATTGGATCCCATGAAGAAGCCAATCAAGCAAAAATTGAGGAAAATGCATCCAACCATCGCTTTGATGGTGAAGAACGAATTGCAAAAACTACTGGATGCAGTATTCATAGTTCCTATCGACTACCTTGAGTGGGTGTCAAACATGGTACCCGTAGGGAAACCTGATGGAAGAGTCTATATCTGCATGGATTTTAGATATTTAAATAGGGCAACACCAAAGGATTCATTCCCATTGCCAAACATAGATGCTCTTGTAGATGCAACCGTAGGTCATGAAATGCTCTCCCTAATGGATGGTTTTTTTGGATACAACCAAATACAGATTAAGCCCGAATATCAACATAAAATTGCTTTCATTACTCCATGGGGAACATTCTATTACAAAGTGATGCCATTCGGTCTCAAAAATGTTGGTGCCACATATCAGCGGGACATGACATACATATTCCATGACTATATGCATAAGATCTTGGAAGATTACATGGATGACTTACTAGCCAAGTCCCTATTGTGGTAAGAGCATGTCAAAGTCCTTAGACAAGTCTTCGATCGCCTCATAGAACACAATGTTCGATTGAATCCTAAGAAGTGCGTATTTGACATAACTTCTGGCAAGCTTTTGGGATTCATCGTATCCAAGAGAGGCATTGAAGTAGATCCTACAAAGGTAAAGGCTATACTAGAAATGGCCGCCCCTACCAACATTAGGGAGTTGAGGAGCCTACAAGGCAAGATAGCATCCATCAAAAGATTCATCGCATAATTATCAGACAAATGCAGACCTATGAATAGGTTTCTATGCAAGGAAGTCCCATTTCATTGGGATGAAGAATGCCATCAAGCCTTTGCAGAGATCAAAACTTATCTGGCAACGCCACTAGTATTGGCTCCACCAAGGCCAGACATACCATTTTTACTATATATATCGGCTATTGATTTTGCACTGGGCACCATGTTAGCCCAAAAGAATACACAAGACAAAGAGCAAGCCATATATTACATTAGTCGCACCTTGGTGAGTTATGAGCTAGGATATGCGTATGTCAAAAAGTTGTGTTTAGCAGTGGTCTTTGCAACTTGAAAGTTGTGACACTACATGTTGAGCCATACGACCTACGTCATATCAAAACAAAATCCTTTGCAGTACATGATGAGCAAGACATATCACAATACACATACCACAAAGTGGATCATGCTATTGATAGAATTTGATCTAGAGTTCATAAGCCAAAATTCCATCAAGGGACAAGTCATAGCAGATCAATTAGCAGAGGCACCTCTTTAGGATAACAAGCCTCTCACCATAGAGTTTCCTGATGATGCGGTCTTTGCATTATCAGATCCGCCAAAACTTGAAGAACCTAAGAAAGAAAAATACATGTCATTATTCTTCGATGGTTCAAAGTGTGAACAAGGAGGCAGAGTAGAGATTGTCTTTATCACACCATAGGGTGCTCCATTGCCCTTATCATTCAAACTAGACTTCCCATGCACAAACAACAACATAGAATATGAAGCATTGATCCTGGGACTCCAAACAGCCATAGAAATGGGCATTAAAATATTGAATATCTTTGGTGACTCCTTGCTCATAGTAAACCAGGTCAAAGGACTATTTCAATGCAGGTGCCCACTCCTGAAGACTTACAAGGAACTTGTTGACAATTACTTAGCCCGACTAGAATGGTACGACATCGAGGCAATCCCTCGTACGTCGAATAGATTTGTAGACACCATGGCCTCTTTGGGATCCTTAATCCCTCAAAATCCATCTATTGATTTTACTACCGTTCATGTAAAAGTGCTTTCACATTCAACAATATGTCGTGAGGCTTTTGACAATCAAGAATCAGTCAACATGATCAACATCGAACCAAATTAGGATTGGTCCTTCGTAGCTAGATATTTCTTGCAAACAACACCTTGGGGGTCTTTGATCTCCCAAGGACCTGTAGAGTGTGGTGCAACCATATACCATAGAGTTGTTCCTCAATCCGTGTTCACTACCTCAGAAATGTAGGAAGAGCAAGTTGTCTATTCTATAGAAGCTATGGCCTATCAGGATTGGCTTTCCCAACTGCAAGACTTCCTAAAGCTTGGAATAATACCTCAAGGTTTGTCACATACTGAAAGGTGAACGTTCAAACAGAGAGCAACAAGATACATATTGCTAGGAGAAATCCTCTACAGACGAGGATATGATGGAGTATTACTCCATTGTCTTGAGCCCTAGGAAGCATCTTGGGTAGTTTCGCAAGCTCACAACGGAACATGTGGAGGCCATTTTAGTGGCATGGCCATCGTTAAGCGCATCTTGAGAATGGGTTACTATTGGCCCACAATGGAAAAGGACTGCTGTGAGTATGTCAAGAAATGTAATAAGTGCCAGCATCATGCAAACCTAATGCACTTACCATCGCAAGCTTTGCAGCCCATCCAGGCAGCATGGCCATTCTCACAATGGGGACTAGACTTGATTGGGAATATCTCACCCCCATCCTCATGCTGACATACATTCATCATAACGGCCATAGAATACTTCACTAAATGGGTAGAAGCGATCCCCTTAACATCAACAACTGGACCAAGGATTGCGGAGTTTATACTCCACAATATCATAAGTCATTTTGGGGTCCCTTCTAAGATAATATCGGATAATGGGCCATATTTCAAGAACAAAAATATGTGTGCTTTAATGAAAAAATACCATATTCAACACATTTTTTCAACGCCTTATTATCCACAAGCAAACGGGCAAGCAAAAGCCTCAAACAAAATAATAGTCTCCATTTTGAGGAAGACAGTGCAAGAAAATCACAAGGATTGGCACATGTAGTTGCCTCTTGCACTATGGGCATACAGGACTAGTATACGGATGCCCACTAGGGCAACACCATTTTCATTAGTATATGGCACTGAAGCCATCATGCCTCTAGAGTTGGAAATCCCGACTCTACGCATAGCATTAAAGGACTTCATAGATGATGAAGCTGCACGACAAGGCCGCCTTGATCAGTTGATGCTTCTTGATGAACGTTGAGTCAATGCTTTAGAGCATCTTTGCATTTACCAAGATCACCTTGCGTGAGCTTACAATAGTAAAGTCCACCTAATGGAATTCAAGGTTGGAGATCTAGTGCTCAAAGAAAACCAGCAGAATTCAAATCTGCCGCCGCATCTACGAGATAAGTTCACGATAAACTGGATAGGTCCATATATGATTTCATAGAGAGTTGGGCCTGGAGCATATCGCCTTATATCATTAGATGGTGTTGAAGAGCCTGAACCTCTCAATATCATTCACTTAAAGGCATTTTACACATAAAACACAAAAACATTCAAATATGTCATAAAACACAAAAACATTCAAATATGTCAAAAACACAAACAAATCATAAAAACATAAAATTCAAAAATTCAAATCAAAGGCTCCAAGGGTAATTCATACCGCTTGGTCAAAATCAAATCAAAGGCTCCAAGGGTAATTCATACCGCTTGGTCAAACATCAATTCAAAAGGCTCCAAGGGTAATTCATACCGCTTGGTCAAAAATCAAATCAAAGGCTCCAAGGGTAATTCATACCGCTTGGTCAAACATCAATTCAAAAGGCTCCAAGGGTAATTCATACCGCTTGGTCAAAAATCAAATCAAAGGCTCCAAGGGTAATTCATACCACTTGGTCAAACATCAATTCAAAAGGCTCCAAGGGTAATTCATACCGCTTGGTCAAAAATCAAATCAAAGGCTCCAAGGGTAATTCATATCGCTTGGTCAAACATCAATTCAAAAGGCTCCAAGGGTAATTCATACCGCTTGGTCAAAAATCAATTCAAAGGCTCCAAGGGTAATTCATACCGCTTGGTCAAACATCAATAAAAAATGCTCCAAGGGTGATTCAAACCACTTGGTCAAAATCAATAACAAAAGCCCCAAAGGCATAACAAGACCTTTGGTCAAATTAATCAAAAATACAAAAACAACATAAAATCAAAAATACAAAAACAATTGCACTTCACATTTTGCATCCACATCATTGCATTGCATCTTCACATACATTACAATTGTATATGTCATGAGAGCCTTAAAAGTGATACCACAGTTTGTCGCACAAGTCATTCATATCCATACCTCCATCTACATGTGTGGAATTGTGTTTTTCAACACAACCATTATTTGTTGCTATACATAATATACTAAGGTTTTTCGGTTAGTCAACCACACCTAGTAATCTTATCAACTTTTGAGGAAAACAACTTTGATTAGTAGAAGGTAAGGCCTAGCTATGATAAAGCCTTGGATATTCAAGATCCCATCACTAATTGAAACACTAAAATCCTAGCTGGTACAAGGAAAAGATGAAAGCTACAAAGCGGTCTAGGTTACCTTAAGTGAAAATGATTATCCTTGCTTATCCCCCTGTGCAACCGGTTTAAAGGTGTTGAGAATTGGCAAAAGGACAAGCTTTACCCTATCCAAATCCCTTGCTTAAAACAAAATAAGCAAAAATCCCAAATCAAAGTACATATTCAAAAGGCCAAGCATACAGTCCATATTTCAAAGCAAAAATCCGATACACAAATCAAAATCCAAAAAATAAAAAAAAAAAAAAAATCAAGCTAAAAAAAAATCAATAAAAAATAAACAGTGATTTTCATCACTACGTATGAGCAAAATAAACAGTGATTATCATCACTACAAAAAAAATCCCCGCTCAAAGAAACAAATAAAATCAAAATAAATAATGATTTTCATCACTACATATGAGCAAAAATCCAAAGCCAAAAAGAAGGGAATAAAGCTTGAATCCCTAGAATTCTCAGCATTGTACAAAATTGGAAGGAGAAATCCTTACGCATGATGATATGTCTACCACAATTGCTTCATGCATTTGTGTAGACCAATGTTTGAATGTGGATGAGCTAGCTTAGGTAACCAAATATTGCCTAGTGGTATAGTCCAACTAAGTCCAACATAAGGATGAGATGAACACTTGAGGATCCCTGATCTTAGCAATGGGCTGAAAGAATCCCACTTGACATCGGAGGAAATGCTTGAGTTCTACCTCAAAATATACAATCACATGCACACATAGAGATCATGAAAAACCAGGTCCATGGTAAAAGCCTTACTTTTCAAAATTCTAAGTGGTAAGTAGACAATTGTTGATAGGGGAACTAGAGTGTTTGAATCTCCGAAAAGCCCCAAAATTTTTTACATAGCAACAAATCATAAAATCATTCACACCATCACTTTTATTTATAAGATTCTATAAATTAGGGGGTATCAACATAGTAGGACAGATATCGCATATATATTAGAAATAGTATATAGACGGCCACTGACTACTTTATATCTTTTAATTTATAGAAACTTATTAAGAAAATACATTACACACCATTACATCTCATATATGAATACTTAATCAATTCTTATGATAAGAGTGATTATTTAAATTCATGATTATTTTTTTACTTTTTGTGGTATCACCCATTAAGATTGTCAATGTCATATGCATTCCGTATGTTTTAAGTGATTAGAGCATACAGGTTCATTTATACCATTCCACCACATAAGTTAGATGCATACAATTAAAGCAAAAATTAAACATGCATTTAACAATAACATTGGCATCCATAAAAACAAGTCATTAATCATCCATAAACCACATCATAAAACATATAGGCAATATCCATTTGCATTCAATCATAAATTCATCATTCAATCATCAAAATACATCGCATCATATCATCAAAACATATAAGCATCTTCAAATATCATCTATCATCTAGCATATTCATCAAATCATCATAAATATCATCATCGCATCATATCATAAAACAAAATAATAACAAAAACATAAGCAATAAACGATACACATAATGAGTCATAAAAAGTAAATCTATCATAAGAGTATGTGTGTCAAGTCCAATGGATATACAAAAATGTCCATGGGCTATAGTCATGTAGGTCAGTCGACCTCAAAAATAGATCAAGAACCAAGTAGAGCATCAATCAAATATCGGGCCTGAGCCCCCTGCACCACCTCCTTCGGTGCCACCTCCCCCTATGGCGGTGTCACGAGTCGAGTGGTGTGAGCCTATCGGTCTCTCTATCCGAGTCTAGGTTTGCTAGCTAGGATGGGTGGAAGACTGCCTCGAGGTAGAGCGCCCACTGACCTACGAACTAGCTACACTTGCTATATCCTTAGGGACAAGCCCATGCCTCCTGAGCTACATCTGAAGGATAGTGATGTGATCCGTAAGTCCATGGATCCACACCTCATGCTCATCCAACAAATACTGAAGCCATCCCACATCTAGCCCTCGAGCTCGCTTTGGAACCTCTTGTGGTGTAGAAAGAGGAACAACAAACTGCATCCTGACATCGCCACCCCCAATAGTAGCCTATAGAGCCTGTATCTATGTTGTGAGCTGCTCAATCGTAGCATCTCACCACTGTACCTAGATCTTAGTGGCCTAAAGCTCATCCTCAACCTCATCCAATCACCCCACCATTGAGAGTAGGCCTCTGTAACTCCCCCAACCACTATAGGGTCAATGGCTGGGGCATCCTCCTCATCTACAAGATTTGTGATCTATCATGGAGGTAGGTCCTTCTTTGCTGTGAGGTTTTGGTACAGGAACTGTATCAAGGGCACATACTACTACAATCCATACTGACGAATAACCCCAGAGTAGAAGAAATACTCCTAGATGGAAATCTTACGGACAACGAGCCATCGCTCGCACCATGTCTTGGCAGTAAAACTAACTGGATCATCCTAAGAAGGACACTCATAGTAAGGCTACCACACATCTTTGGCCAACAGCATGGTGAAAACATCAGTATAGTGGGATAACTCCCCTACAAAAGTATGACTCTTACGCTCCTCATGATCTCGAGCCCATCTAGCAATATAGCACTGTGTCCAAGCCTCAATAGCTATTATCTCAGTTGGGATCCCCTTAGGGTGATCTACTTTAATGTTCTTCTATCCCCAAACTTGTAGGAGCAAGTTACAGGTAATCATGACACATCCCCATCGACGGATGTGGTACAACTCATCGTAGCATTGAGCCAATAGCGATCTACCCCATGCATAGATGATAGGCTCCTCGCTATCTAGTAGGTCCTGCACCATCGCCAGGAGGTTCCAAGGGAACCTCAAACTCGAGTAGTCTAGGATAAGAATGTTGTTGATCACCATTAGCAACATGACATGCCTCACTATGAAAACATGAGCATCATACCAAGCCTTGATAGATACTCCCCCGGACCCAGTCTCCCGAAGGGCCTATGCAGAACGTGCTCCAAACACCCAAGCATAGATGGCCACCTGATCATTAGTGGCTGATGAAATAATGGGCACCCCATTGAATGGGATCCAAAAGATCCTATACACGTCCTCCGATATGATAGTCATCTCATCGGGTGGAAGGTGGAAGGTGTTGGTCCGTGGGTCCCAACGGTGGGCTAAGGCCGTAAGATAAGCCTGGTCGGCCATAATGTGGGGCAACTTGATAATGTAATGTAGCCCATGGTCCTTAAACCACTCCCAGTCAGTGTCATCAAATCCAAGAAGCAAGTCAAGCAGGAGCTTCGGGTCCCGAGCCCGAGTAGTGAGGATCTAAACAAAGCAGAAGAAAGACAAAATATAACTACAGTGCATCTAAGGCATAATTCACAATAAACATGAAAACGGTGCAAAAGAGTACAAGTTACTCTAAATCTAAGCAAAGGAAGAATAAATTGCACCTAATCAAGCAAAGCAAAAATTCAAAAATAAAAAAAATCATAAAATCAATACACGAAATGCAAAAAATAGGGCTTAAGATTTAGCCGTTGTCGCCTACAGTGGTCGAAACCTAGCCGCTGGAGGCAGCAATGGCCAAGGCCCAATGATCAAATTTTTTACCATTGGGATTCAAGCTTGGCCGCTCTGAGCGACAGTGGCTCAGAGCCGGCCGCTCTGAGCGATAGCGGCCAAGGGGCGGCATGGCAAACCCGTGAACCCTTGGCCATAAAATAAAAAAAATTACAAATTGACAAAATAATTCAAGAAAAAATGACATAGGGAGGGAAAGTAGACAAAATGGAAAGCAAATCCCCTACCCAAGCATCAAAACTAAGCTAAGTTTGAGAACACCCAAATGGTGGCAGTAGGTGAATAATAATGAAAAAAATTCAAAAAACCCTAGGTTGAAGCCACTGATAGATAGCAAAATTGGGGACTAACCCATCGTAGCAAAAGGGAACCTAAGCCTAATTACGGAGTTTGTTCATTGCCAACAGGTTTAGTGAGGTTCGTTTTGCTCATTTCTTAGTGAAGTTCAATTTTACTTAGACAAAGAAAAGAGAGCTAGGGTTTTGAAGAGAAATACCCGAGAAGCTTTGGCTCCTCCAGTAGCTGATGTCTCACCCTGTGCAACCATATCCTCAGCACCAACAAGTTTTGAAGTCACAATCGTCGTCGTTGCACTAGAGCTTTAAAAATAAATCTTCAATAGTGAAAATGATAGGTCAAACCCTAAAATTACAAATTTTATATTTCCTTAATTATGCCTTTGCCGTTGTTGACATCAACGGCCCGAGCTTCTTGGCCGCTCAAGGCAATAGCGGCCACAGGCAGGAACTCAGAGGCCGTTGGACCTGATAACGGCCAAGCCCACAGATCAAAGTAAAACAATTCCTTCCATGAGGGAATAACAAAAATAACAAATAAACACACTTTGGTGGTTTCAAATCACCAGAATGACCAAAACAACAAAATTTATTACATAAAATCACAATCTCAAGTAGGCCTCGTATCCAGTTACCTACTCTATCCACTCGGCGATTGCAACAACCTGCACTCCATGTATTTCGATGAGATGAGTAGGTAACCATAAGGCCACTTGGGGAAAAAACAACTCATTTTGGAATTATGATATGTCACCCTTCAAACCCGAAGAATATCAAGATGGTCGGACTGCTCCACGGGTGCGAAGGGGTCATTCTAATTCCCCTATGACATCAAAAACATTAAGTCAAAGTGATACAATATAAACATAAATAGAATCACTCATATTAACTCCCTAAGAAGGCTATTGATAGCTAGACCGCTCCTCGGGATAGGGATGGATGATTATCATAAGCAATTGGAATCACACTTGGATGTGGGATTGCCCATTAAAAGCAAAAAATGCTAGAAAGGAACCAGATTAGTCATATTGGTCAAGCGACTTGTCACTTCATTCATTGTCATTTCTTCACCAATCCATTGTGTGAGGAGGTAGTTCAAAACTTCAACTTAATCATAATCAAAATCAACAAAAGATCACTCGATCATAGCAAAATCGTGTTCGTCCTTCGAATCATTGCATACAACAATCACAAATTTCCCTTGTTTGTTGGGAACGTAAGCAGACATGACATCTTTAATTGTAGCTCTCCTACCGGTCGGAATTATTGTAGCAGCTGAAGCTACCCGATTGAGTTTGAGGAATGAGTGCAATTTAACATGCAAAAGCCATTGAGCTAAGTCCTTCAAATATTGAGGCAATGATTCAAGGGATGTACGCCATCTTGCATGATTGGGCCATCCGGCGTTGATCAGACCATTGATCACCATACACCCTACAAACAGATCAGTCTACATTTTTGCTCAGCATTGTGTTTTCCACACAACACGTCACAAAAAGGGGCATTTGTAGACACCTAAATCATGTCATGCTTAGGGGAGCTACTTACATAGACACACTCATAAGATCATAAGACATAATATTGGACTTTCCAAGCATCAAAAGTGGTTCTCACCATTCATTTGGGGCCTTTTCAAGCCATCCAATCTTGGCCGCTCAAGCCAAGAGTGACCAGATCCTAGCCACTCAAGCCTAGAGCGGCCAGACCTTAGCTGCTACAGATGACAATGGCCAGATCTTAGCCACTGTAAATGATAGTGGCTAAGCCATAAGAAGTTGTTTACTAACAAACAGGCCCAATCTTGGGTGGAAGTGGTAGTCTGCATGCAATAAAGGTGAGAGGGAGTGACTTTGCATTCCTTTTCATGACCAGTTCACATAGGAGACTTGAGTTTGCATTTAGACTTAAGTTAAATGACCTCCAAGCATAAACAAAGGATAAAAGCTTCTCATTCTAATGACCAATTCGCATAGAAGACTCAAGTGGGTAGTTAGATTTAGTTAATTGGCCTTCAAATATAGACAATGGACAAAATCTTCTCATGCTAACTTGCACTACGCATGAGAAATTCATTTCTAGGGCTTGGACATAGACCTAGGGTTTCACACTATAAAAGGTGCAAGCCTAAGAGCACTAGGGACATCCAGATAGCTCTTATATTTTATCTTATATACAAGAGAATTACACATACAGGAGATCATTTTTAGAGAGAGACATCTTTTTGAGGAGAGATTTCGAGACTCGGAGAGTTCTCTTTGAGATCACATGTATGGTGGAGCTTTGACGAATCGAAGAGCATAACACCTACTATCTTCAACATCAGATTACAGTCTTTGACCCATAGATTTGGGGCAAAGAGGGTAAGATTTACTTTAGCGGTCGTTGTCTTGGACAGTGGCCTACAGGCTTAGCTTAGATAGACATAGCATCTTTTATTCTGTTTTCTTATATCATTAGCATAGATTTACATGATTTCATGGCATAGTTTTATCATATTTCCATTACATTATTTGATTACTAACAACCTCATCCAGGGAGGCAATCTCGGACACCTAAATGTGCATTGTTGTTTCATTGCTTGCAGGGCCACAGGTACATCGAACGAAGATTACAACATACGAGAGCAAAAGGGATCCCTCTAGGAAATAGACTTGGAGAAGGAGGCATATGTAAGCCCTCATACATTTTCGTGTGCGAAACCGAGAAGATTTTATAAGCACACTATCTGTTGGAAATAAAGCTAGTAAAAAGACCAAAAAGGAGTAAAAAAGGTGTAAAAATTTGTTTCAACTATAAGCTTTGGATCTTACCCCTTTTACCTCCTTGGACGGTAGTTGACTGGACAGGTAAGTTTGGCTTGGACGGTAGCTAACTGGGCAGGATTGGACGGCAAGGGCATCAAGGCGAACCAACTCAATTTCCTTTTTCCCTTTCCTCCCTATTTCTTCTATTTCCCTAACTTCCCTATATTCCCTAAGTTCGGTTAATACTACGAGTATATATTCCAATGTAACCGAGGTTTTCGAAGGTTGAATATAATATTGATTATCTAATTTTTGCTCCTAACTTCTCTCAAATCACATCTGGTATCAGAGCCGAAGGCGAGGGAGGCCCGAGGACCGAGAGCCGAAGCCAAGGATAGCACGAGAATCGAGGCGAAGGAAGCCCGAGGATCGAAGCGAGAGAAACCCATAGAGCACAGCTTGTAGCTAGACCAAGGTGGGGCCCGTAGCTCGAAGCTCGAGGCCAGAGAAGCCCGAAGGCACGTGGATCGAGGTGAACACCGGAGTAGGCCAGCACAGCAGCCAACGGAGACAGGAGCGATGCAGAAGGACCGATCACAGAGCGACACGTGGCGATAGGAGGACAAGTCAGGAGCTGACATGGATAGACAACGAGGCACAAGGAGCTGACGCGGATAGGCACATGGCACGCGAAGGGAGGAGCAACGTGGCGGACAAAGGTGGGTGGACAGAAGGCAAAAGGGGTGATCGAGCGATTGCCCGAAGGCAATCGAGAAGCATACTGCTTCTCTATGCTTTTAAAGCACAAAATCCCCTCCGCATAGCGGATGTGGGATTATTATTTTTTTTAAAGTTGTTTGCGCGGCCGACGAGATAAAGGAGGCAAGCCTCCTTTGGATTCTCGTCGGGCCACGCAGCTCGACTGGCTCGAGGAGCCAGCCATAAGTTGCCCGACCCCCTACAGGTCGCGGGTTCGAAACCCAGCGATAGTGAAATTCTTTTTTGTTTGAAATTGCCACAAAACTCCATAATAAATATATGACCTTCCTCCTCCATACCCAGCCATGGGCGTAGCTCGATCGGTGAAGGCGGATTGTTTGTGAATCGCATGTCCCGGGTTCGAATCCCGCGAGGACAAGTTTTATTAGTTTAAAAAAAAAAAGCTAAAAAGGGTTCGAATTAGGCTTTATAAGGAAGTTGGACTTCCTTAGCTCATGGCAGGTGAGCTACTGTCATGGCAAACGCACACGTTGTAAGGCCCAAGGCCATCATATGTCAAGGGTTCGAAACCCTTTGCCCTCATTTCTATAGTTGAACTTTTTTTAAATTATTATATTAAAAATATTTATATTATATTTAATAAATTAAAACTTAATTGTTTAAAAAAAAATTAAAAGCAATTATTTTATTTTTATTAAATAAGAAATATAATTTTTTTTATTATAAAAAAAGGGGGACATTGCCTAGGAGGCAATTCATTGTAAAAGCAAAGTTTTTTGATTCAGGGAATCATAAAGAGTGTGTAATAAGCCTAAGAGGCTTAGTTTTTTTTGTAAAAGAGACAAAGGATCAAATTGTAAAATTGTAACAAGGCATTGATGATAAGACCAAATGGTTGTTATCATGCCTTATGTGCAATTTTAGCACGAGAAGGTGCAGAGAGTTTTGATAACAAAGTCAGAGGTTATGGACTCAACATTGTGTTTAGTCAACTTCAAAATGCAGTGATAGCACATCAAAGGCATCCTGACTCAGGGTACGAGGCAGACTTTGAAGATAACTCATTCAGGAGTGAATTTGAACAATCAGAATCAGTACAAGCTGAAGCACAAGAATCAGAGTATACACACTACAGTAATTCAGTAGAAATCCTAGAACCAGAATCACCGAAAATCATACAGATAAGTGACGACGAAGAAGAAGTGGCAGATAACTTTGTAACTCAAGAGATCGCATCCCCACATCAAGAGGACCAAGCAGTCCATGATAGATTAGAACAAGTCAAATTTGACTTAAATTTGTAATCTCTTCCTTCTTCCTTCTTCTTCTTTCCTTATTTCAGCAAAAATACTTTATTGTAACCATGAAATAAAGAGAGTTTTTTGGTAACTATGGCCTCACACAATAGCTTACCTATACCAGAATTTAACGGTTATGACTATGAGTATTGGTCTATAAATATGAAGACCTTGCTCATAGGTAAAGGTTTGTGGGACATCATAGAAGAGGGCTACACAGAACCTTCAGACTGGACAACACTAAGTGTCGTAGACAAGAAAACATGAAAAGAAGAACAAAAGAGCAACTCTTCTACTCTTTCTCATCTCCAAGCTGCATTGGAGAAAAGCATATTTCCCAGAATTGCTGCCTGTACGACTGCACAAGCTGCATGGAAAGCATTGAGTGATGGATTCTAGGGTAGTAATCAAGTGAAGCAGGTAAGGCTTCAAACATTGAAGCGAGATTTTGAAAATCTCTGAATGAAAGATAATGAAAAAGTCGATGATTATTGTGTTAGAGTAAAAGCAATTGTAGATAAAATGGTTACACTAGGTGAAGAAATCAAGCCTGAGATAATTGTAACAAAAGTGTTGAGAACACTTACACAAAAATGGAACCATATTGCCATAATAATAGAAGAATCCAAAGATCTTTCCCTTTTAACATTCGATGCATTGATCGGATCGTTAATGTCACATGAAGAGAGGTTTCCTGAAACTCCTTCAACCAACTACGGAGGCGATGATAAGGCCTTCACTTCCAATGAAAATAATGGAAGAGGATGGGGAAGAGGTCAAGGTCGAGGCAAGCAAAGAGGTAGAGGCAGAGGCACCTACAGAGGAGGCAATTCCAACAGAGGCAAAACAGAGGAGGCAATTCCAATAGAGGAGGCAACTCATACAGAGGAGGCAACCAACAAAGAGGTGGAAATCAGAATCGAGGTGCAAATCAAGGACAAAGTGGCAATCAAGGGCGAGGAAGTGACAAGTCCAAATCAGCTTGTTTCAACTGTGGCAAGCCAGGTCACTTCGCTCGTGACTGCTGGTCAAAATCTTCACAAGACAACAATAGTCAATATGGAAATTATGGAGAAGAAGATGATGCTTCTAATATTTTTCTATCATATGGACAATCAGATCAGAATTTAAATGACACATGGATTCTAGATACTGGTTGCTCAAACCATATGAGTGGCAAAGAAAAACTATTTGCTACTCTAGATTCCACTTATAAATCCCAAATCAAATTAGGGGATAACAAAGCATTGCAAGTAGAGGGCATTGGAGCCATGGCGGTTCCAACCAAAGAAGGACTAAAGAAAGTGAGTGACATCTATTACACTCCAAAGCTCCAACACAATTTGCTCAGCGTTGGACAAATGATGGAGAACAATTACAAGCTTGTCTTTGATGAAGGACAATGTATTATTTTTGATAAAAATAATTGTAATCGTGTCATCACCCAAGTCCCCATGACCAAGAACAGGTTATTCCCTCTCAAATTTGGTGAGCCAGGGGGAGATCAACTTGCAAATGTAGCAATAACAAATCCAAGTGTGTTGTGGCACTTGCGATATGGTCACCTTAATTCCGCTAGCTTGAAATTGCTCACTTCTCAAGCTATGGTGACAGGACTTCCAAAAATCAATGATCAACAGGAGGTCTGTGAAGGATGTGCTTTGGGAAAGCACTCCAGATCGAAGTTTTCGAGAGGACAAGCGTGGAGAGCCAGCTATCCACTTCAGTTAGTACATTCGGACATCTGTGGTCCGATGCAAACACAGAGTCTCAAAAACAATTATTATTTTCTCACTTTCATAGATGACTTCTCTAGGATGTGTTGGATTTATTTCTTAAAGCACAAAGATGAAGCATTTGATTGCTTCATAGATTTCAGAAACAATGTAGAGAATCAAAGTGGGAATTATGTAAAATGTCTTCGGACAGATCGAGGAGGTGAATACTCCTCAAAAGAATTTTTAAACTATTGTAAAGCAAGTGGGATCAAAAGGCAATTCACCATAACCTATACCCCACAATAGAATGGTGTGGCCGAAAGAAAGAACCGCACCCTAGTTGAGATGGCGAGATCGATGCTTCAGACAAAGCATCTCACTAATATGTATTGGGATGATGTTGTAAAAACAAGTGTATATATTCTAAATAGAAGTCCAACTTCTAGTTTAGATGGCATCACTCCTTATGAGGCGTGGTATGCAAAGAAACCAAATGTAAAGCACTTCAAAAATTTTGGTTCTTTAGCATATGCCCACATTCCTGATGAGAAAAGGAGGAAGCTTGATCCAAAAAGTCAAGCTTGTATATTTGTCGGGTATTGTGAGTCTACAAAAGCATATAGGCTCTACAATCCCAAGACTCATAAAATTGTACTCTCTAGGGATGTAATTTTTGATGAAGGGGGAGAATGGGGTCATCAAAGAATTTTTGTTGATGATGAGTCCCAAGATGTAAATTCTTCACAGGTACAATAGGTGTCTCCAAAGAACAGGAAAGGCACACCACCCCCTCCAAGATCAAGCAGTTCAAGTACTTCAACCGCCACTCCAAGTCCTTCTCCATAGAGATCAGTAAGTTCTTCACCAATGGACATTGAATCTCCATCAAGAGGCAGAAGAACTTTACAACATCATCCATCCTTTCAGATGCTGGATCAAAATTTCCAGAGAAGATTCACTAGAAGCCAAGCTAGTGAAATGAATACAGTTTTGCAACAACTTGAAAATTTGCAATTGTATGGGGATGATGACTCCCAAGAACCTAGAGGAGATGAAGTCAATTATGCTTTATTGACTAATGCACAGCTAGAGCCAACTAGCTATGAGAAGGCATGTACTCAAAATATATGGCAAGAAGCCATGAAAGAGGAAATAACCTCTATAAAAAATAATGATACATGGGAGCTAGTAAAGCTACCCAAAGGTAAAAAATGTGTTGGATGTAAATGGGTCTACAAGACCAAGTACAATGTTGATGGAAGCATTGAGAGGCATAAGGCGAGACTAGTAGCAAAAGGTTTTACTCAGAAATATGGCATTGACTATGAGGAAACCTTTGCTCCTGTTGCAAGACAAGAGACAATCAGATCAGTTCTTTCCTTAGCAGCCCATAAAGGATGGAATGTTCAACACATGGATGTAAAGAGTGCTTTTCTGAATGGATACTTGACAGAAGAGGTGTATGTTCAACAACCTCAAGGTTTCCAAGAACAGGGAAAAGAGAACCTTGTTTACAAATTGAAGAAAGCACTTTATGGCCTCAAGCAAGCACCAAGAGCTTGGTACTCACGCATTGATGGCTATTTCAGCGAGTATGGATTCACAAGAAGCAAAAGTGAACCAAATCTGTACTACCTAAAGCATGGAGTAGACATTCTCATAGTTTGTTTGTATGTGGATGATCTAATATTTATGGGTAGTAACAATAAAATGAATACGGAGTTCAAAAACTCCATGATGAAGCAGTTCGAGATGAAAGATCTTGGTCTAATGCGATACTTCCTAGGCATGGAAGTGCATCAATCAAACAAAGGGATCTTCATATGTCAACACAAGTATGCTCGAGACATGATCAAGAAATTTGCCATGGAGCAGTGCAAATCAGTTGCAACTCCAACTGGACATGGGATCCAATTGAGCAAGGACGACGGAGCATCAAAGGTTGACATGACCACTTACAGAAGCATGGTTGGGAGTCTGATGTTTCTCACCAACACAAGGCCCGATATTCAATATGTTGTTTCTCTAGTCTCAAGGTTTATGGCTAGTCCTTCTGAGCTGCATCTACAAGCAACTAAAAGAATATTGAGATATATAAAAGGTACATTGGATTTTGGAATCCATTACCAAAAATGTAAGTCTGTAAAATTAGTTGGCTTCAAGTGACAGTGATTGGGGCAGCGATATAGATGACAGGAAATCTACATCAGGGAATTGTTTTAGTCTAGGATCAGGACTAATTACATGGAGTTCCAAGAAACAAACTGTTGTAGCATTGTCATCAACTGAGGCTGAGTATATAGCCATCACACATGCTAGTACTCAAGCCCTATGGTTGAGAAAAGTTCTTGAAGAGATTGGAGAAAGTCAAAGTGGTCCAACTCGATTGTATTGTGATAACATAAGTGCCATTCAGTTGGCATACAATCCAGTCCACCATAGCAGATCAAAGCATTTCGATATGAAGTATCACTTCATTCGAGATATGGTGGAACAACAAATAGTTGAGCTTCAACATTGTAACACTTTGGATAATATTGCAGACATCTTCACCAAAGGTATAGCTAAAGCTCAATATATAAAGCTGAGAGACTGTATAGTCAGTCCTCTCAACTTTAAGGGGGAGAATGTTGGAAATAAAGCTAGTAAAAAGACCAAAAAGGAGTAAAAAAGGTGTAAAAATTTGTTTCAACTATAAGCTTTGGATCTTACCCCTTTTACCTCCTTGGACGACAGTTGACTGGACAGGTAAGTTTGGCTTGGACGGTAGCTGACTGGGCAGGATTGGACGACAAGGGCATCAAGGCGAACCAACTCAATTTCCTTTTTCCCTTTCCTCCCTATTTCTTCTATTTCCCTAACTTCCCTATATTCCCTAAGTTCGGTTAATACTACGAGTATATATTCCAATGTAACTGAGGTTTTCGAAGGTTGAATATAATATTGATTATCTAATTTTTGCTCCTAACTTCTCTCAAATCACAACCACTTCTTCATGGAAGGGGCACTCCTTACCTATTTGTAATTTATAGTTTCAAAATGGGTATCCCTAAGAGGGACCGACATGTAACCGAGCTTCAGTATCAATAAAGAGATCTGTCTTTTGTTATTTCGTGTTATATGCTTTTTCCTCTTGTATTTCCATTTTATCCTTGGTATTTTAAATAAGCATTGCAAGTAGGGTTTTAGAAAATGGACCAGTGCATGCATTCCCGGGGTTGCTACACTTCTATTGCTAGCTAATAAGAAGGATTTACAATCATTCTTTGGGCAGATTAATTTTATTCAAAAGTTTGATGCAGATTTTGTCCAAGTGGTAAAGCCAATGACTGAACTTTAAAGAAAAATGTTGAGTTTAAGTGGACTGAGTAGAGGAAGCAATCATTCAAGGAGATCAAAGAAAGAATTGCTCAGGCCCCGATCCTAGTAAACCCTAACTATTCCAAGAATTTTATCCTATATGTTGTTGGTAAGCAAAAAAGTTACACAACAGTGCTCACATAGAGGGGAGATGATGGAAATGAAAGCTTGATTGCTTTCCTAAGCCAAGTCATCCAACTACATGAAGAGAAGTATAACTTCATTGAGAAATAGGTGTATGCAGTAATGAAATATTTGAATAAGTTTCAACACTTTGTTTCACAGAGCAAGATAATAGTTTATGTTGTTCATCCAGATGTCCAAAGTTTTATTATCCAGGGAGAACTTGGAGATAGGAGAGTTGGATGGGTTTCCAAAATCCAAGAGTATGATGTTGAGATCCAACCAACCAAACTCGTTTGAGGTCAAGCATTGTGCTAAGAAATTGCAAGGAGTACTACCTCTAAAACCATAGTTTATGAATACGAAGATGTACTGGGTAACTGTAATTTTATCAATCATTCTGTAGTTGACCAAGATTAGACAGAGGACCTGATCGAATATTTTAATTCAGGAAGGTGTCCTTCACATATTAATGCCTCACAAAGAAGGAAATTTAGATTACAGGTCCTCAAGTATGTCTTGCTGTAAAATGGTTTGTTTCATAAGAATATTTATGGAGTTCTTCTTAGGTGTGTCAAAGAATTGAAGAAGGAGAAAATTCTACAAGAATTCCTTTCTAGATTTTCAGGAGGTCATTATGCAGGTAGACCCATGGCATTGAATATTATTTGAGTGGGCTATTTTTGGCCTACTCTCTTTGTAGATGCTTTCAAAGTCAGCAAGAACTATGATAAGCATCAAAGATACATTGGTAGGACCAGGAATGCATCATTGTCCCTCCATCCAATTCAAGTAGAAGCATCATTCTAGCAATGGGGCTTAGACTTTATTGGGGTCATTGATCCTAACTCATCTTTTGAACACAAGTATATCTTGACTGCAACTAACTACTTAACCATATGGATAGAAGCAATCCCAACCAAGAAAATAGATTAGACCATGGTCATCAATTTCCTCTAGGGATTAATCACTCATTTTGGTGTCCTAAATGCAATCATAACAGATAATGGGACCCCCTTCATAGGTGCCAAAATCAGTGAATTCATGGGTAAGTATGAAATTTATTTAAAAATTTCATCTAACTACTATCTGCATGGGAATGGTCTGGCCGAGTCTACAAACAAGAACCTGCTCAAAATTTTAAAGAGAATCCTTGGCGAGAATAAATGAAGTTGGAACCTACTCATTAACCAAGCATTGTGGGCTGATCACATCTTAGTGAAAAATATATCAAGACGTACCCTTATTCCTTGGTATATGGTAAAGAAGTGATCTTACCTATCCATATTGAATTGTCAGCCCTCCAAACCTGGTATTTTCTGGATGATGAGGAAGATGAATCTGACCCCATGAGCACGAAGTTAACTCAAATTTTATAGTTGGAGGAAGAAAGGTAGAAATCATACCAAGCCTTCATAGAGCATGCTCAACTGACGAAGAAGTGGTTTAGTAAAAAAAACTTTGAAAGGACCTTTAAGGTTGGTGATCTTGTACTGAAGTGGAGCAAAAAGAAAGCAAGGCCGGGTAAACACCACAAGTTTGAGGCCATATGGGAGGGTCCATTTCAGATTTTAGGTGCCAATCAAATTAACTCTTTTTATTTGCAGGATATGGATGGTCATGCACTGCCAATTCTGGTCAATGGTCTTCATTTGAAGGTCTACTACCAGTGAAAATTGAGACTATGAATGTAAATATGTACATATTTTTATTTTATGTTTCTTTCTGGTTCCAAAAAAAATTGAGGTGAAAAAGTGGTCAGAACCCGGGACTCCCCAGGAGGTCACCCATATGAGTACTACTCCATGGAAAATATGCTTAACTAGGGAGTTCTTGAAGGTTTGGAAAACCAAAAAATCAACTTGGATGATGCATTCTTTGGGTCCAAGGTTCTGGAGGTGTAAAAAAAAAATAAGCAAAGGCCTTGCATTTTTGCCCTTACCTAGAGAACCCCCTTTTTTGGGGTTTTCACTTGTTGTTTTTTTCCTTTCCCCTTCGAAAGCAAAAAAAAAAAAAAAAGGGCCCTGGATTTCAATTTAAAAAAGGGTGGGAAATTTTTGAATTTCAAATTTTCCTTTTCCCGCCCAACTCACTTTTTGGTCTCCTGAAATAAGTTGTATTTTTCTCCTAAAAATTCTTTTTCCACCCCAAAAAAATGCTTTTCGAAGATGTTTCATTTCCTTAAACTACCTTTCCAAAAGAAATAAAAATCATACTCTCGAACACGCTATTTCGTCCCTCAGAAAAGCCTTTTCGCTTCCTGAAATATCTATTTCGTTTCCCAAAAATGCCATTTCACCCCCCCTAAATGCTTCTTTCGTCATGAAGCAAAGCAATTTAAAAAAATAACAAAAAAAGAACACATTCCTTCATCTCGTATTAGCTTTTTGGGCTCCTAAAAAACCCTTTTCGGAGTGCTTTCTTCACGCACAAAAAAAAAAAAAAAAATCTCCACATTTCGTAACTTCCTATTTCATTTATCGAAAACCCTTCTTCCCTTCTGAAATCCTATTTTGTTCCCCGAAATACCTTGTTCCTTCCCAAAATTGCTATTTTGTTTCTCGAAAAATCCTTTTCTCACCCCGAAATTGCTTTTCTAGCCCACATTTCCTCCTTGCCCCCTTATTTCCAATTTTACTTTGCATTTGAAAAAAAAAAGGAAAAACTCATGCATGCAAACCCTTCTGCCCTACTTTTCCCATGCACCTCCATTTTACATACTTCCCTGCCTATAAAATCTGCATATCTCTATTTTTTGCCCCACGACATCCACTCAAGCCACTCATCACGCTTTCCAAGGCAAAAAAACAACCAATCAAAACACTTGAAGAAGAGGTGGGAAAAATTAAAAAAATTGTTGGGATGCATGCCATGCCCCCAAAATTAGCAAGCATGCCTCAACCATTAATTTTGAGTGAAAAATTATAAAAGGGGCCAATGTTTTAGTTTTAAAAAATCAAAACATTTGTAGGGTTCTTGTGTGGAGGTCTTGCGAATTCTCTTTACTCCAGAATTTACAGTTTTTTGCTACATGTTCAAAGAAAGCTAAAGATGGGGAAGAAAAACATAGAAGCCAAGAAGGAGAAATTTCAAAAAAAGGTCGAAACAAAAAAAATAGCGTAAATCTCGAGAGGAGAAGGAGGAAGTAGAACTAACACCCTATGATGACCGCTTGGTGCAGATCAATGATTGCAACATCACCAACAAGGGTGTGGAAAAATTGCATTTGGATGTTGAGTTTGTTGTGCAAAAGATTTCTGTAGAAAGTTCTCGTATTCTACTCTCATCTCTTTTGGTACATGTGTACGCTTGTACACCCATTTCCTGAGCTAGTATAGGCGATCATGCAATGCTATAAATTTGGTTCAAGAACTATTCAAAATGCCCAAGGAGATGAATTCTTCAGTATTTTTGCTAGCTCCATAAGAGATGCATTCGCTTGTGGTGCGCGACCTCCATCTGATGTCATATTTAAAAAACTAAATTTTAAGGATCAGGAGGAAAGATATCAGTCCATTGTTCACATGCGATAGTTTATGGAGAGCCAGTTGTTGAAACCACCATATTTTGGAGAGCTGCCAGTATTACCAGTGTCGCTAAAATATTTCAAGAGCCCAGATTTATACTCAATGTTGGCGTGGTTGATAGGATTGTCTTTAGATGCCATAGTGTTGTTGGTCAAATATCTGCCTAATCATACAAAACTGCGTTTGTGCGCCCTAGACATGGCCAAAATTGAAATACCGAAGGAAAGAGATGCCCCCCGTGTCAATCTCCAGAGAGGGCTGGTTCCCTTACTAATTCTAAAATGGTTGAAGACTAAGGATGCAAGAAAGAAATCAGAAAATGCGTAAAGAAATGGGAAATATGGCCATAGACCGACTGTGTATGATGGGAATAGATTGATAGTAGGAATTCACACCAAGCTAAAAATAACATGCAAATAGATGATCAAACAATAGAATTTTTGTACAACTTCGCACATGTAATCTTCAGATCAACACTCCAACACTCACTCTCTCACTTGCAATATTTAAATCCAACTTGCATAATTTAAATCTAACAGCAAATAATAAAGTTAACTATGTAAAAGAAGTGCGTAATATAGAAGACCACAATACACCAAGTCATTTGCAAATCCAACTATTTTGAATTCACTATTACTGCAGAGAACTTGAAGTATTTTCTCGTAGGAATATCTATTTTTCCAACCCCTTACAATGCAATTTTTCTTTGTATTTATAGAGGTTTGCGCATCTTTCATTGAAACATCAAATGATTCATAATTTCTTAGAAATATTATTTCAGTAGACACGATCCTGAAAACGGTTTGAGATGATAGCATTCAGGCACCGTAGCATTAAATTTGAGTCACCTCCATCTTCTTATAAATCAAACATGAACTTCAGCAATTTACTCCATATTCAATTTTCTTTGGAGAGGGAGTAAAACCTTCGAGAAGATGTTCTTGAAAATGACAAAAATGCTTCCACTTCGTCACCAACATTAAATTGCAGTAGTTACCCGAAGAAAATATTCAACTGGAAAAATCAAGCTCTAAAATTACCGAAGATGATGGCAATTAATAATTAAAATTTACCCCATTTAATTCTACTCATGCCTTTGGAGAAATTTAATCACATGTGCTAAAAAATAAACAACATTCACCTTCAAAATATCTTTGCCGCATCTATTATGACGTTCGCCCCTTTTACTTGAGTGTAAGGGTGAAAACCATTTAAAAATTTTCACTACCCAAAATTTATCTCTCCATGCCATTTGGCTTTAAAAGTAACGAATGGATCCATCGTGAATACTTTAATGCGACCATGACACATATTGAAATCATGTTCACCCAAATGAGGGGCGAACACCCACTTAAGGGGTGAACACAATGTGTTCCTTTTATTCTCCTTTTTTTTGGTGCATTCCTACTTTTGGGGCGCGTTCGCATTTTCAATGGGCGAGCATGACATTCGCCCATCCAATGAGGCGAACGCATTTGTATTTTTTACTTAGCCAATTTTATTTTGTCTCAAAGCCTTCAATTTATTACTATCTCTTCGCCTCTGAAGTGAAATCTTTTTTATCTTTAGATTGCTGCTGTGGATAATTTGACGAAGTGAATTCGAAGAGGATTTCCAAGTCACAATTTGGGGTTAATTTGTTTATTTTCAAAATGAAAAATTACATAAAAACTAAAATGACTGCAATGTTTTTAAACATTCTGAGCAAAATGTGAATTACATTACAATCAATGATTTATTTAAAACCAATGTGGCATGGTGCAAAACTGCCAACATTGATGTACAACTCTTAGGAATAATATTATGAAACTTCTTGAGGCTCCTTGCCACGCCTTCCCATTTTTATTAAAAAAACTTCAAGTAAATTTCCTGCACACTTTATGAGCACTTCTGCAATAATCCCTTGAAATACATGGTAGCAGAAAAAATTAAGAAGAATAATTGCAAGGGTTACCTTGTCTTGTTTAAATAGAACCCTTGTCAACTGCCATAATAAATACTAAGTTACTTGGTCGGCTTTGAAAAAAACGTCTTCCTTGGTCGCATAACTGTGTTGTAGACCGTGCCTCGACTACAGAAGTTGCTTTGAAAAAAATATAAATAAATAAATAAATTGGCCACTTGAACCAATTAAATGCTTCTTGTGCTTCCCCGAGAAAGAAAACTTTCGCTTGTTTGCATGCTTTCCAATAATTGCCACGTCTTGAAAGGGGCAATATATCCGCACTAAATCTCGAAATCAACAGGAATGTTTGCTTACTGAAATCTGCTCCTCCTTCAGAATGCTTCCGATATGCTTTGATAAAATTGGGGTGAAGACTCTCCTTTTAAAAACTTTGATCCTTTGCCCTTTTTTTCTTTTTCCTTCATAAAAACAATTTTTTTTTTTGCTTTAAAAACTGTATTTTTATCTTTTATCATTTTTTATTTCTCCTTTTTTCTTATTATGAGCGCCCTTTTAAAACTCTTTTTTTTTTAATTTTAAATTTTTTATTATCTTTTAAAGTTTTTTTTTATTATTAAATGGATGTTTTCCCAAGGAAGGGGCGAACGTGACGTTGGGAGGAGACAATTTTTAAATGGTTTTCACCCTTACACTCAGGTAAAAGGGGTGAACATCATGATAGATGCGGCGAAGATATTTTGAAGGTGAATATTGTTTATTTTTTAGCACATGTGATTAAATTTCTCCAGAGGCATGAGTAGAATTAAATGGGGTAAATTTTAATTATTAATTGCCATCATCTTCGATAATTTTAGAGTTTGATTTTTCCAGTTGAATATTTTCTTTGGGTAACTGCTATAATTTAATGTTGGTGACGAAGTGGAAGCATTTTTGTCATTTTCAAGAACATATTCTCGAAGGTTTTACTCCCTCTCCAAAGAAAATTGAATATGGAGTAAATTGTTGAAGTTCGTGTTTGATTTCTAAGAAGATGGAGGTGACTCAAATTTAATGCTACGGTGCCTGAATGCTATCATCTCAAACCGTTTTCAGGATCGTGTCTACCGAAAGAAGATTTCCAAGAAATGATGACTCATTTGATGTATTCAATGAAAGAGGCACAAACCTCTATAAATACTAAGAAAAATTGCATTGTAAGGGGTTGGAAAAAATAGATATTCCTACGAGAAAACACTTCAAGTTCTCTGCAGTAATAGTGAATTCAAAATAGTTGGATTTGCAAATGACTTGGTGTATTGTGGTCTTCTATATTACACACTTCTTTTACATAGTTAACTTTATTATTTGTTGTTAGATTTAAATTCTGCAAGTTGGATTTAAATATTGCAAGTGAGAGAGTGAGTGCTGGAGTGTTGATCTGAAGATTACATGTGCGAAGTTGTACGGAAATTCTGTTGTTTGATCATCTATTTGCATGCTATTTTCAGCTTGGTGTGAATTCCTGCTATCAATCTATTCCCATCCTACACAGTCGGTCTGTGGCCATATTTCCCATTTCTTTATGCATTTTTCGATTTCTTTCCTGCATCCTTAGTCTTCAACCATTTTAGAATTAGTAAGGGAACCAACCCTCTTTGGATATTGACACGGGGGACATATCTTTCCTTTGGTCTTTCAATGTTGGCCATGTCTAGGGCGCACAAACGTAGTTTTGTATGATTAGGCAGATATTTGACCAACAGTTTTTGGCACGCCCGGTGGGACAGTCAGTTTTTGTCCCAGTAAGATCCATAGTCGGTGGAACAAGTATTATCCCAAGTTGACAAACCCACCGGTGCCAACAGTTTTTTGGGACTTCAAAAGTTCCACTTTAAACAACGTTAAGGTTTGATGTTTGCCTTCGTGTTGTAGAATTAGAACATCTGGCGACTCGATTATACTCAAAAATCTCCACATGTGAGTACAACGAAAGTTGTGTCTCATGAATACAAGATCAAAGGCCAAAAATCCAGATCACCAAATTGAGTTCTATGAACTTGATATCCAAAGGCTAGGGGAACATCCTCAATTAGCCACTTTTCATCGTACATCTTCATTACCTCATATATCCCATATACCGTCTATCACATCATCACGACTAGTTGGTGTATTTTATGCTCCCATAAGCCCAGGTAGTACTACCACTAGTCTTCCTCAACCTCTGCCCCACACGACTACTGGTATTCCTTGAGCTCCACCTCATATACCAGTCCACATGGCTCAAAATCCACCACCCAGGTAGTTCCCAGTGTGGAATAGCTCAGGGGATTTGAACTTACAAGCACAAAATCCAATGCCCCAAGCTGCTTTGAAGGCTTTGCCGACCTATGATGGTACTGGAAAAATTGCGTATGAGCATATCCAAGATGTAGCTTCATTGGTGACCATCCATGATATAATAGATGAAGATGTGATGATAAAATTACTGGTATTATCGCTGAGAGGGAAATTGCTATATTGGTACCGATCACTACAACCAGGTACTATTACATCATGGGATCAGTTAGCGGAGTTGTTGATTAAGAATTTCCATGAACAAGCTGATCCATACTCCTTGTTGCACCAGTTCACAATGATTCAAAGACACCCACAAGAGGAGATAGTCGATTTTAATGTCAGATTCACCCGGAGTTGGCAAAGAGTTCCCAACGGTCTACGACCCACACATGAGCAAGTCGCTTTCTACTATCTCAGGGTATTTAACATCGAAATCGGTATGGCCATGTATCAAGCCAATGTGACTACATTCCCAGACCTGTATACGTAGGCACAGAAGGCCG
The DNA here is from genome assembly GCA_028583015.1 of Wollemia nobilis. Classification (NCBI taxonomy): domain Eukaryota; kingdom Viridiplantae; phylum Streptophyta; class Pinopsida; order Araucariales; family Araucariaceae; genus Wollemia; species Wollemia nobilis. Next base: position 563,926 of record JAQPPZ010003258.1, read on the forward strand.
AATCTGATCTGATTGTTGTAGGTAGACTTCCCTCGAAGATGACTATGCCCATTGTTCCTGATCTTTCGCAATATTTATATTCTAGTTCATTTTCGTAGCCTATGCCTTCCATGTACCCAGTTCCCTCATGGAGCTCGGGTCAGCCTTAGATTGCACCTATTCCTGCTCCATGACATATGGCTCCAAGCTTCCCACAACTACCTAATCAGTCACTTCCATAATTACCCGCTTCTATTCCTCGCTCTCGTGCTGCCAACACCACCAGTTCCATTACCATTGCCCGTGCCTCCAACGCCTTTGCCTCTACCTGCACCCCCCGCATCTTCTAATCCTGATCCTTTCATGGTGTTGTTGCAAGAGGTGAAATCTAATAATGTAGCCTTAAGGATGATATCAAATGAACTTACAATAGTAAGGAAGAAGTAAGCGAAGGCTGAATTCCGATCACGAAGATTCCAAACTCCACCGATCACTCGAGAGCAAGCATCTACTAGTAGAGGCCCTGAAAAGAGCACAACGATGCAAGAAAATGAAGAAATTAGCACAACAGAAAGGGCGTATTGGTGCTCAACATGCAATGATCCTCATGGAGAAGAAACGTGCATGGTGCATATGAATTATGTACAAACGCTAGCAGAGAGTTCGATTGGAGGACAAGTCAATATGATCAGGGAAGCCAATCACAATTTCATGATGTTGTTTGTAGAGCAAGTTTTGGTTCTCACACGGTCTGGAAAGAAACCAGTAATAGTAGATCCTATTGAGCTTGAACCCTTAAAGGTGCCAGTGGAACCAAAGGTGCAGGATGAAAAACAACAACCTCCAAAAAAAGTGCCTATAGGGGTAGCTAAAGAGCAAGATTCCATCAAGTTGAAAGATTTGATGCCTAAGAAAACTCAGGGAAGGACACAAACGAGAGCATCTTCCTCACAACCTATGACAACTACTCAAACACAAGATGAAATGAGAGAACAAGCCAAAGAGCGACTCAAGTACCCATCTTTGACCAAGCGACAAAGGGTGGAAGCTACCCAACAATACCAAGACAAGTATGAGCGGGTTGTAGAAGAGAAGGCTCTGACTGTTTCAAATTATAATATTGTGGAAGAGATGAAAAATATTCCTACAAAAGTAAGTTTGTATGATGCACTTCAATTGCTAGGACAGGTTGACCTGCTGCAAGAATCTTTGAAGACTACTAAAGATCAAAAGAAAAATCCTTCTCAAATAGTCTTGGTGCAAACGCTTCCAACTTCAGCTACGAGAAAAAATAGACCTCCCCCATTTTATTTATCACTCAAAATGGAAGGGTGGATTGTACACAACTGTATGATCGACTCTGGAGCTGCAACTACTGTCATGCCAAAGGCAGTATGCGAAGTGATGGGGATGGAATATACAAGGAGTAGCCCAGGAGTGTTGCAGCTGGATGGAACTCCGATCAAGATGGTGGGAGTAATTAAGGATATTCCCATTGTCCTCCATAGTATGCCGTAAATTACAGTCATCCAGGAAGTGGTAGTGGTTGACCTGGAACCATACTTTAGCATGTGCCTCTCAAGGGAGTTCATAGCTAATCTGGGAGGATATATTTCCTTAGACTACTCGTATTTAGAGATACCATTCAAGGGAAAGAGGATTCACATTCATAATGAGAAGCCCTCACCTTTTCACATTGAGAAGCTAGAGGAAGAAGAATCTCCAAGAGCAGTTAACATGTTGACTGAGGAGATAGAAGAGGTTGATTTAATGGAGGAGGCGCTGGGTGAGCTTCACCTCGAGGATGAGTTTTCACTCATGGATTTCAATGCGATGGTTGGAATGGACATTGGTTGCTATACTATAACTAAGCCAGAGCAAATTGAAGAGAAGGTTCCTGATTCTCCCAATCCTATTGCAGATCAGTTATGGAGAATGTATTTTGATGGCGCCAGGTGCAAGAATGGTGTAGGAGTCGGCATTGTGTTGATCTCTCCTGAAGGGTTGCAAAAAACCTATTCTTACAGGTTAACTTGGGGTTGCACAAATAACGCAGCTGAATATGAGGCACTATGCCTTGGATTGAAGAAGGTTGAAAAGCTGGGCATCAAGCAGTTGTAGATTTTTGGCGACTCTGAACTCATAATTAATCAGATCACTAACAAGTGTGTGTCAAAGCAACACTACTTGAAGGCCTACCACAATAGAGTGTGGGACTTGTTTGAGTCTTTCACTACTTTAAATGTTCAAGCGATTTCGAGAGAGCTAAATAAACATGCAGATATTCTGGCCTCTCTTGGTGCTAACTACTCTCCTATGGAGCAAGTAGTTAGAAAGCCTAAGATAGTTAGGGTAATTTATAGACCCTCAATTCCCAAAAAAAATATCCATTGGCAAGTGTTTGACAATGATGAGCAGATAGTCAACTTCCTACTTAAAGAAACTGCAAGTGCTAATGATAGAGTTCTTGCCGAAGAAGAGAGAGAAGGGATGATTCAACTGAAAAATAATCACATCCCTAGGGGACTGATTACACTTGAAAGTCTGTTCGACCAGAGTGATCGGGTTGAGAAGCACAAGATCAAAGTAGATGCAAAGGAGTATAAAGAATTGCATTTGGAGCCTGAGAAAATCATCAAGGTTGGAATAGATGGCACCCCAAAAGAATTGGAAGATATCAAGAAATTGTGTTACGAGTATCCAGATATTGTTGCCTGGAGCTACCATGATTTGAGGGGTTACAATAAGAATGTGATCCAACATACTATAGAACTCCAGGAAGGGGTAAAACCTTTTCATCAGAAACAACGACCTGTCAATCCCAAGATTGAAGTCCTCATGAAAGCTGAACTGTTGAAGATGTTGGAGGCCAAGATAATCTATCCAATCAAGCATTCAACATGGGTGGCTAACCTGGTCCCAGTATGGAAAAAGAACGGTGACATTCGGTTGTGTGTAGATTTTTGCAACCTAAACCAGGCATCACTTAAGGACCATTACCCTCTACCATAGATCGATCAAATCCTTCATGTAGTAGTTGGCGCTCAGAGATTCTCATTGCTTGATGGTTTCTCTGGGTATAATCAAATTTGGGTGAAAGATGAGGATCAATATAAAACAACATTCACCACTAAGTGGGGAACTTTTGCCTACCAGTGGATGCCATTTGGACTGTCAAACATCGGTGCTACTTTTCAGAGGGCCATGGACATCGCTTTTGGTGAGTTATTGAATAGGATTATTGTGATATATCTTGATGATATGACTATGTTTTCACATCGCAGAGAAGACCACATTGCTCATCTAAGGCAGGTATTTGAGAAGTGTCGTGAGTTTGGGATTTCTATTAATCCGAAGAAGTCAATTTTTGCTGTCAAGGAAGGGAAGTTGTTGGGCCATGTGATCTCACAAGAAGGATTGTCAATCGATCCTGCAAGAGTGGAAGCTCTAATGAAGTTACCATTGCCTGCTAATAAAAAATATTTGCAATCTTTCTTTGGCCAAATTAATTTCATCCGTAAATTTATTTTTGATTTCGCTCAGGTGGTGAAACCCATGACTGAGCTTTTGAAGAAAAATGTTGAGTTTAAATGGACTGAGACAAGGAGATAGGATTTTAAGGAAATCAAGGAGAGGATTACTCAAGCTTCGATATTGATTAATCCTGATTATTCTAAAGATTTCATTCTCTATGTCGTAGGCGAACAGGAGAGTTATGTTGTAGTTTTGACACAACGACAAGAGGATGGAGATGAGAAGCCAATTGCTTTCTTGAGTTAGGTTATTGCTCCTCATCAAGAGAAATATAATTTTATTGAGAAACAAGTATATGCAGTAATGAAAGCATTGAAGAAATTTTGACACTTTGTTTCTCAGAGCAAAATGATTGTGTATGTCATACACCCTGATGTACAAAATTTTATTCTCCAAGGAGAATTAGGAGATAAGAGAGCAGGTTGGGTCACGAAAATTCAAGAATATGATGTGGAGATCCGACCAATGAAGTTGGTTCATGGGAGAGCTCTATGCCAGGAGCTAGCCAAAAGTGCGGCCTTCGAATCATTTGATGTGGTGCATGAGAACAGCCTGGGCGAAAGCATTTGCGCAAATCATACTGCCAACGATCTTGATTGGACTGAAGAGCTAATTGATTATTTTATCTCAGGCAGATGTCCATCTCGCCTTGATGCTTCACAACGTCGGAGATTCAGGTTGCAAGCTCTCAGATATACTCTGTTGCTCGAGGGGTTATTTCACAAGAACATTGATGGAGTTCTTCTCAGGTGTGTGAGGGACTTCAAAAAAGAAAATTTTTAGAGGAATTTCATTCTGGACTATCGGGAGGTCATTACGCGGGAAGGCCTATGGCCTTAAAAATCATTCGAGCAGGCTACTTTTGGCCTACTCTATTTGTCGATGCACATAAGCTAAGTACACACTACGATAGTTGTCAACGATATGTTGGCAGAATCAAGAAAGGGGCATTGCCTCTTCGCCCGATTCAAGTAGAAGCTCCTTTTCAGCAATGGGGTCTTGATTTTGTGGGAGTTATTGACCCACATTCTTCTGCAGAACATAAGTACATTTTGACGGCAACTGATTACTTTACCCGATGGGCGTAGGCCATTCCTACTAAGAAAGCGGATCAAGCAACTGTAATCTCTTTCCTGGAGGGAATCATCACTCGCTTCGGTGTCCCGGACTCAATTATAACAGATAATGGAACTCCATTTATTGGGGCCAAGATTACTGAGTTCGCTAGCAAATACGGGATTTATCTCAAGACTTCATCCAATTACTATCCGCAAGGGAATGGCTTGGCCGAATATACTAATAAGAATTTGCTACGAATTCTGAAAAGGACACTAGGAGACAACAAACGGAGCTGGCATTTGTTGTTGAATCAAGCACTTTGGGTAGATCGCATTTCAGTTAAAAAGTCCATTAAAACTTTGTCGTATGCCTTGGTGTATGGGAAAGAAGTAGTTCTGCCTGCTCATATTGAGCTTTCGATCCTTCAGACATTGCAGCTATTTCAGGAAGAAGATGAAGAGTTTGATCCCTTGAGTGCACGATTAGCACAATTGATTCAGTTGGAAGAGGATAGAGAAAGGTCCTACCAGGAGTTTGCCAAACATAACAAGGAGATGCAAAAATGGTTCGAAAAGAAGTCGACCGAACGCAGTTTTCAAGTCGAAGATTTGGTCCTCAAGTGGAATGCAAAAAAGGCCAAGCCCGGAGAGCATCACAAGTTCGATGCTATTTGGGAGGGTCCTTTCCAAATCTCGGTTGTGAATTCCACCAACGCTTACCATCTGCAAGATATGGAGGGCTGGGAGCTTCCAATTCCGATGAACGACCTTCATTTAAAGACTTATATCCAATGACGGAATCGTAATGAGGTACCTTTGTAAATATGTACATATTCGTTGTTAAGTTTATTCATTTCAAAAAAAAAATCACCCATTTCCTTGGGCGAATTTACAACAATAAAAAATAAAGAGAAAATTTGCCTCATGGTAGGGGCGAACGTAACGTTCGCCCCCAACCATGGGCAAACACATAAAACAAAAAAAAATTATTTCAAAATTTAAGAAACAAAAAAAAATAAAAATAAAAAAAACGTTCGCCCCATGGTGAGGGCGAACGTCATGTTCGCCCCCACCATGGGCGAACGTCCCTTAAACAAACAAAAAAAATAATAATTAAAAAACCTTTAAAATTTTTAATTAAAATTAAAAAAACTTTATGGTCTCAGCGGTTTATGATAAATATGTGGATTCTTACCAGCCAGTTGCTTTCGCCAATATTTTGCCATACAGTTTTCAACAGTCAGAAAGTGGTGAAAGCGAGATAGAAGAACACCATCTGTTGATCATAAAAGAAACTCCTGAGGAAGAGGAACCACAATATGCATTTCAGCAAAGATCTCAATGGGTAAAGCAAAATATAGAGGAAGTACCAAAGCCAAAAAAGTGTGATGTGCAACGCTCATCCAATAGTATGTTCTTCAATAAGAGGGGAAGCGCTCACGTGGGCGCTTCCCCTTTATGGGGAGGAGGAGCGCCTCCAACACGTGGGCGCTCCCCTCTCCTTTATGGGGATCGCCCCAACGTTGGGGTGAATGTTACGTTCGCCCCACGTTGGGGGCGAATGGGGCGTTCGCCCCATCATTGGGGCGAATGCCCCATGGAATGTTTTTTTTTTAAATGTTTTTTTTCTTTTTCTTTTCTTATATGGACGTTCACTAAATTAAGGGGCAAACGTGAAGTTCACCCCTCCATTGGGGCGAATGTCCATAATTCATTTTGTTTTTTTTTTTTTGAAGTTTAATTTTTAAAGTTTTTTTAATTTTAATTAAATTTTTTAAAGGTTTTTTAATTATTATTATTTTGTTTGTTTAAGGGACGTTCGCCCATGGTTGGGGCGAACATGATGTTCGCCCTTACCATGGGACGAACATTTCTTTTATTTTTATTTTTTTTTTGTTTCTTAAATTTTGAAATAATTTTTTTTTTATGTGTTTGCCCATGGTTGGGGGTGAACGTTACATTCGCCCCTACCATGAGGCGAATTTTTTTTATTGTTGTAAATTCGCCCAAGGAAATGGGTGAATTTTTTTTTTTGAAATGAATAAACTTAACAACGAATATGTACATATTTACAAAGGTACCTCATTACGATTCCGTCATTAGATATAAGTCTTTAAATGAAAGTCGTTCATTGGAATTAGAAGATCCCAACCCTCCATATCTTGCAAATGGTAAGTGTTGGTGAAATTCACAGCCGAAATTTGGAAAGGACCCTCCCAAATAGCATCAAACTTGTGATGCTCTCCGAGCTTGGCCTTTTTTGCATTCCACTTGAGGACCAAATATTTGACTTGAAAACTGTGTTCAGTCGACTTCTTTCTAAACCATTTCTGCATCTCCTTGTTATGTTAGAAAAACTCCTGGTAGGACCTTTATATATCCTCTTCCAACTGAATCAACTGTGCTAATCGTGAACTCAAGGGATCAAAATCTTCATATTCTTCCTGAAATAGCTACAATGTCTGAAGGACCAGAAGCTCAATATGAGTAGGAAAAACTGCTTCTTTCCCATACACCAAGGCATATGACGAAGTTTTAATGAAATATTTAACTGAAATGCGATCTACCCAAAGTGCTTGATTCAACAACAAATTCCAGCTTCATTTTTTGTCTCCTAGTGTCCTTTTCAGAATTCACAGCAAATTCTTATTAGTAGATTTAGCCAAGCCATTCCCTTGCGGATAGTAATTGGACGAAGTCTTGAGATAAATCTCGTATTTGCTAGCGAACTCAATAATATTGGCCCCAATAAATGGAGTTCCATTATCTATTATAATTGAGTCTAGGACATCGAAGTGAGTGATGATTCTCTCCAGGAAAGAGATTACAGTTGCTTGATCTGTTTTCTTAGTAGGAATGACCTCCGCCCATCGGGTAAAGTAATCAGTTGCCATAAAAATGTACTTATTTTTTGCAGAAGAATACGGGTCAATAACTCCCACAAAATAAATATCCCACTACTAAAAATGAGATTCTACTTGAATCGGGAGAAGAGGCAATGTCCCTTTATTGATTCTACCAACATATTGTTGATAACTATCGCAGTGTGTACTTAGCTTATGTGCATCGGCAAACAAAGTAGGCCAAAAGTAGCCTGCTCGAATGATTTTTACGGCCATAGGACTTCCCATGTAATGACCTCCCGATAGTCCAAAATGAAATTCCTCTAAAAAGATTTATTTTTCGGAGTCCCTCACGCACCTAAGAAGAACTCCATCAATGTTCTTGTGAAATAACCCCTCGAGCAACAGAGTATATCTAAGAGATTGCAACCTGAATCTCTAACATTGCGAAGCATCAAGGTGAGATGGACATCTATTTGAGATAAAATAATCAATTATCTCTTCAGTCCAATCAATATTGCTGGCAGTATGATTTGCGCAAATTCTTTTGCCCAGGTTGTTCTCATTCACCACATCAAATGATTTGGAGGTCGCACTTTTGGCTAGCTCCTGGCATAAAGCTCTCCCATGAACCAGCTTTGTTGGTCAAATATCCACATCATATTATTGAATTTTTGTGATCCAACCTACTCTTTTATCTCCTAATTCTCCTTGGATAATAAAATTTCGTACATCAGGGTGTATGATATACACAATCGTTTTGCTCTGAGAAACAAAGTGTCAAAATTTCTTCAATACTTTCATTACTACATATACTTGTTTCTCAATAAAATTATATTTCTCTTGATGAGGAGCAATAACCTAACTCAAGAAATCAATTGGCTTCTCATCTCCATCCTCTTTCTGTTGTGTCAAAACTGCAACATAACTCTCTTGTTCGCATATGGCATAGAGAATGAAATCTTTAGAATAATAAGGATTAATCAATATCGGAGCTTGAGTAATCCTCTCCTTTATTTCCTTAAAATCCTGTCTCCTTGTCTTAATCCATTTAAACTTAGCATTTTTCTTCAAAAGCTTAGTCATGGGTTTCACCACCTGAGCGAAATCAAAAATAAATTTACAGATGAAATTATTATTATTTTTTTTTAGCAAAAAACCTCTTGTGGGGCCGCCTTGGTCTGAGAGACCACGAATAGGGGTTCTACACCGTCAAAGTCACCCAAGAGTCATACCCAGCCCTGCCCGCACCAACATTATCAATTGGATTTTGGGTACCCAATTCAGCTTTTTGGTAGGGTGGAGATTCGAACATGGGACCTCCCTTGGAGGATTACCCTCTCATATCCAACTCACCTACAACACCTAGGTCAGATGAAAGTATTTTTGCCAAAGAAAGATTGCAAATATTTTTTATTAGCAGGCAATGGTAACTTCATTAGAGCTTCCGCTCTTGCAGGATCGATTGACAATCTTTCTTGTGAGATCACATTGCCCAACAGCTTCCCTTCTTTGATAGCAAAAATTGACTTATTCGAATTAATATAAATATTGAACTGACAAAAATATTTTACCCCTTCTTGGAGTTCTATAGTATGTTGGATCACATTCTCATTGTAACCCCTCAAATCATGGTAGCTCTAGGCAACAATATCTGGATACTCGTAGCACAATTTATTGATATATTCCAGTTCTTTCTCGGGTGCCATCTATTCCAACATTGATGATTTTCTCAGGATCCAAATGCAATTATTTATACTTATTTGCATCTACTTTGATCCTATGCTTCTCAACCTGATCACTCTGATAGAATAGACTTTCAAATGTAATCAGTCCCCTAGGGATGTGATTATTTTTCAGTTGAATCATCCCTTCTCTCTCTTCTTCGGCAAGAACTCTATCATTAGTGCTTGCAGTTTCTTTAAAAAGGAAGTTGACTATCTGCTCATCATTTTCAAATACTTGCCAATGGATATTTTTGTCAGGAACTGAGGGTCTATAAATTACCCTAACTATCTTAGGCTTTCTAACTACTTGCTCCATAGGAGAGTAGTTAGCACCAAGAGAGGCCGGAATATATGCATGTTTGTTTAGCTCTCTCAAAATTGCCTGAACATTTAAAGCAGTGAAAGACTCAAACAAGTACCACACTCTATTGTGGTAGGCCTTCAAGTAGTGTTTCTTTGACACACACTTGTTAGTGAGATGATTAATTATGAGTTCAGAGTCACCAAAAATCTACAACTGCTTGGTGCCCATCTTTTAAGCCTTCTTCAATCTAAGGCATAGTGTCTCATATTCAGCTGCGTTATTTGTGCAACCCCAACTTAACCTGTAAGAATAGGTTTTTTGCAACCCTTTAGGAGTGATCAACACAACGTCGGCTCCTGCACCATTCTTGTACCTAGTGCCATAAAAATACATTCTCCATAACTGATCTGCAACAGGATTGGGAGAATCAGGAACCTTCTCTTCAATTTGCTCTGGCTTAGTTATAGTATAGCAACCAATGTCCATTCCAACCATCACATTGAAATCCATGAGTGAAAACTCATCCTCGAGGTGAATCTCACCCAAGGCCTCCTCCATTAAATCAACCTCTTCTATCTCCTCAGTCAACATGTTAACTACTCATGGATATTCTTTTTCCTCTTGCTTATCAATGTGAAAATGCAAGGGCTTTCCATTATGAATGTGAATCCTCTTTCCCTTGAATGGTATCTCTAAATGTGATTAGTCTAAGGAAATATATCCTCCCAGCTTAGCTATGAACTCCCTTGAGAGGTACATGCTAAAGTATGGTTCTAGGTCAACCACTACCACTTCCTGGATGACTGTAATTTATGGCATACTATGGAGGACAATGGGAATATCCTTAATTACTCCCATTGTCTTGATCGGAGTTCCATCCATCTGCAACACTCTTGGGCTACTCCTTATATATTCCATCCCCATCACTTCGCATACTATCTTTGGCATGACAGTAGTTGCAGCTCCAAAGTCGATCATACAGTTGTGTAAAATCCACCCTTCCATTCTGAGTGATAAATAAAATGAGGGAGGTCTATTTTTTTTTGTAGTTAAAGTTGGAAGCATTTGCACCAAGACTGTTTGAGAAGGATTTTTCTTTTGATCTTTAGCAGTCTTCAAATATTCTTGCAGTAGGTCAACCTGTCCTGGTAATTGAAGTGCATCATACAAACTTACTTTTGCAGGAATATTTTTCATCTCTTCCACAATATTATAATTCGAAACAGTCAAAGCCTTCTATTCTACAACCTGCTCATACTTGTCTCTAACTATTGGGTAGCTTCCACCCTTTGTCACTTGGTCAAAGACAGGTACTTGAGTCACTCTTTGGCTTGTTCTCTCGTTTCATCTTGTGTTTGAGTAGTTTTCATAGATTGTGAGGAAGATGCTCTTGTTTGTGTCCTTCCCTGAGTTTGCTTAGGCATCAAATCTTTCAACTTGATGGAATATTCCTCTTTAGCTACCCCTATAGGAACTTTTTCTGGAGGTTGTTGTTTTTCATCCTACACCTTTGGTTTCATTGGCACCTTTAAGGTTTCAAGCTTAGCAGGATCTACTATTACTAGTTTCTTTCCAGACCGTGTGAGAACCAAAACTTGCTCTACATACAACATCATGAAATTGTGACTCGCTTTCTTGATCATATTGACTTGTCCTCCAGTCAAACTCTTTGATAGCATTTGTACATAATTCATATGCACCATGCACATTTATTCTCCATGAGGATCATTGCATGTTGAGCACCAATACGTCATTTTTGTTGTGCTAATTTCTTCATTTTCTTGCATCGTTGTGCTCTTTTCAGGGCATCTACTAGTAGATGCTTGCTCTCGAGTGATCGGTGTAGTTTGGAATCTCTGTGATCAAAATTCAGCCTTCGCTTGCTTCTTTCTTACTATTGTAAGTTCATTTGATATCGTCCTTAAGGCTATGTTATTAGATTTCACCTCTTACAACAACACCATGAAAGGATCAATATTAGAAGATACGATGGGTGCAAGTAGAGGCAAAGGCATTGGTTGTGCGGGCAATGGTAATGGAACTGGTGGTGCTGGCAGTGCAAGAGCGGGAATAGAAGCAAGCAATTATGGAAGTGAATTACTAGGTAGTTGTGGGAAGGTTGGAGTTGTATGTCATGGAGCAAAAATAGGTGCAATATCAGGCTGACCCAAGCTCCATGAGGGAACTAGGTACATGGAATACATAGGCTACAAAAATGAACTAGAATATAAATATTATGAAATATTAAGAACAATGGGCATATTCATCTTCGGGGGAAGTCTATTTACAACAATCAGATCAGATTCGGTCTTTTGTGCCTACATATACAGGTCTGAGAATGTATTCACATTGGCTTGATGCATGACCATACCGATTTCGGTGTTAAATACCCTGAGATAGTAGAAAGTAGCTTGCTCATGTGTGGGTCGTAGACCATCGAGAACTCTTTGCTAGCTCTGGGTGAATTTGACATTAAAATCGACTATCTCCTCTTGTGGGTGTCTTTGAATCATTATGAATTGGTGTAACAAGGAGTATGGATCAGCTTGTTCATGGAAATTATTAATCAAAAACTCTGCTAATTGATCCCATGATGTAATAGTACCTGGTTGCAGTGATCGGTACCAATATAGCAATTTTCCTCTCAATGACAATACCAGTAATTTTATCATAACATATTCATATATTATATTATGGATGGTCTCAAATGAAGCTACATCTTGGATATGCTCATACGAAGTTTTTCTAGTACCGTCATAGGTCGAAAAAGCCTTCAAAGCATCTTGGGGCACTGGATTTTGTGCTTGTAAGTTCAAAGCCCCTGAGCTATTCCATGCTAGGAACTGCCTGGGTGGTGGATTCTAAGCCATGTGGACTGGTATATAAGGTGGAGCTTGAGGAATACCAGTAGCCGTGTGGGGAGGAGGTTGAGGAAGACTAGTGGTAGTACTACTTGTGCTTGCGAGAGCAAAAAATACACCAGATAGTCGTGATGATGTGATAGACGGTATATGGAATATATGAGGTAATGAAGATGTATGGAAAAAAGTGGCTAATTGAGGATGTTCCCCTAGCATTTGGATATCAAGTTCGTAGAACTCAATTTGGTGGTCTAGATTTTTGGCCTTCGATCTTGTATTCATGAGACACAGCTTTTGTTGTACTCACGTGTGGAGATTTCAAAGTGTAGCACCCTAAAATTGGCGCAGTAAAACCTTAAATAATTACAATTACTCTAGTAAATATTCAAATTCAAATTTTAACCCCAAAACCGCTCCCAAACCACCGTTTAACCCGTTTCCTCCTTTCCCGTGCCATTTTTAGAGTTTGTTTTGACCGTTTGACGATATCGTCGCCGATCAGACGATATCGCCTCAGATCGGACGATTTCGTCTGGGCTAGGACGTCCAGACGATCTTGTCCCAAAACTGATTTTTCACAATTAGCCTCTGTTCCAACGGCGTCTCTAATCCGGGCAGAAGCGTGTCTGCGCCGTTAGAGACCCTCCCCCATTGGAGATCTCCCAAATTGGGATGATCTCCAACCTCCTAACCTCCCTCCTAAGCCTATTTAAACTTAGGACTCCCCCTTGGCATCCCCCTGGCTGAAATTTCCTGTAACACAAGTTCTACGTGCATTAGACCGTCTTAAATTATTATTTGCCTCCATATTTGTCCAAATTTATTTGCAGGAACCTTAGTATTTTTCAGCCGGAGCAAGCTCAGCTCGTCGTGGACGATCCTGTTCAATTCGAGACGATTTCGCACCAATTCGAGACGATCTCGACCGCAGTCTGCATTGGGGGCAATCAGTGCCCAGAGTTTGCATTTCCTCATTATTTTCTGTTGCATTATTTTGTATTTAGTTAATCTTATGATTATTCTTTATTATTTTGCATCTTGGAGTTCACCCATGTAGTTTAATTGCATAATAAGGTCATGATTAGCTATTAAAGTGTTGCAACTTACTTGCATTTCTATTTGGGATTATCTGTTAACATCCTTATTGTCATTTTACATCATTATCCTCTATTAGCATTGCTGCATTTTTTGTATTTTGTGTCTATTTCTCTCGTTTGTAGGTCTCTGACGAATTCGTCAGATCTCAGATGATCCTGCAGGTCGGAGACGATCCCGTCAAATTCCAGATGATCCTCGTCTGCTTCAAGAATCAGAACCTCCATCAGACATCCGGATCAGGTATGGCTCTGTAATTTAGCTTTTTCTCTCTATTTTCTGTTCAAATCTGTTTGTTGTATTTCATTTAGTCTGCATTTTCATAATAGAACAACTTAGATTCATTTGGCCAAACCTAGGACTCGAATGTTTAAAGATAAAACTGAACACATTAAACACATTCCCAACCTAGGCGTGGAAACTGCCATTCAAACGTTTCCTGGTGAACCCACCATCCGTCAAAAAATCACCATAATACACCTCCCCCGAGAGGCGGGACCTTCGCAAGGCCTCTCAGTCCGAGGTACCACGCCATCCTTTTCCCATCCTCCTTCTGGGCATGGATCCTATAGCCTGAAGGTAAGGATGCAAAAAATTTGGAGCGATACATTTTGGTGAACCCGACGTGAATGCATTTAAAACCTTTTGAAAAAAAAAAAATATATATATATATATATAGATGCATTTCAAATCATTTAAAACTAATAAGTTGCATATCATGTTTAGATGGTAGCTCCTAAGAAAATACTAGCAGTTACTATAAATGTTGAAAACCAATTAGCAGCCATAGAAATCAATTCTGTGCTTAGTGTGCCTGAAACAGATAGAAACCAACTTTTGTGGGAAGAACTTGATAGAAGACTAGGTGTCATTTCATCTAGATCAACAAAACTTAAACAAATCAAAAGGCTTGTCCTAGATAGAATCCTGGATCCTCATCAACTCATTTTTTATCATGAACTTCAGAGAGCCTGCCATAGATGGTTAGCTTATAGGAGAGCTCTTGTGTCTTCAAAATTGTTCACCTTCGAGGAATACCTCAAGAACGCAACCACTATACACCAGTTCCTAGGTCATATAGAAGACCAAGAGGTCGTTCTTACGGATAGAGAAATATGGGATAGAGTTCCTTGAGCTATGTTATATCGAGAGTATCGCCATGAGATTTACTTCTATCAACCGTAATCTGAGACAGATAATATTTCTATAGCCCTTTTCATTAAATTCTTGAAAGAAAATTTTCAATTTGAAGAAGAACACTTCATGACTCCTGAAGAACTTGAGCCCATTAATGATATTTATAAATTGTTTATAGAAAACTAGATCATTGCTTTCATTATTATTATTTCTTGTGTTTTGTGTGTTGTTTGTTACCTTTATAATATTGTTATTAAAACCAAAAAAAAAAAAAACAAGAAAAACTAAAAAACATAACAAAAACCAAAACATTTCATTTTAAATATTGTAGTAGGTATATAATTAATATATACCTCTTAAGCTTGTTGCAATATATATATATATATATATATATATATATTTGCTGAAATCTAAGTTAAGCACAATGCCTAAACTTAGGAATGGTAAACAAACTGAAGGAGAAGAAGAAGATTGGTTAGGAGACAAAACAAGAAACCCAAATGTCCTTCCCGAGGATCCAATCCCGGAAGAAGAAACTCTAGACCAAGCAAGACGATGAGCTTGTTGTAGATGAACAAGAAGAAAATGTTAAAGAGGATGGATCCTCATCCCCTAGAGTAGCTCCAGATGGAACTATTGCTTTTGATAACTTAGATCATTTCTGGAAATTTTTCAATAATAACATTGGTGCTCTTAATATGGCAGTTCGTATTGATAAAGGACAAATTAGTGACACTCAAGCAGCCATGGAAGATATGTTTAATATACACACTAATCCCTTGTCCTTTGTTGATCAAGAAAGTGATAAGGCTGGACCATCCAATAGAGATATGGTCACTATGATTCAGAACATGCAAAAACAACAAGTTACCCAACCTCCTAAAGAACCTGTTATTGAGCCTAAAATCATTCCCACACAAAAGAAACTTTCCTTCACTGCTTTACTTCGCCAAACTATTGATCAATATGCTTCAAATCAACAAAAACCTAAAATGAAGCCAAACACCAATTTCCAACAATCTGGAATACAACATAATATAACTTCAAAACTTCTTCATAACACCCTTCCTACTAACAATTTACACAATAGCAATATAGCATCTAATATTCATGTCCCTCCATCATATGCTCACAAATCCCATATTAATGCCCTACCGAACCAATATGGTGGGCAAACCAATAATCTGGAAGCCATGGTGAAGCAGTTAGCTTCCCGCATGGACCAGATAGATCCCTACCGTCCCTCGTACAATTATCGAGAGATATGTAGTCAACCTTTGGATCCCATAGTTGTAGCACAACCATACCCTAAGCATTTTCCCATGCCCGTCCTGCCTATATATAAAGGAACCGAAGATCCCATAGAGCATCTTCGCATGTTTAGGATAGCATGTCATGATATATCACATGATGACTTGCTATTACTAAAAATGTTCCCAAAAAGTTTAGGTGGAATGGCATTAGAGTGGTACTATCAACTACCCACTCATTCTTTGAGAAACTTTGAAGAAACAACTGAATCTTTTGTCCATCAATTTAGTGCCTACATCGAGAGGCATGTCACCATTAAAGATTTGTACAACTTAAAACAAGACAAAGATGAATGTTTTGCTGATTTCTTAGCTAGATGGAGGCAGTTGATAGGAAAACTGCACTTTGTGCTACCTTATAGGGAAATGTTGGACATTTTTATTAATAATTTGCAAGAACAAATATCTTATGAGTTATCAATCGCTACTTTAACTACCTTCGATCAAGCTATAGATTTAGCTCGAAGAGTAGAAGATGCCCTCATTAGGAGAGGCCAACTTAGGAAGAAAGATGATGAGAAAACATCCAGAAATCAATATAAAAACAAACAAGTCGTAGGTGACGGAGTCACTGACAACAAAAATGTTGCTAATATCAATGCAACGAAGACAACAAAAAAATTTATATTGAAACCTCCTGATAAACCTCCTCGAGAATTTACTAGATTGAATCAACCATTATCAACTATTTTACCTCAATTACTCGAAAGAGGTTTGATTCAATTACCAACTATCCGGGAACCTGATCCAACCATACCCGGATACAGAGCTGACTTACACTGTGATTTCCATAGAGGACCTGGACACTCTACCAACGCTTGTAAAAGGTTAAAACATAAAATACAAGATCTGATTGATAATAATGAAATGGAGGTGCAAGCCTTCCAACCTAAACAAAATGCTCCTAATAATGCTCAAAAGAACATTCCCCAAAATCAAAATCAAAATGCTAATCAATCATTAGACATATTTCAACATCCTTTACCAAGACATGGTAAAGAGGTGGCCAACCAAATTGAGCATCATAATGTTCCTCCTCCTACCCGATATGTAGGAACTATTAGCGGACATTTACCTAATCATGATTTACAAAAATTTGACACAACTTTATCCCTGGTCACAACCAGGCCCCTACATAATACTCAAACTCCCGATCCTAGTGATATAGAATCAGATACTAAAAGTGACATGGAAATCACTTCAAACCAATCGAATAGTTCTGAAAATGAATCAGATCCTATTCAACCTATTACAGATGCTATGGTTCCAGAAGAACCATTTCCTAGAAGAGTTACTACTCGACCCTCTTCTAATCAATTCCTCCCTAATGAACAAGCCATAAACGCTCAACCGAGACCAGTTCAGCGTCTTCAATATAACATTGTAGGTACCATCGGAGTCGTTACCCGACAACAAGCTCAAAATTCTCAACAAGAACCAAACCGAATGATGGATCAACTCCATTTGTTTTGAAAAATCCCAATAAAGGGAATCATGCTCCCAATGTTCAACCTAAACCCCCTTACAATATTAATGAGCAATTATCCAATACTACAGCCAAAATTTCTCTCTTGGACTTATTAAGATCTTCTCCTACCCATAGAGATGAATTAATGCTTACATTAAGCCAAATGATGGTACCACAAAACATTCAACCTGAAGCCATGGCCAATACTATCATCACTAGAGAAGTCGATTGTATTGACTTTCGAGATAAAGATATACCACAACACAGTTTACATAAGGATAATCCCTTATACATTACTGCCCTAATTGGAGATGTAGCCGTTAAAAGAGTCCTGATTGATAATGGTTCATCTCTAAACATTTGCACTTTTGACTTCTACCAACGGTTTGGCTTTAGAAGTGATGAAATGAAGAAAACTGACATGATTATCAAAGCTTTCAATGACGAAACACAAGAAACGTGTGGAGTTATTACCATCCCATTGCAAGTTGGTCCTAGAACCTTAGATACGACCGTGTTTATTGTACATTGCCCCGCATCGTACAATATACTCTTGGGTCATCCTTGGATCAATGCAATGCGGGCTGTCCCATCAACTTTACACCAATGTGTTAAATTCGAATTTAAAAATCAGTTGGTCACTATCCATGGTGATCCTAGACCCTTTGATATGTGTGCTTTGGCGTAACCTCGTTGGAGTTCAATTTTGCCCTGCTCTGTCATCCACACATCCTAATTCTTATTTTTCATCTAAAACTGTGAAACACACACCCATAGCTTCACCTATTTCTCCTCCATTAATTTCACCCTCATATATAGATCAACAATCTTCTAAACAAACCACTCTAGAACCTCAAAAAGATCTTCAATCCACAACCAATCCTTCATGTTCCATCCCTATAATTTCAAAACCTATAGACCCATCCATTAACACCTCCACATTATCAACATCTATCATACCTTCCACATCTAAAGATATAGGGAATGATCCTTCTACATCTTATGCTCTTTCTGATGAACTCTTACCTGATTTATCTCGAAATCTTAATATCAGAAAAAACAAATGCTTTTATGCAAGATTCAATTCTTTTAAATAACTTGCCACCATCTCCTCGTACTTTGGGCCTCCCACAACCCATGGGAAGTACTTACCAAGTCGGGAGTTGTGCCTTCATTTATAAAGGATATGACTGGGGAAGAATACCTCGAAATATCAAAACTCATCATGATGGATATGCTCGGTGTTATTTTACTAATGAGTATATTAAAGCTAAACCTATAATGCTTAAAATGGGATATAAAGGGAAAGGCTTGGGACCTTTCCAAAATGGTATGAAAGAACCAATCGAGGTAGAACCATGGCCCGCCCGATGTGGTGTGGGCCTATTTCCTAGTAAGGGTCAACCCTTCCCTTTTGAAGATGATGATCAACTCATATGTTATCAAGATTATTTGGATAGGCATGATGATTTGCCTCTAAAAAATCAGCCATTTACATGTAACATGCTATCCATAGCTTACCCTGAAATGATCGCTGAATCCGATGACGAGTTGGAAGGAGATATTTTCCATGATGTCTCCGTTGAAGAGATGTTACACAATGGGTTTTATTTTGATGGTTCTATACCAACTATAGCCCAACTTGAGGCCACCACTCCTCAAGACGAATTATCCAACTTAACCTTAAAAGAATTACAAGAATTGGGCGTCTCACCCGCCCCACCTAATTTTGAAAGAGATCTACACATGGAAGTAGAAAACGTCATTAAAGTTAACATTGGAACTGAGGATAATCCTCACATAATCAATATTGGGTCAGAATTAAGTCAAGAAAAACAAGATGCATACATTGCATTCCTTAAAGAATATGAAGATGTCTTCGCTTGGACATATGAAGATATGCCAGGTCTGGACCCTTCCGTAGTCATGCATCACCTAGTAGTCCATCCGGATGCTAAACCTGTTAAACAAAAACTTAGAAAAATGCATCCCAAAGTGGCCTTACTAGTCAAAGGGGAGTTAGAAAAACTCTTGAATGTTGTTTTTATACAAGCTATTGATTATGCTGAATGGATCTCAAATGTAGTCCCAGTCACCAAGAAAGAAGCTACCAAAGTTAGGGTTTGCACAGATTTTAGAGATATTAACGTTGCATGCCCTAAAGATGATTTTCCTCTTCCAAACATGGACCAAATCATTGATTTTACTGCTGGGAGTGGGATGATGTCCTTAATGGATGGATTCTCCGGTTATAATCAGATCAGGATAGCTCCTGAAGATCAGGCTAAAATAGCCTTTATTACCCCTTGGGGTACCTTTTGTTGGAAAGTGATGCCATTCGGCTTAAAGAACGCAGGCGCAACCTATCAACGAGCTATGACTTATATTTTTCATGATATGATGCATGATATCCTACATGATTATGTAGATGATATTATAGCTCACTCTATTAATGAAGATAATCATTTAGATGATTTGAGAAAAGTTTTTAATCGATTAAGAGAATATCTTATTCGATTAAATCCAGCTAAATGCATATTTGGAGTTAAGTCCGGTAAACTATTAGGGGTTATAGTTTCTTTACGTGGCATCAAAATTGACCCTCTTAAGATTGCGGCTATCACTGATATGCCCGCACCTACCAATATATCTGAGTTACGAAGTTTACAAGGTAAGCTTCAAGCTATCCGTCGCTTCATCGATAAGTTGGCGGACAAAACCGGTCCCTTTCTTAAGCTCCTTAAGAAGGATGTCCCTTTTAATTGGGACGACGAATGTAAAGAAGCTTTTGAACTTCTCAAACAATACCTCCTTAACCCACCCGTGCTTTCTCCGCCTAGACCTGATCGCCCATTTCTCCTGTATATTTCAGCTTCGGATTCTGCCTTAGGAGCTATGTTAGCTCAGCTTGATGATGAGAAGAGAGAACGTGCTAATTATTATATTAGCCGAACCTTCATCAGTTATGAAACCCGCTACACAACATTAGAAAAACTATGTCTAGCAGTCATATTTTCTACGCAAAAATTATGCCATTATATGCTCAGTCAGAAAACCTATGTCATTGCTAAATATGATCCCTTGAGGTATCTCATGAGTCGACCTTATTTATCGGGTCGTACAGCCAAGTGGGTTCTTGCTCTAAGCGAGTTTGAACTCACGTTCATAGGACATAAGTCTGTTAAGGGTCAAATCATAGCAGATCAATTAGTCGCTGCACCCTTAGAGTCTACCCATCCCCTCATCATTGAGTTTCCTGATGAATGCCTTCAATTAGAGGCAGACCATATTGAACAATGGTCCTTATACTTTGATGGAGCCCGATGCATGAGTGGGGCTAGTGCGGGTATTATTTTAATATCCCCACAAAAACATCTTATTCCTCTCGTCCTTTAAATTAACATTTGCTTGCACCAATAATATTGCTGAATATGAAGCTCTAATCCTTGGATTACGAGCTGCCTTGGCGCTAAAAATTAAACATCTGTTAGTTTTTGGTGATTCTCAACTTGTCATAAACCAAATTAATGAAGTTTATCAGACCAGAGATGATAAATTGTGCCCATATAAAGCATATGTTTTGCAATTATTATCCTTATTTGATCAAGTTACCTTGGAAGCTATTCCTCGAACTAGCAATCGTGCAACTGATGCTATGGCCGCAACTGCATCTCTTCTGCCCTTGGAGTTAGATGACGAATATGCCACCATCATTATTCATCGACTCCAGGAACCCGCTTCAAATAAGTCATGCTTAGAACCTTTGGATGTGTTTCTAATCAATGAAACTACTCCTGAACCTTGGTATACGGATATAATTGATTTTCTCCAAAATGGGACTTTCCCTGCCAATTCTAATAGAAACCAAGTCGTCTGTTATTACGTAGACGAGCAAGTCGATTTGTAATAATTGGCAATACTTTATATAGGAGATATTTTGAAGGTATCCTATTAAGATGTTTGAATTTAGAAGAATCCAAATCAGCCTTGAGTGAAGCCCACGATGGATCTTGTGGAGGACACTTCAGTGGTAGTGTCATTGCTAAAAAGCTCCTTAGGATAGGATACTTTTGGCCTACCATGGAGAATGATGCACATGATTATGTGCGCCATTGTGACAAGTGCCAGAAACATGCTGACCTTGTCCATGCCCCTGCACAAGAGCTGCAAGCTATTTCATCTCCTTGGCCCTTTTCAAAATGGGGCTTAGACATTATTGGCAAAATTAATCCTGTGTCATCTGATGGACACAAATTCATCATAACCGCCATCGAGTATTTCACGAAGTGGGTTGAAGCTATGCCTTTAGCTTCCTGCACTGGCACTCAAGTCTCTAAATTTATTTTTAATCAAATCATTTGTAGGTTCGGAATTCCTGCAAATCTCATCTCAGACAATGGAACTTGTTTCAAAAATAAAGATGTTAAGAAATTATGCCAAAAATATAAGATTCAACATCGCTGGTCCACTCCCTATTATCCTCGGGGTAATGGTCAAGCGTAAGCATCTAACAAAACCTTAATCAAAATTCTCAAAATATTGGTCAATAAATTTGGCCGCAACTAGCACATTCAATTATGTCCAGCCTTGTGGGCCTATCGAACTAGTGTTCGAACCCCCACCGGAACTTCACCTTTTGTTTTGGTTTATGGTGCTGAAGCCATTTTTTCCCTTTGAATTAGAAGTTCCTTCTTTGGCTCTACTACTTCAAGATACCGAAGTAGGAGATGAATATCGAGCTGGCAGACTCGACCGCTGGAACTCCTAGATGAAAAATGCATCAATGCTTTGGAGCATCTCCGTGCCTACCAAAACAAGCTTAAAAGATCATATGCTAAGAAAGTTCGTCATCGATCCTTTGAGATCGGCGACCTTGTTTTAAAAGAAAATAAAAAAATACTAATGCAACTAAAGACCTTAAAGGTAAATTTGAGCCCAACTGGCTTGGACCATACATTATCACTGCTAAATTTGAATCGGGAGCATACAAATTAGCTACCTTAGATGGTAAAGATTTAAAAGAACCTATGAATATTATGCATCTTAGGCGATATTACGCATAAAATTTAGTCATTTCATCATTTGTACATATTTTGCATGTTGTCTTATTTTAAAAATATATCAAACTGTTTACACAGAAACAAAAACAAACAAAAATAATAAAAATAAAAACAGCAATATTCTTGACTCTTTCGAAACCAAAACAAAATAAAGAAGAAAGAGAGAGTCAACATTCTCAAACTTCCCAAAAAGTATTTGTATATATTTCTTCTTACAAATCTTGCAGCTTATATATTTCAAATTATTTTGGATAAATTAGCATTTATTTGGAATCCCTCACTTTCACAAACACAAAATAAATATCTTGATTTTTATCTGGCATGATTACTAATCTCTCTTATATCAAAGTCCACAAAATTCAATTAAATAAAGTTTGAGCATAGAGAATTGATCTTGTTATTTACTTAAACCAAGCACATCCTTTCACAATAAAATGATTATATTTGTAATGTCCATGCTATGCTACATAGTAGAAGTGGTTTCTTGAGCGAAAAGTTTCCCCTGCTATCCTATCATGCACATGGTCTAGAATCTTTGAGAATTGGCAAAAGGACAAGCTCACCCCTACCCGGAATAAAAATCCCTTGCTCTACAGCTAATCCGAGCAAGTATCCCTAGCATAGGAAGAAAAGCAAAGTTCAAGAAAAAGAGAAAAAGAAAAATGTTATTTTATATCATTACAGCAATGTTTCAAGCATTATCTCAAAAATCAAGCAAAAATACAAAAAAAGCAAAAGAAAGCAAAAGCAAAAGCAATAAAATCCCTCTCCCTACCCATTGAAAAGAAAAGAAGGGTTGATGAGCTTGAATCCTTGGAATTCTCAATTATTCGAAAACTGTGAGGTAAGCCCCATAACAGGTGGTTTGTGCCCAACCCGCTTGGCCTTGGGTAACTCCTAGCGTGGCGATATGTCCGTCACATTAGCGACCTTCTTTTGTACAGACCTATGTCTGCTTATGGATTAGCTAGCTCTTGATAATCTGACTTACATAGTAGTCCGGTATGGTTATATGCATCTAAATCATGGTTAATGAACACTTATTTGGTTCATTCAAATCACTTGTATCAAATTATCTTGCTCAAAACTGGTAAACGAACATAGCAATTGCACACACATTTGTATTTGAGAGATTTTGTGTATCATTATGATAAATCAAGATTGGTAATGAACTCACATACGCACATGGGATTCCTTATAAATCTAACTTTTGTCTTTAAGATACTTTGAAATATTTTTGCAAATCGTTTGGAATAAATTCATTTTCTTCTTTGAAGAACAGTTGTTTAGTATAAAGACAACTATATGCATTATCAAAAATCAAAATCATTTTCACAACATACAATCAAGTTACATCTATATATAACTTTTGACTTTCGCGACGATGGTATAGTTCCAAAACTAAAATTGGAATTTTATGACTAGCGCAAGTCCTCATCTTCATATTTTCTGACTATTTTCAAAAATTAAAAATCAACCATGCAATAAAACAATCTATTTTCTTCTTTGGATTTCGCGATGATGGTATAAGTCTATACCTAAATATTCTATGCCTAGCGCAAACCATTGTACCAATTTTTATTCCCCATTTATTTAAAATCATAAAAACATATGACTTAAATCATTATGTTACACAATTATGCTTTAAAACAAACAAACACCTATTCTATTTCATGTCATTATGTCAAACTTCAATTTTGCAATGATGGTATAATTCCTAGGGAATTATCCAAAAAATTTATCACACTTAGGAATTTATGCCTAGCAAAAGTCATTTTAAAATATTTCATGCATAATATTTTCATGGAAATCTGAAAAACAAATCATCATCATCATCATCATTTGCATCATCACAACAAAGTCTTAAGACAGTCTCTTAAGCACCCTTTTACTTTTAGCAATATTTCTATACTGGGATTAGCTTGACGACCGAGTGAGCGGCGACTCCATGAAATGGTCTATAATAGCGACAATGTCCTTTGAAATTATTGTTAAAGGTCCCTTTTATTTTTTATCAAATTATCATCACAAACAACCAATTTGTTTACATCAGATTATTTCATTTAAATTCTTAAAGCATGACATTTAAACCATAATATTTTCCCAATGACATAATTACATGAATCATCAAATCAATCACACCAAAACATTAAAAGCATCATACAAACGCATAAGACAAGTCATATGATCAAAAAATATCTCATCTATATATATATCAAATATATGTACATCATATCAAAACTAGATTGGTATGCCACAATCTACATCTTGGCATACTCAATCCTCTCAATCATATATCCTCTGTGCAGTGTCTCGAGAACCCCTCGAGCTCTCAGCCTCATCTCCTCCCCCACCCTGAGGTGGACGAGGTGGCCCCATCGCAGTATGTGTGGTACTACGAGTCCTAGTCGTCGATCGAGATGAAGTCCTCGATGACCCAATCCTGATCGGGTCAGCAATGCCGACTGGTAGTTGTACCCTCTGACCCTCTGGCACCATCTCGAAGTAGATACCCTGGTAGAACATGGTCCGAGCAATCGACCGTGCCAGCTCCCCGAGTGCTCGCTCCTCCGCTCCGTGCTCTGAGGCGTGCAACCTCATATCTAAGCTGTGTAGCCTCTGCTCGGTGTCGTGCAGCCTCCTCCTGCAAAGTCTGCACCTATGCCTGGAGACGGACAGTCTCCGCCCGGAGAGTAGCCATCTCACTACTCTCTCCTATGTCCACACCCTTGCCCTTATCGGGCGATGGTGGTCTCTCTCTTCGTGGAGAAGGGGGTCTCTCCTCCCTCCTCTCCCGCTGTCATGGCCTCTACTGAGCCTCGTGGTCTCCTCTGCTCTCTCTCGTTGTGACCCTGTGCTGCCTCAATGGCTGCCTGGCGCCGCCTCCCCATCCGACGCACAACTGCGTGAATCGGACCCTGAGCCCTCGTCATCCGAGGAGGGTGGATGCCTGTGTACCAGGCATCGTAGCCGTCGGCTACCCCAACGTCGTCCCCATCCACTGGCTGAATGGGGGCATCATCTACGTCCTGACTCCAGAATCGCTGCATATCTGGAGCCCCACTAACTGTAGTGTTATCCCAGACAGTCCGAGAAAACTCGTAGTCTTTGAGAGATGGGATCCCCTGTTGTAGACCGAACTGCCTCAAAACTCGGTCGTACCGATGGAGCTCCACCTCTCCCCTCTCCATCCTCAGCCAACAGACTCGCCTAACATGAGCCAGCCTCTGTCCATCCTCGGCCCACCCTGGATGATCTCTCCAAGGCCTCCAGGTGATCTGGTCGGAGACAAGGTCGTCAAGTAGTCTCCGGGACATTGGCAGATCTATCCGTCGCTGTGCCCTCTCTCGGAGCCACCAGTAGAAAACTCGGGGCCTCTCCCCGTCAATCCTTGTTAGTGGGAGCCCTACCGGCCTCCGCACCGCAATGTGCTCCCAGCACCAAACCCGTAGTAGTGATGTCATAACCAGACATCGACCGCCCTTGTATACGACCCCATGAAGGATCCTATACAACCGATAGAGTACAAAGCTCCCCCAAGCAAACCTGTATCCGTGGTCTCTCATGTCGCAGACCACATCTGTCAGAACCCATGGCACTCTGCATCCACTCTGATGGCACAATAGAAGACCACCTACAACTCCAACCAAAACCTGTGTGAGTCTAGATGCCCTAGGCATCTGGCACAGCGACTCGATATTCACTCCGCCCTTCTCCAGGGCGAAGCTCGGATCGCCGCATAGTCGCATCATCGCGTGGCCCTGATTGGCCGTGGGAGTGATCAACCATCCTTGTATGGGGATCCTCAAAATCCTCCATACATCCTCCAGTGTGGGAGTCATCTCCCCTATCGATAACCGAAAATAGGAAGAACCCGGATACCACCTCTCTGCTAGGGCTGTCAATAGCCCCATATCTGTAGAAACCTGTGGCATCTCTCGCCACATGCTGCAAGCTGACCTGAGCCAGCTGATCTCGCTCTGCTTGAGATAGAGCGACCAAGTCATCCCTCAACCCGTCGTATTTCCATTCTCTCGCTCTTTAGTAATCCTCTCTGCAACATAAATTCAAAAATCATCAATAACAATCATTAATCAAATCATTGATTAAAAATGCAAGTAATACAAGTTCAATTTGAGCAATTTCGTCTCCGATTTCGCATGAGCCGAAATCGTCCCTTATTTTGATGAAATCGTCCCCATTTCGTCGATTTCGCCCTTAGACGAAATCGGCGATATTTTGTGATTTCGTCTCGACGACGTCGACGGCCCAAAAACGGCCGCGATGCTCAAAAATCAATCAAATCTAATCTAAAAAGCATGAAATTCTAAATTAAAGCATTCTAAATTCAGTTTAGACCCTTACCCGTAGCCCGCGTCGGACCTCTGTCGATCTGTGCGCTGTCTCGACCATCTTGTCTCCAGAGCTCTAAAAACTAGGAAAATGAATAGTAACAATGAATTAGGGTTTTACCCTATTTTTCTTAATTTTATTCAAAAACAATTAAAAACATTTTAAAATTTTGCTTTTTCGCGTTTTTACCTCAAACGTTCGATTTGGGTAAAAACACGGAGGGGGCACCATAGTAAGTCGTCGTACGATTCGACCTAGAATCGTCGCCTAAAAATGGGAATAATTTTTGCTTTCTCGTAGATCGAGAAGAACTCATCTTTAACGCATTTTCTTCGAAAAATTCGCTAAAGAGGGGGCAAAATGTAGCACCCTAAAATTGGCGCAGTAAAACCTTAAATAATTACAATTACTCTAGTAAATATTCAAATTCAAATTTTAACCCCAAAACCGCTCCCAAACCGCCGTTTAACCCGTTTCCTCCTTTCCCGCGCCATTTTTAGAGTTTGTTTTGACCGTTTGACGATATCGTCGCCGATCAGACGATATCGCCTCAGATCGGACGATTTCGTCTGGGCTAGGACGTCCAGACGATCTTGTCCCAAAACTGATTTTTCACAATTAGCCTCTGTTCCAACGGCGTCTCTAATCCGGGAAGAAGCGTGTCTACACCGTTAGAGACCCTCCCCATTGGAGATCTCCCAAATTGGGATGATCTCCAACCTCCTAACCTCCCTCCTAAGCCTATTTAAACTTAGGACTCCCCCTTGGCATCCCCCTCGGCTGAAATTTCCTGTAACACAAGTTCTACGTGCATTAGACCATCTTAAATTATTATTTGCCTCCATATTTGTCCAAATTTATTTGCAGGAACCTTAGTATTTTTCAGCCGGAGCAAGCTCAGTTCGTCGTGGACGATCCCTGTTCAATTCGAGATGATTTCGCACCAATTCGAGACGATCTCGACTACAGTCCGCATTGGGGGCAATCAGTGCCCGTAGTTTGCATTTCCTCATTATTTTCTGCTGCATTATTCTGTATTTAGTTAATCTTATGATTATTCTTTATTATTTTGCATCTTGGAGTTCACCCATGTAGTTTAATTGCATAATAAGGTCATGATTAGCTATTAAAGTGTTGCAACTTACTTGCATTTCTATTCGGGATTATCTCTTAACATCCTTATTGTCATTTTACATCATTATCCTCTATTAGCATTGCTGCATTTTTTGTATTTTGTGTCTATTTCTCTCGTTTGCAGGTCTCCCGATGAATTCGTCGGATCTCGGACGATCCTCGCAGGTCGAAGACGATCCCGTCAAATTCCAGACGATCCCTGTCCGCTTCAAGAATAGAACCTCCATCGGACATCCAGATCAGGTATGGCTCTGTAATTTAGCTTTTTCTCTCTGTTTTCTGTTCAAATATGTTTGTTGTATTTCATTTAGTCTCCATTTTCATAATAGAACAACTTAGATTCATTTGGCCAAACCTAGGACTCGAATGTTTAAAGATAAAACTGAACACATTAAACACATTCCCAACCTAGGCGTGGAAACTGCCATTCAAACGTTTCCTGGTGAACCCACCATCCATCGAAAAATCACCATAATACACCTCCCCCGAGAGGCGGGACCTTCGCAAGGCCTCTCGCTCTGAGGTACCGCGCCATCCTTTTCCCATCCTCCTTCCGGGCACGGATCCTATAGCCTGAAGGTAAGGATGCAAAAAATTTGGAGCGATACACGTAGTATAATCGAGTCGCCAGATGTTCTAATTCTATAGCACGAAGGCAAACATCAAACCTTAACATTATTTAAAGTGGAACTTTTGAAGTCCCAAAAACTATTTTCATCGATGGGTTTGTCAACTTGGGATAATACTTGTTCCACCAACTATGGATCTTACTGGGATAGAAACTGCCTGTCCCACCAGGCATGCCAAAAATTGTAGGTCAAATATCTGCCTAATCATTTAAAACTGTGTTTGTGCACCCTAGACATAGCCAATATTGAAAGACCAAAGGAAAGAGATTTCCCCCATGTTAATATCTAGAGAGGGTTGGTTCGCTTACTAATTCTAAAATGGTTGAAGACTAAGGATGCAGGAAAGAAATCATAAAATATGTAAAGAAATGGGAAATATGGCCACAGACCAACTATGTAGGATGGGAATAGATTGATAGCAGGAATTCACACCAAGCTGAAAATAGCATGCAAATAGATGATCAAACAACAAAATTTCTATATAACTTCGCACATGTAATCTTTAGATCAACACTCCAACACTCACTCTCTCACTTGCAATATTTAAATCCAACTTGTAGAATTTAAATCTAATAGCAAATAATAAAGTTAACTGTGTAAAAGAAGTGCGTAATATAGAAGACCACAATACACCAAGTCATTTGCAAATCCAACCATTTTGAATTCACTATTACTGCAGAGAACTTTAAGTGTTTTCTCGCAGGAATATCTATTTTTTCCAACCCTTTATAATGCAATTTTTCTTTGTATTTATAGAGGTTTGCGCCTCTTTCATTGAATACATCAAATGAGTCATAATTTATTGGAAATATTATTTTGGTAGACACGATCCTGAAAATGGTTTGAGATGATAACATTCAGGCACCGTAGCATTAAATTTGAGTCACCTCCATCTTCTTAGAAATCAAACACAAACTTTAGCAATTTACTCCAAATTCAATTTTCTTTGGAGAGGGAGTAAAACCTTCGATAAGATGTTCTTGAAAATGACAAAAATACTTCCACTTCTTCACCAACATTAAATTGCAGCAGTTACCCAATTAAAATATTCAATTGGAAAAATCAAGCTCTAAAATTGTCGAAGATGATGGCAATTAATAATTAAAATTTACCCCATTTAATTCTACTCATGCCTTTGGAGAAATTTAATCACATGTGCTAAAAAATAAACAACATTCGCCTTCAAAATATCTTCACCGCATCTATCATGACGTTCACCCCTTTTACCTGAGTGTAAGGGTGAAAACCTTTTAAAAATTGTCGTCGCCCAAAATTTATCTCTCCATGCCATTTGCCTTTAAAAATAACGAACGGATCCATCGTGAATACTTTAAAGTGACCATGACGCATATTGAAATCATGTTCGCTCAAATGAGGGGCAAACACCCACTTAAGGGGCGAACACAATGTGTTCCTTTTATTCTCATTTTTTTTTGATGCATTCCTACTTTTGGGGTGCGTTCGCCTTTTCAATGGGCGAACATGACGTTCGCCCCTCCAATGAGGTGAACGCATTTGCATTTTTCACTTAGCCGATTTTATTTTGTCTCAAAGCCTTCAATTTCTTACTGTCGCTTCACCTCTAAAGTGAAATCATTTTTATCTTTTGATTGTTGTTGTGGATAATTTGACGAAGTGAATTCGAAGCAGATTTCCAAGTCACAATTTGGGGTTAATTTGTTTATTTTCAGAATGAAAAATTATATAAAAACTAAAATGACTGCAATGTTTTTAAACATTCTGAGCAAAATGTGAATTACATTACAATAAATGATTTATTTAAAACCAATGTGGCATGGTGCAAAACTGCCAACAAGTGCACAAGTGGTTAGCATAATTGGTGCAGTACATTTTACAGGTGGAGTTTTACGCTCTAACCACCATGGCCACAACTACAAATCCAATTTTCTTCGATTGGGCATATTTCCTAGAACGAAGGATACACTCACAGTTGCAGAAGGTATAAAGTAGAGAGGATGTTACTTTCAAACATTGCTTCCTTTTGGTATGGTACTTTTTTATCACATGCACTCTCATTTTTATTTTATAATAGTAAGAAAAATAGATGAAACATGGAGGGCATTGCCAGTATATTCATGGAATCAGAGCCTATCAAAAAAAGAGTCCTATTATAATTTTAATAGAATATTTTTGGGACTCGCCTTAGATTTTATTTATGTGGTATGCAACAGAGTGCCTCGAGCAATGAAAGCAGAGGTGGTTGACTAGAAAAGAGGTAATGTTTTTTTTCTGACACAAGGAGTGGTGGTTATAATTTTTGGTTTCATTGGTAAACCTTTTCTGTTACCATATTTTACCACTGAACACATTTTCACCCTGGAAGTAGCCCAAAAAAGTGATTTCACAAATGATATATATGGGATAGATAGGGGAAAGAAAGCTACATGTGCCATGCCTTTCTAGTTTGGTGATATAAGGGTTACATAGTGCGGAAAAAATGAATTAATTGTTGAGATGCTCTATGACCATGGGTTGGTTGAGCTTCCTTGATGATGGTGGTACAATCCTTTGGGTATTTTGTAAGTCACATTAAGGCTAAGAGCTTTCATTGATATCCTAGAGAAGACATCTTATAGCAGAAGAATAATCCCAAGGGGCGTGACCTTGAATGGCATGTGGATATGATGATGTCACTCCCTTATTTATGAGATGGAGGTCGAGTATGATCCTGCAAATCATCCAAAGCAAGTTCCTCCTCCAGGTTTGTTTGAACAAATGAAAGCAAAATTGCCTAATTGGTCTGATGAAAATATTACCAACTCGTGGGTCATGAGGGTCCACTGAGGTAATCCCAAGGTAAGTTATCCACATTGATTTTATGATGATCAATGTGAAAATTACCAGCCCCTCTCCCTTGCTATTTTGGTGCCTAGAAGTATTAGCAGTCCATATAAATAAGGAGATATGGTGAGACAAAATGAGGCATCAAACAAAGAGAATATAACTATTGAAGATGAAAAGGAAGAAGAAGAGCAATTACCATCGAAGGAGCAGCTTTCACTTAGGAAGAGAAGCATGGTTATAAGAGTACCTTTCCCAGCATGGTGAAGAAACCCAGAAGTGGAGCTGTTTCTATGCATAACACGAAATCACTTCCCTCACAGATGATTGAGCATACTATTTTTTTGGATATACCCTCTTTGGCTTAGTTGGGACAATCAGGCCCACTGGTGAAAATAGTATATCTCAAACCGAAGAAGGAAATATCGAAGGAAGAGGAAGACACTGTAGTACAACAACCTTCACCATTGGCTCAAATGGTGTTAGAGCCCACAAGTACGCATTTCCTTTCCTCTTCTCTTTCTGAAAAGCGCTTAGTGACCACCATCTTCCCATTTGTAGTTCCCATATCTACTTTACCTCACTTATTGGATCCACCTCTTCCATTCCCATCTCTATTCCATAATCATAGGTCACCAGTGCTTCCCCAATTTCACCCATTCCCTCCTTTTCTCTCTCCTTCAGTTCATTCACATCCACTCTGAACCCATTTACCATTGCATTGTCCTCTGCTTCATCTTCCATGCCTTCCAATATTGTTACCTCTGTAAGCATGCATGCCCCTCTTATAGTAAGTGTAGCTTAGGCACCCTCTGATTCCATCCCTATGGTTGAATCAAACCTTCAACAAGCCCTTTTCCCATCTTCCCAAATTTTTGCAGTACAAGAGCCATTGGCTTCTGAGATGGAGTTGTTACCAGAGTGCCCAATAGAAAAAAAATTAGCAGAGTGCAATGGAGTTCATCACGATGGTTGAAGAATCACAAGCGAAACGATGCGCTAGCCTTGGAAAAAATGATGAAGAAAGTGACTTTTGATCCAGTGGCAATGGAGATGCACATAGTGATGATGGTTCCTCAAGTCCAGAAACCTCAAGAAGAAGTGGTGCTCAGTGATTATTCATACCAAGCTATCACTGAAGATCTCACCAAAGTAGATGCAGTTGAGCAAATGGGCACCATACAAGTGGCATCAAGTTCAATCTACCTACAAGCTAAGCATTATAAGGATCATTTATTCTAGGTTGAGGCAAAGATCAAGGAGCTAGAGGAAGCCTTGATAGCATAAAAGGTCAAATTGGATGTTACGTAGTCTCAACTAGATGTAGCTTAGTGTGAATCTCAATAATGGTAGCAATAGGCAATGTGTTTGGAAGGTGAAATCAAGGAAATCAAATAGGCTACTACACAGTACCAAATAGTAAATAAGGAAGCACAACAATAGATCCAGGCCCTACAAGACCAGCTCCAAAATCTGCATAATTAGTTAGTAGCAAAAGAAATGCAATTGGTGACCCTCACCAAGGAGAAAATCAAAGAAGCTCACTGTCAATTGTTGATTGATTGTAGAAATATGGCAATAAATATTATGTTAGTTCTCATGTTCCTTTAGGAAGTATAGGCAATCGTTTCATACGACAAGCATATAGTGGAGTCCACAGAGCAATATTTAGAGCCAAAATTGGAAATGGCAATGAAGATCCAGGCAATGACTCAAATGGATCTCTGGTTTCATCCAATGAGCAAAATATCCCATGCTTGGGAAAATGCTAAGATCATGTTGCACAGTTATTTCTCCAAGATGGACCTAGTTAAAGAAACCCATAATCTACAAGAGACATTTGAGCATGAGAGGCGTAT
The DNA here is from genome assembly GCA_028583015.1 of Wollemia nobilis. Lineage (NCBI taxonomy): Eukaryota > Viridiplantae > Streptophyta > Pinopsida > Araucariales > Araucariaceae > Wollemia > Wollemia nobilis. Next base: position 597,079 of record JAQPPZ010003258.1, read on the forward strand.
TTCATTGATTTACTTTGATACAATCGTAGCTAATGGTTTCCCTAGTTTTGTTGATGATCAAAGGAATATTCTGGCAAAGAAGGACCTAGACACACTATGGACTGTTTTCATATATGATACTTTAGAGATTGATAACTTGGATGAGCCCATCACTGAGGAGCATATGTTGCCATTAATTAGGAGGTTCATTTGTATTGAGTTTGAATTACTGGAGCTCAGCCAAAGGGCCAAATATATTGATCTCGAGAAGGTTGAGTCTTTTCGATACATTATGGGTACACTCAGTACTCGTGAGGTAATTAGTATGGATGCTTGGGTTGAAGTAGTGGTAGTGTATGAATACACAGTGACACATATAAAAAATCAAGATGAAGTTGATACGAGTAGCAAGACATTAGATGCAGCTGATAGTTGGGACTCTGAGCCCAATGAATAAAGGCTTGGTATCGATTGCATTCAGGCGAGCTAAATACCCCATGAGCTACCATAAATATTGGTATTTTTACCACATTGAAATTTTGTAAAGTTTTGATTAAAATATGTAAGCATTTTACCAGTAAAACTCCCAAATACATTTTGAGTGTTGTTCACACATTAAAAAAAATTGAAATTTTTTCTAAGTATCTGATGGGTGTAGTTTCGGGTAAAATTCAAGCAAAATGCTTTTTGTTCTTTGAAACTGTTATTTCATTCCCTTAAATGGTTTTTTCGTTCCTTGAAATACCTTTTCACTCCTAAGTGCAATGAACATTATTTCTTTTTGGTGTTTCGCTAGCAAAAACACTCCTTGGGCATTTTGTTGGTGAAAACACCTTATCGGCAGTTTTGCTCTCATTAATTCTCAAAGAAATCAAGTTTCCAAAATGGGCCCTACTTATGGTAGTGCAAGATTTTCCTAGGAGAAGTCGTAGCAAAAGGACAAATATTGGGGTAAAATTCCATTTCACACAGGACAAAAACATTAAGTGCACATTCCAAGCACAAGTCTAGGTGAAAGCTCATTTCGGGCGTAACTTGGGCAAATTGAAGATAAAGGTCCATTTCAGGTGAAATTTTATGTTTTCAGTGCAAATTTTCTTTGAAAAATAATTAAAGCCAATAAAATTAATTCCTGTGGTGATACAATAGATATATTTGGGATCACTTATGAAAAACTACGAGATTTAAGTATTGCTCCTTTGACTCCGGTGTAATCTTGTTCATTTTCAAAGCATCATCCACTTTGGTGGGTATGCATTTCCAATGCACCGCCTATCAACCTTACCAGTTTTCAAAGTAGATTTAATGCTCGATGTACTTTCCTAGAAAAAGTGAATTTCTAAGGTGCAAGGCGAAGCGAATTCAATGACCAAATACCCAATTTTTAGATGATTTTGTTGCATCCTAATGCATCGACACCCAATATTGCTTCAAGAATTTATTTTGGTTGACTTCTTTGTGTGATTCTCCCATCAAATCCGAATCATGGTTTCCTTGAAAGATGTTTTAACTGAAGATGTCACTGATGTCAAGGAGAAAAATATGCACATTGGTTTTTGATCTACCAACATTTTGTTTGTATATGCATTAAATGAAAGAGGCATAATCCTCTATAAATACTAAGCATTTTGATGTAATAAGGGAGGATAGACATTCTGAATAAAAATACTTTAATTTTTCTACATCAATAGAAAGATATTCGACTTCTACTTCCTTGAGTAGTCTTGTGGTTGATCACTTCTTGCTTGTCATTTCTACTTACGTTTATGTTCCTTATTAGTTGCTTTTAAATTTTGCATCTAAATTTAATTATTGTTGGTAAGGGAATGAATACTAAAATGTGTCTTGGATGTTATCTCTACAAACTGTGAGTGGTTCATGTGCTTACTTTTCTATTTCATGCTAATTCAAACTTGAATGTGGTTTCTTGCTGTTAGTTTATCCCCATCGTAATTTTCTGGCTTACAACCATATTTCCATTTCTTTCTATGATTTCTCATTTCTTTTTTATTACCCTAAGCTTTAAACCAAATTATATTAGTAAGGGAGCTAGCCCTCTCTAGATATCGACCCAAAGGAATTTTCTCTTTCCCTCGGCCTTTCAATTTTGGTTGGGTCTAGGGCGCACAAGTGATAATACTTTGTACTTAGGCAGATTCATGACCAACACTAATATTTACAAGGGGGCCAAATAATGTAATACTTCCAACACACCCTTGTATTACATCATTTGGTAGAAATGGTTTTTACCTTCATTTTTTTATTCTTCTTTATCTTTGACTTTGGTATGGCTAGATATATGCAATATTTCATTAGGTCTTTCTTTATAAATTATCTATATCTAGCTCTATATAAATGTATTTTAGTTACCTCTAGGTCATTACCACTGGTTCTACCTCTGGGTCACTGCCTCTAGGTCTCTGACTCTGGATCACTACCTCTAGGTCACTACCACTAGATCACTACCTCTAGATCACTACCTCTAGGTCACTACCTCTGGATTATAATTATCTCTAGGTCATCCACTAGAACATTCATAAGACTATCATATCTATAGGATCATCACTACATATTATTTCACTATAGGCCATCTTCCAAGCTATTCTTGGGTCATAATCATTTATTTATTTATGATAAGACTGACAATATTCTCAACAAACTTTGATCATACTTGGTTTTATTTTGTAGAAACCATACAACATTTTTTTATCTTATCCCATTCATTCATGTTTATCCATCCACAATCCATTTTTAATTTGTAGTCTCTCTTTTCTTTTTGTAGATAAAATATTTGTGAATGATTATATCCTCCACAAATTTCACAATGATGGAGATTCCAACATTCTTCTATCTTATATCCATATCAACCACAATGATTACATCTATTCCTTATTATAGATTTTATGTCACTATTTTCTACCATTAGTTTTCGATTTCTTGTTT